>JBBDGP010003974.1:0-77695 GCA_037952835.1 Lithobates septentrionalis | reverse complement strand
AAAGTTTTTAGGAATTACACTAAGGGAGTAAAGGAGCTTTTTCAGTGCTGCCCATACTTAGCCAAGCCCCTTCTATTAAGAGGCGGGATAACATTTGTTGTTTTCCTTCTCTCCCGCAGCAAGGACAATTACCTGTTCAACACAAACCTCTGGACCACCTGCGTCTACCCCGAAGGAGTGGTGGCTTTCAATGTCGCCCTGTTCTCCCTGGTGCTGTTTGCCTCTGGCATCTCCCTCATCCTCTGTACCATCCAGGTGTTGAATGGGCTCTTTGGCTGCCTCTGCGGAACCTGCCGGGATAAAAGTGACTTGGACTAACCGCTAGCACAGGTATGGCTGCTACTCGCGACTGAAGGAACTCTGACACATAGTCTAAAAATGCAAGCTGCCAAGTCATTCATCTAAACTACTGGCTTCAGTACTTTCAAGAACAAGCCTGCTATAAAAAAAAGTGTCATAAAAGTGTCACTATACATGCTCCGGTTCAGAGATCCACTAAGCCAACTATTCTCAACCAGGGTTCTGTGAAACCCTAGGATTCCTTCAGAAGTTGCTAGGGGCTCCTTGAGCTGTGGCTGATTGATCTCCCATCTGATGAAGCCTGCTTAGACTGCTACGTACCAATGGAACTTGGCAAAACCAAACATAGTCGAACAGAAACATAATAGAATATAAATATATAGCGTAATGTAAACTCAACATAACGTAATGTAAAACAACTTGAAAAGAAATGCAAGTAATAAGGGCTCGTTCACACATGCTTCGCTCTTTTAAGAGCAATCTGCATTCGAATTGCTCTCTAGAGAGCATGTTACAGCATTGAGGAGGCATTGTATCACCCACTCCTTTCTTGATTTAACCCCTTGAAACCCGGCATTAGTGTGCTGCAGCCCTGTGCATTGCATGCGGTTGCGGGCCACTTGCTGAACGGTCCCATTCACTGGGATGGGTTACACATGGCAGGCCCTAAGCCCTCTGAAAGTGATAGGAAGTATAATTCCTGTCTGTGTACACCCCCGGCCTCTGCAGGGGTACTGGGGAAGTGGTTGGGGGGGGCAAAACGTGGCTCAACCACAGGGTTTTACCTACCCTTAACTGCTAGTGTGAATGAGCCCTAACCTAACATAGTAAACTATAATAAAACATAACATAACTTAAAAAAACATAACTTAATACAACATAACCGAATATAACATGGCATAAAACATAGAGTAACATACAACAGAAGGTAGCATAACATATTATGGCACACTATAACATAACATGACAAAATACAACATAAGTGAACATAAAGTAAAGTAACATAACATAACACAAATGAACATAAAATAACATATATTAATAAAACATAATGTAACTGAGAATAACAAAACATACAGTAATTAAACTAACCTTAAAGCGGGGGTTCACCCACACCGCCAAAAAAAAAAAATATTAAAAGCCAGCAGCTACAAATACTGCAGCTGCTGACTTTTAATACATGGCCACTTACCTGTCCCGGGGTCCAGCGATGTCGGCAGGGGATGCCGAGAACCCGCTCGGTTCTTGGCAGCTGCCGCCGCCATCCTAGGTGAGGGAATCAGGAAGTGAAACGTTGCGGCTTCACTTCCCGGTTCCCTACTGCGCATGCGCGAGTCGCGCTGCGCGTCCCAAGTGGTCCCCGCTCTCTCCTGGGAGCTGTGTGTTCCCAGCAGACAGCGCGGTGGGGACAGGAAGAGGCATAGACTCCCATGGGAGTCTATGCCGGAAGTGGGTGCAAATACCTGTCTTAGACAGGTATCTGCACCCCCCTCCCCCCTGAAAGGTGTCAAATGTGACACCGGAGGGGGGGAGGGTTCCGAAAAGCGGAAGTTCCATTTTTGTGTGGTACTCCGCTTTATCATAACTAAACATAGCGTATTGTAACTGAATGTAACAGAAAAGGAAAAAAAAAAATACCGTAATGTAACTGAACATAACATAAGGTAACACGACATAACTGAACAGAACAGAACTAAACGTAACGTAAACATAAGCTTACAAAACATAAAGTAACCTAACTGAACTTAACACATCATAAAGTAATATAACTGAACATAAAACATAACATAACTTAACTGAATACAAAAAATATAGAATAGGAAGTAATAGAACATAACATAAAGTAACATGAAGCAATGGGGTTGATTTAATAAAGGCAAATTGATGGTGCACTTTGCAAAATGCTGTTGCACTCTGGAAGTGCAGTTGCTGCACAGATAAGTAAATGAGCATAAGTTCTGCTGACTTCTATCATCCAATCACGTGCAAGCAAAAATGTTGTTTTTTTTTTTTTTTTCTTTGCACGTGATTGGGTATTTTTTGCATATTGAAGCTTTTACCTCATTTACCAAGACTTGCAGGGTGCAACTGCACTTTGCAAAGTGCACAGTCCATTTGCCCAAAATCTGGTGCATCTCTCAATAGAAACCAATCAGCTTCCAGGTTTTATCATCAAAGCCTAATTGAACAAGCTGAAGTTAGAAGCTGATTGGCTACCATGCACAGCTGCACCAGATTCTGAGTGCTCCAGTTTTAGTAAATCTCCCCTTAAATATCCTTAAATATCATAGCTGAACCATAAACTAACGTAAAAATGTGTCATTTCTTCTTTTCTTGTGCAGATTGAGAATTATTTAAATTTGCTGGCTGACCCATCAGAAGCTCCTCCTCCCATCTTTCATAACTCTGAAAATTGACATAGATCGGCAGCCGACTGTATTTTAGTGCCACATCCAAAATTTAGACTAAACAACAAAAGGGATCCCTGGGGGTGCCTAAAAAGTCCACCACCAGGGGATCCCTTTTGTTGTTTAATCTTTCATAACTCCGCCCACCACAAAGGCTGGCTCCTTTGATCCTTTGGACCTGGTCACCTGATGTCATTCTTACGGAGCACCTGTTAATCTCTTGTGTGCAATGAAGAGGGAATGAGAAGGTGATCTATTCACCATGAAGGGACACTGTCCAATGGACTGGCTTCTCTCGCAGAGAAGATTCTGGGAAATTTTCCAGATGTGTATATAGGTTTTCTATTCCTGTTTTTTATAATTTATATTGATGTTATGTTTTGAATAAACTGAGATGTAGAAATGTATGAAAATGTGGTTTAAATTGATTCCTAATGCTACCATTTTAAAGGGTTAATCCACTTCAGACTGAACTAAGGCAAGTGTCCTCCACCAGAGTTCCTGGCTCTATATCTCTTCAGCTACCTTGAGTCTTATGCCGCGTACACACGACCGGACTTTACGGCAGACTTTGTCCGGCGTACTTTTCAACGGACTTTACGACGGACTTTCCGAATGAACGGACTTGCCTACACACGATCAACCAAAGTCCGACGGATTCGTACATGATGACGTGCGACCGGACTAAAATAAGGAAGTTCATAGCCAGTAGCCAATAGCTTCCCTAGCGTCGGTTTTTGTCCGTCGGACTAGCATACAGACGAGCGGACTTTTCGACCGGACTCGAGTCCGTCGGACAGATTTGAAACATGTTTAATTTCTAGGTCCGTCAAACTTTTGAGAAAAAAAAGTCCGCTGGAGCCCACACACGATCGAATTGTCCGACGGACTCAGGTTCGCCAGACCAAGTATGCCGTAAAGTCCGGTCGTGTGTACGCGGCATTACTCATACTGCTACATTCTTCATAATATCTCACAAGGGTGCCATCGCTATCCTTCAATAAATAAAATGCATAAATCATATAGGTGACCATCAATTTCATAAAAAAAGAACACACAAAAATATATATAATCAATCAAAATAAGTCTATCTTTCCTTAAAAAAAAATCCATAAAATAAGGAATGTCCAATTTCTGAGAATAGTGCAGTCCCATACACCATAGGAATCTTGACTTTTACCACCACAGTGCCCTTCACCCCACCTTTGGAGGTCCTCTCACCTGCTTAGACAGACCTCACTAACTACAGGAGGTCAATATGCGCTTTTGTAGTATTATAGTGGCACTGCTTTCACAGTGCAGATTTTCTGATAGTGACAACGGTAGACAATATCTGGGTGATGTGTGTCTGCATTGCCCCTTGTCTCCATAGGGTGACAACACAGGAGCACAGTTGGTAGAAAGGGGCACATTAGTCACCCAGCACTAGAAAAGGACCTTTATGGTATAATTAGCAGGTACTTTTTTATTGACTGTTGCAGATTTAAAATGATTGAAGGTTAATTGAGAAATACCATTATCATGTTAAAGAGTATATGATATTTTACACACATGAACTCGCACCACTGAGCATGGAAGAAATTAAGGCAACTGAAAGAGATGACCAACAGAAGTGGTACTGTGCAGAGTCCATACATAGAGAATAAGAACAGATATTGAGAATTACACCCGGCATACAGGACAAGAGAAGTAGTACTGTGCAGAGTCCATGCATACAGAATAAGAACAGATACTGAGAATTACACCCAGCATACAGGACAAGAGAAGTAGTACTGTGCAGAGTCCATACATACAAAATAAGAACAGATACTGAGAATTACACCCGGCATACAGGACAAGAGAAGTAGTACTGTGCAGAGTCCATACATACAGAATAAGGACAGATACTGAGGATTACACCCAACATACAGGACAAGAGAAGTAGTACTGTGCAGAGGGTGTGGCTGCTTGTGGAGCAGCTGAAGTCTGTGTGGTGCTGAGCTCCTCTCTGATGTCTGGTACAAGCCCAGGGTTGGGCTCCCCTGGGCGGGGATCTCTCTCAGGAGAGTCCCAGGCTTTCCGGCCTACACAAGGACTGTCAGGTGAAGCTGTGGTTGGTGGTGAAGCCGGAGGACGGAGCTCTGGGAATGGGAAGCAATCTGCAGAGACTGTAAGTAGACGTGGAAATGGTTGTATGAAAAGTACCGATAATACTGATAAGAGGAAGTCTGGTGATGTTATTCAGCAAAAGAGTTCTCAATCCAGCCAGCCATTGCAGGCCCAGCAAGCCCAGCACAGTGCAGCTCAGTCTGTTCAGAGACATGTTATCATAGCTCAGCACAGTCCAAACTCTGGAAGTACAACTCAAAGAACCCCTCAGAGTGGGGCTCATTCAGTCCAGCAACATGACACCCAGTACAGTCCAAGTTCTGGAAATGTGATCCAATCCAGCCAGCCATTGCAGGCCCAGCAAGCCCAGCACAGTGCAGCTCAGTCTGTTCAGAGACATGTTATTGCTCAGCACAATCCAAACTCTGGAAGTGCAACTCAATCCAGCCAGTCATTACAATCAATGCAAACCCCTCAGAGTGGGGCTCATTCAGTCCAGGAACTTACTAATACCACCCAGTACAGTCCAGTTTCTGGAAGCATGATCCAATCCAGCCATCCATTACAACCACAGCAAGCTCAGCAGAGTGCAGCTCATAGAGCTCAGAGTGGAGCAGAGACATCGGCTTCTCCCAGTACTCCTCGCAAATACACCAGAACTTCCTTAGAACAAAAAACCATTAAAGAGAACTTACAACAGTGTGTAATGGTGGGCAGCAGCCAGAGACGTTCATCGCGCTCTAAGCTGCAGCAGAATAAAGAGGAGGGTGGTAATAATTTTCCACAATCTGCACCAGTGAAGCCATCTACACCCAGGAGAGACCCTCAGACCAGTACTGGTAATGGGAAGGTGGATCAGGATTTCAAGCGTCCTGCAGCCGCGAAGCAGAAAGTGTTAAAGTCTGAACCTGCGCTGCACCTGGCTGACAAGATTCCTTTCCTGGTAAAAAGAATGGAGTCCCTGAGGAAAGCCAAGACTAAAATCCAGAAGCAGATTGACTCTGTTTATCGTCTTAAAGCTGCCAACCCCAAGAAGGAATTTTTATATGACAGCAAACTGAACTCCCTGGGCATTGAACTGGCCGGTGTGTCAAAGGACATTGATGCTGTTCTGGAAGAACTGGGACCAGTGGCGGAGGTGTACTACAATCGTGATCGATTTGAGGCGGGATTGAGTGGAAGGATTGAGTCTTCTACAGAGTCAGACTCTGGGGATCCGGTCCAACGCACACAGCCACCACATGTGTCTCCTGAAGGGAAGACTGTGCAACCTCTGGAGGACAGTGAGGTTGGAGTAGATCCTCCTGCTGAACTTCCAGCTCTGGAGGGTGGTGGGAACTTCAGTATAACCCAGCAGACATTCACAGTACAGGAGACTCAGGGGAGTGACATGGTGGACTCCCAGCACATGGATTGTGAGAACAGTGCTGCTGCCACTAGTACTCCTGGTGGGAGCCATGCTGGGGGGACTGGTGTTCATGGTGGGAGCCATGCTGGGGTGACTGGTGTTCATGGTGGGAGCCATGCTGGGGTGACTGGTGTTCATGGTGGGAGCCATGCTGGGGTGACTGGTGTTTATGGGGGGAGCCATGCTGGGGTGACTGGTGTTCATGGGGGGAGTAACACTGGGGTAACTAGTAATGATGATATGAGGTGCAGTGATGATGTCACTAATATTGATGTGGTGAATGTTTCTGATGTTATCAATGCTGGTATATCTGAATGGGGTCATCAGCAGTCTGAGGGCTCTGAGAATGTAGCGATGGAGGAGTCAGTTCAGAATAACTCTCAGGATTTCCCCCCTTTGGTGGATCCACCACCTGCTCCACAAGGGAATGCTGGTCCATCTGGTCATGTCCCTCCTCGGAATGCCTGGAGCCGTGGGGCCCCTTCTTTTTCCACCAGTAACAATTATACTGGTCAGGCCTTTAAGAGAAGGAATGTGGTCAGATTGAAGCATAGGGGTTCCAGAGAGGAGCTCCCTGATCGGAGGTTTGTAGTAAGGGAGTTGCTGTGTCATCAGATGGGGTTTGCTCCTGCAGACATACTGGCAGTCATCAATCTCCCTGACAGACAGGGTTATGATGTCAGCTTTAAGCTCATGTCTGACTTAGACAGGTTCTGGGCCAGTTTCAGTGGTTTGCGGGACAAAGAGGGTTGGAGGAATTTCATCTTTATTCCCATCTCCAAACCTGACACAGCAAATGTTACCATCATGTTCTGGAATGAGTCTGTGCCCCCCCAGGATGTTGTCATCTGGCTTAGAAGACATTGTGAAATGGTTTCTGAGTTGACAAAAACTAAAGACAGTGATGGGATCTGGACGGGTGGCTGGAGGGTTCTTGTCAAGTTGAGGCAAAGTAACAATGTTACCCATCACCTGCCAAACTCTTTTTTCATTGGGCGGGAGAGAGGAGTTTGCTTCTATGCAGGTCAGCCCAGGTTATGTTATAAATGTGGTAAATCCGGCCATGTGGCGAATGTTTGTACGATCCTGAAGTGTAATCTTTGTGGGGAGGTTGGCCACATCAGTTCTACCTGTGAGAAGGTTAAGTGCAATCTATGTGGTGGGCTTGGCCATTTCCATAGGGATTGCCCGGAGGCCTTCCATAATAAGGATGGGGAATCTGCAGACAATGAATTGTTGGCTGCAGCAGAACAACTAGAGGAGGAAGCTTTAATGAATGGGGCTGTATTGACTAGGGAGGAGGTGGTCCCGGAGGTCCAGGAGACTACTCCCGGGCGGATGGACAGTGTTCAGCAGGCTGAGGAGCAGCCGGCCCCAAACTCCTCTTCTGTTCCAGTTCCTGTCTCTGTGAAGATCAGTGGTCAGAAGAGGAGGAATAAAAAAGATAAGTCTACCCGTAAACCCGAAAGTGACTGGATATTAGTGCAGAAGTCATCTAAAAAAGTGAAAGGGGCACCAGAAGTGGGTACGGCACTTTCCACCAATAGGTATGAAGCGTTGTCAGATTCGGATGTGGGCTCCTATTCTCTGGAGGCCCAGGAACTGGAGCAGGAATTAAAAAGAGTGGAAAAGGAGTATGCGACTGGCTCAGAGGATGACCCGCCCACTAAGAGGCGTCCGCCCCCTGATCCTGGATCCGCAGAATCTGATATGGAAACTGGTAGTCAGCAGAGTGACTCCGATTCTGACTTATAATGGGGGTCTTATTTTTTCTCCTCTTTGCTGTGATGGCTAGTTTTTCTCTAAACATTGTCTCCAGCAATGTGAACAGCATTAAAAACAGGAGGACAAGGCATGCCGTTTTTGAACACCTCAGGTACCTGGATGCTGATGTCTATTTTTTACAAGAGACACACCTAACATCTGTTGGACTTATGCGGGAGGCAGAGAGGGAGTGGCACACAGGACCCTCATTTTGGTCTTTGGCTGTGGAGTCTTATGCAGGTGTTGCCATCCTTTTCAATACTAAGGATGTGACAGTGCATAGACTCACTGAGGTGTCAATGGGAAGATGTCTTATATTGGAGGTAACAATTCACGGCAGGAGACTCCGATTAATTAACATATATGGGCCTCAAACAATAGCAGGAAGAATTGGGTTATTTAATGATGTGAAATCATATCTTTTTACATCAGTCCCTGTGGTTATGGTAGGAGACTTTAATGTCACTAGGACATCAAGTGACCGTTCTTCTGGTAGGGTGGTGGGTAGTGACTCCAAAGTTCTTAATCGTATTATTTTGCAAACCGGTTTAAGTGATATTTTTGCACAAAATGGCAGGAAGCCAGGCTTCACCTTCTTTCGCGGTAATATCAAAAGCAGACTAGATATGGCACTGGTAAGTCCTACAGAATTGGTGACCAATATGAGTGAGAAGCTGGTACCTTACTCAGATCATGTGGCCCTTTACTTTTGTCTGGGAACCTGTAAGCATCCTGATATGGGCAGGGGGCTATGGAGGCTAAACTCTAATCTCTTATGCCGCGTACACACGGTCGGACTTTCTAGAAAGCTAGGTCCGACGTACTTGCCGCCAGACTTCCGGCGGACTACCGCCGGACTTTCTGAACGGCCGGACTTGCCTACACACGGCCGGACTTTCCGGAATCCGGTCTTCCCGACGGACTTTCAGAACGAACGGACTTTCCCACACACGGACAAGTCCGTTCATTTTGAACGTGACTTTGGTACGACGGGACTAGAAAAGGAATTCAATCTCGCCGCTTTTTTTGGCGAGATTGAAACCTTGCGAGCCCCGTCGCAGGCCCTTAGGTCTGGTATGGATTATAAAGGGGAACCCCTACGCCGAAAAACGGCGTGGGGTCCCCCTAAAATCCATACCAGACCCCGATCCGAGCACGCAGCCTGGCCGGTCAGGAAGGGGGGTGGGGACGAGCGAGCGCCCCCCCCCCTCCTGAACCGTACCAGGCCGCATGCCCTCAACATGGGGGGGTGGGTGCTTTGGGGGAGGGGGGCGCCCTGCGCCCCCCCCCCCAAAGCACCTTGTCCCCATGTTGATGAGGACAAGGGCCTCTTCCCGACAACCCTGGCCGTTGGTTGTCGGGGTCTGCGGGCGGGGGCTTATCGGAATCTGGGAGCCCCCTTTAATAAGGGGGCCCCCAGATCCCGGCCCCCCACCCTATGTAAATGAGTATGGGGTACATGGTACCCCTACCCATTTACCTAGGTAAAAAGTGTCAGTAATAAAACACAACACAGGTTTTTAAAATAATTTATTAAACAGCTCCGGGGGGGGGGTCTTCTTCCGTCTTCGGGGGTCCCTCCGGTTCATCTTCTCCCGGCGTCCGGTTGGTTCTTCTCCGCTCTCCGGCCTCTTCTCCCGGTGTCCCAGGTCTTCGGCCGGCCCCTCCGCTTTCTTCAGGTAGCTCTATTGCCAGCGGAGGTCCGGACTTCTGGGCTTCTTGGCTTCTTGTGTTCTCTTCTCTTCTCTTCCCCCAGATGTTGACACGACGCTCTCTCCGGCTGGACTGGTCTCTGAGGGCTGCGTTGTGACTTATATAGGCGGAGACCCCGCCCCCATATGATGTCACAGTCCCTGGGCATGCTGGGACTGTGACGTTTTAGGGGGCGTGGTCGACCACGCCCCCTAAAACGTCACAGTCCCAGCATGCCCAGGGACTGTGACATCATATGGGGGCGGGGTCTCCGCCTATATAAGTCACAACGCAGCCCTCAGAGACCAGTCCAGCCGGAGAGAGCGTCGTGTCAACATCTGGGGGAAGAGAAGAGAAGAGAACACAAGAAGCCAAGAAGCCCAGAAGTCCGGACCTCCGCTGGCAATAGAGCTACCTGAAGAAAGCGGAGGGGCCGGCCGAAGACCTGGGACACCGGGAGAAGAGGCCGGAGAGCGGAGAAGAACCAACCGGACGCCGGGAGAAGATGAACCGGAGGGACCCCCGAAGACGGAAGAAGACCCCCCCCCCGGAGCTGTTTAATAAATTATTTTAAAAACCTGTGTTGTGTTTTATTACTGACACTTTTTACCTAGGTAAATGGGTAGGGGTACCATGTACCCCATACTCATTTACATAGGGTGGGGGGCTGGGATCTGGGGGCCCCCTTATTAAAGGGGGCTCCCAGATTCCGATAAGCCCCCGCCCGCAGACCCCGACAACCAACGGCCAGGGTTGTCGGGAAGAGGCCCTTGTCCTCATCAACATGGGGACAAGGTGCTTTGGGGGGGGGGGCGCAGGGCGCCCCCCTCCCCCAAAGCACCCACCCCCCATGTTGAGGGCATGCGGCCTGGTACGGTTCAGGAGGGGGGGGGGGCGCTCGCTCGTCCCCACCCCCCTTCCTGACAGGCCAGGCTGCGTGCTCGGATCGGGGTCTGGTATGGATTTTAGGGGGACCCCACGCCGTTTTTTCGGCGTAGGGGTTCCCCTTTATAATCCATACCAGACCTAAGGGCCTGGTATGCCCCGCGCTCGCCGCAATAGGAAGATTTGTTTTTCCTATTGCAGCGAGCGCGAGATGCAGTAACCTGCTCCTCCGTCGTATCTGGTCCTTCGGACTAGCATACAGACGAACGGGCTTTCCGTCAGGAACTGAGTCCGGCGGAGGTACGACGTAAAGATTTGAAGCAGGCTTCAAATCTAAAGTACGTCGGATTTCCGCAAAAATCCGACCGAAACGGTCCGTCGGAAGTCCGATGGAGACCACACACGGTCGGACTTTCCGCCGGACTTTGTCCGGCGGCGTCCGTCGGACTTTTGCAGGTGAAAAGTCCGACCGTGTGTAAGCGGCATTAGAAGATGTATCTGTCCAGCAACAAGTACAGAACCTCTTGCAACACCATGCTGAGAGACTAGACTTCTATGACTGTACGGCGGATTGGTGGGAGGATGTTAAAAAGGACATCTCTTCTCTCTTGAGGAAGTTGTCTGCTAAAATGGGGAAAAGTAGATATAGCCATTATCTCAGGCTGAGGAAAGAGCTGGAGTTGCTTTATTCTGGCGGGTTGGAGGCAGGGAGGAAGATTGATCAAGTAAAATCTGAGCTAAGTCAATATCAATATAGCAGATACAACTCCCTGGTATTTGAACGGGATTATGGATCCCCAGGGACACCTGATCCCTTTGAAAATTGTAGGGACAAGGTGACTAGGAAGTTAATGATGGGCCTGAAGGATTCCCAGGGGATTTTGCAGGAGTCTCAGGAGGGTATTCTGGGAGTGGTAAGATCATACTATGCTGACTTATTTCGGGAGAAGGGTTTGGATAAGAAGAAGATGGCACAGTTCTTGGAGGCAGTTCCAGGTCCTGTTGTTGATCATTTGGATTTTTCTCCTTTGACAGCAGACATAACGGTGGAGGAAGTTAGGGAGGCTATTGATAAATTACGTCAAAAGAAGGCACCAGGACCTGATGGCATTACAGCTGAATTTTATAAGAAATTTAAAGAGCTCCTGGCTCCGATTCTGGTGGATGTGTTTAAAAGTTGTTTGGAGAAATGCCTGATGCCTCCATCCATGAGAGTATCATCCTTAGTTCTGCTGTTCAAGGGTAGAGAACCTAATGACATCAAGAACTGGAGGCCTATAGCCCTTTTAAATGTAGACCGGAAGATTCTGGCAAAAATATTATTTTCTAGGTTGAAGTGTTTTTCTCCAGCACTATTGACAGACTGTCAGTATGGCACGGTAAAAGGGCGGAATATTTATGGTGCTCTCATTTCCTTGAGGGAAGCTTTTGAGAGGTGTAAGGTTCTTAGGCATGGGAAGTATATGGTGAGTTTAGACCAAGCTAAAGCTTTTGACAGGGTTGACCATGGGTATCTGTGGGCGACTTTGTTAAAGTATGGTATCCCAAGGTTATTTGTTGATTGGCTGAGAACTTTATACTGGAAAGCTGAGAGTTTTCCACTTATCAATGGGTGGCAGGGCGGTACTTTTAGGGTTGAGGCTGGGGTGAGGCAGGGTTGCCCCTTGAGTCCCCTCTTATATGTTTTTGCCATTGATCCTTTTTTGAGATCACTGCAGGAGTGTGATTTTCGGGGGGTACCTGTGCCCCATGCCTCGGCCCTATCCGTATTCGCTTATGCGGATGATGTCACTGTAGTGGTGTCCACCTCCCATGAGGCCCAGTTGCTAGCAGCTTCCATTGGAACTTACTCTGAGGCCTCTGGGTCTGTTGTCAACTTTGAGAAGAGTGAAGCTCTCTGGACACTGCAGGGTGATCCAGATTTTGATCTGCCCCAGTTTGCAAAAGCTTCAAGTTGTCTTAAGATCTTAGGGGTTAAGTTTGGAAGGGAAGATAATGCCAGGCTAAATTGGGAGGAGAAATTGGATGCTGGAAATGCAAGGGTTCAGCGATGGAAGAATTGCAAGTTGACCTACAGAGAAAGGGTCAAAATGTTGAAGACGTACTTAATTCCTATCTTTCTATACGTCTCTATGGTTTTTCCGTTGCCAGAATCTTTCTCTGCAAGGCTCTTCAGTCTGTTTTTTCAGCTCTTCTGGGGTAATAGACTGAATCCAATAAAAAGAGGGGTTACTTACCTGCTGAACAAAGAGGGTGGGTTGAATATGATAAATCCTAAGGTGTTTTTTGATTCTCTGTTTCTTAAAGTTAATTTTGGGTGTTTGGACTCCGATGTTGGCCCTCCGTGGGTAAACAGTGTTAGGGCCTGGATATTGCCTCGTGCAGAGTCCTGGATGCGGGGCGGTTCTCTCAAGAGGAAGAGATGTACTCAGGGTTATCTCCCACCATATCTGGACTCAGCTCTGAAGTCTATGAGGAGGTGGGGGATTGAGAAATCCTACCTTGAAAAAAGTCCAAGGAAATTGTTATACCAGAGGATCTGTAGGACCTTTTTCTGTTCTCCACTTGTACTCAAAGACTGCACTACAGCTGTTATGGAGGAAAGCTTAAAGTTGTTGAATAGCCCCAGATTACCCTCAAAGTTTCATGACATTGCCTGGCTGTCTCTCCATGGGAAGATGTATGTGAGGGGGAACATGAAAGGTCTGGCCGCATCTGAAAGGATCTGCCCTTTGGGCTGTAATCAGGAGGAGTCCATGGAGCATTTCTTGGTGGATTGTTGGGGAAGCCGTGAAGTCTGGAAGGAAGTAGCTGCTGGAGTTGGGATCCAAAGGTTGGAAAACCTAAGTTGCTCAGACAGGCTTTATGGTGTTCCCCCAACAATACACAGTGTAGACAGAGGGACAATGTATATCATCATTACCGTAGTCAAGTACTATCAATGGCATGCAAGGACTAAAGTTGCCATGCATAATGAACAGTTTATCTCTAGTAAAATTGCAGGTTTAGTGTTATCCGAGTTACGATGGATTAAGGGTTTGGAAATTAGGAAATGCTGGAGAAGTATAGATTTATGGAAAGGAGTCTTATTGTGACATTTATTCCTATTCATGCCCTTTTTTTTAACTGCTAAGTTTTTGACCTAAACAACATGTCAGTAATTGTTGTATTTATGTTATTTTAAGTCAGTTAGTCTGTTATTATGTATCTTGTTTGTTTTTACAAATAAAAATCTCCATACATAGAGAATAAGAACAGATATTGAGAATTACACCCGGCATACAGGACAAGAGAAGTAGTACTGTGCAGAGTCCATGCATACAGAATAAGAACAGATACTGAGAATTACACCCAGCATACAGGACAAGAGAAGTAGTACTGTGCAGAGTCCATACATACAAAATAAGAACAGATACTGAGAATTACACCCGGCATACAGGACAAGAGAAGTAGTACTGTGCAGAGTCCATACATACAGAATAAGGACAGATACTGAGGATTACACCCAACATACAGGACAAGAGAAGTAGTACTGTGCAGAGGGTGTGGCTGCTTGTGGAGCAGCTGAAGTCTGTGTGGTGCTGAGCTCCTCTGATGTCTGGTACAAGCCCAGGGTTGGGCTCCCCTGGGCGGGGATCTCTCTCAGGAGAGTCCCAGGCTTTCCGGCCTACACAAGGACTGTCAGGTGAAGCTGTGGTTGGTGGTGAAGCCGGAGGACGGAGTTCTGGGAATGGGAAGACACTTGCAGAGACTGTAAGTAGACGTGGAAATGTTTGTATGAAAAGTACCGATAATACTGATAAGAGGAAGTCTGGTGATGTTATTCAGCAAAAGAGTTCTCAGTCCAGCCAGTCATTGCAGGCCCAGCAAGCCCAGCACAGTGCAGCTCAGTCTGTTCAGAGACATGTTATTATCGCTCAGCACAGTCCAAACACTGGAAGTGCAACTCGGAGAACCCCTCAGAGTGGGGCTCATTCAGTCCAGCAACATGACACCCAGTACAGTCCAAGTTCTGGAAGCGTGATCCAATCCAGCCAGCCATTGCAAGCCCAGCACAGTGCAGCTCAGTCTGCTCAGAGACATGTTATTGCTCAGCACAATCCAAACACTGGAAGTGCAACTCAATCCAGCCAGTCATTACAGTCAATGCAAACCCCTCAGAGTGGGGCTCATTCAGTCCAGCAACTTACTAATACCACCCAGTACAGTCCAAGTTCTGGAAGCGTGATCCAATCCAGCCAGCCATTACAACCACAGCAAGCTCAGCAGAGTGCAGCTCATAGAGCTCAGAGTGGAGCAGAGACATCGGTTTCTCCCAGTACTCCTCGCAAATACACCAGAACTTCCTTAGAACAGAAAACCATTAAAGAGAACTTACAACAGTGTGTAATGGTGGGCAGCAGCCAGAGACGTTCATCACGTTCTAAGTTGCAGCAGAATAAAGAGGAGGGTGGTAATAATTTTCCACAATCTGCCCCAGTGAAACCATCTACACCCAGCAGAGACCCTCAGACCAGCACTGGTAATAGGAAGGTGGATCAGGATTTCAAGCGTCCTGCAGCCGCAAAGCAGAAAGTGTTAAAGTCTGAACCTGCGCTGCACCTGGCTGACAAGATTCCTTTCCTTGTAAAAAGAATGGAGTCCCTGAGAAAAGCCAAGACTAAGATCCAGAAGCAGATTGACTGTGTTTATAGACTTAAAGCTGCCAACCCCAAGAAGGAAATTTTATATGACAGCAAACTGAACTCCCTGGGCATTGAACTGGCCGGTGTGTCAAAGGACATTGATGCTGTTCTGGAAGAACTGGGACCAGTGGCGGAGGTTTACCACAATCGTGATCGATTTGAGGCGGGATTGAGTGGAAGGATTGAGTCTTCTACAGAGTCAGACTCTGGGGATCCCATCCAACGCACGCAGCCACCACATGTGTCTCCTGAAGGGAAGACTGTGCAGCCTCTGGAGGACAGTGAGGTTGGAGTAGATCCTCCTGCTGGACTTCCAGCTCTGGAGGGTGGTGGGAACATCAATATAACCCAGCAGACATTCACAGTACAGGAGACTCAGAGGAGTGACATGGTGGACTCCCAGCACATGGATTGTGAGAACAGTGCTGCTGCCACTAGTACTCCTGGTGGGAGCCATGCTGGGGGGACTGGTGTTCATGGTGGGAGCCATGCTGGGGGGACTGGGGTTCATGGTGGGAGCCATGCTGGGGTGACTGGTGTTCATGGGGGGAGTAACACTGGGGTAACTAGTAATGATGATATGAGGTGCAGTGATGATGTCACTAATATTGATGTGGTGAATGTTTCTGATGTTATCAATGCTGGTATATCTGAATGGGGTCATCAGCAGTCTAAGGGCTCTGAGAATGTAGCGATGGAGGAGTCAGTTCAGAATAACTCTCAGGACTTCCCCCCTTTGGTGGATCCACCACCTGCTCCACAAGGGAATGCTGGTCCATCTGGTCATGTCCCTCCTCGGAATGCCTGGAGCTGTGGGGCCCCTTCTTTTTCCACCAGTAACAATTATACTGGTCAGGCCTTTAAGAGAAGGAATGTGGTGAGATTGAAGCATAGGGGTTCCAGAGAGGAGCTCCCTGATAGGAGGTTTGTAGTAAGGGAGTTGCTGTGTCATCAGATGGGGTTTGCTCCTGCAGACATACTGGCAGTCATCAATCTCCCTGACAGACAGGGTTATGATGTCAGCTTTAAGCTCATGTCTGACTTAGACAGGTTTTTGGCCAGTTTCAGTGGTTTGCGGGATAAAGAGGGTTGGAGGAATTTCATCTTTATTCCCATCTCCAAACCTGACACAGCAAACGTTACCATCATTTTCTGGAATGAGTCTGTGCCCCCCCAGGATCTTGTCATCTGGCTTAGAAGACATTGTGAAATGGTTTCTGAGTTGACAAAAACTAAAGACAGTGATGGGATCTGGACGGGTGGTTGGAGGGTTCTTGTTAAGTTGAGGCAAAGTAACAATGTTACCCATCACCTGCCAAACTCTTTTTTCATTGGACGGGAGAGAGGAGTTTGCTTCTATGCAGGTCAGCCCAGGTTATGTTATAAATGTGGTAAATCTGGCCATGTGGCGAATGTTTGTACGATCCTGAAGTGTAATCTTTGTGGGGAGGTTGGCCACATCAGTTCTACCTGTGAGAAGGTTAAGTGCAATCTATGTGGTGGGCTTGGCCATTTCCATAGGGATTGCCCGGAGGCCTTCCATAATAAGGATGGGGAATCTGCAGACAATGAATTGTTGGCTGCAGCAGAACAACTAGAGGAGGAAGCTTTAATGAATGGGGCTGTATTGACTAGGGAGGAGGTGGTCCCGGAGGTCCAGGAGACTACTCCCGGGCGGGCGGACAGTGTTCAGCAGGCTGAGGAGCTGCCGGCCCCACACTCTTCTTCTGTTCCAGTTCCTGTCTCTGTGAAGATCACTGGTCAGAAGAGGAGGAATAAAAAAGATAAGTCTACCCGTAAACCCGAAAGTGACTGAATATTAGTGCAGAAGTCAGCTAAAAAAGTGAAAGGGGCACCAGAAGTGGGTATGGCACTTTCCACCAATAGGTATGAAGCGTTGTCGGATTCGGATGTGGGTTCCTATTCTCTGGAGGCCCAGGAACTGGAGCAGGAATTAAAAAGGGTGGGAAAAGAGTATGCGACTGGCTCAGAGGATGACCCGCCCACTAAAAGGCGTCCGCCCCCTGATCCTGGATCCGCAGAATCTGATATGGAAACTGGTAGTCAGCAGAGTGACTCCGATTCTGACTTATAATGGGGGTCTTATTTTTTCTCCTCTTTGCTGTGATGGCAGGTTTTTCTCTAAACATTGTCTCCAGCAATGTGAACAGCATTAAAAACAGGAGGACAAGGCATGCCGTTTTTGAACACCTCAGGTACCTGGATGCTGATGTCTATTTTTTACAAGAGACACATCTAACATCTGTTGGACTTATGCGGGAGGCAGAGAGGGAGTGGCACACAGGACCCTCATTTTGGTCTTTGGCTGTGGAGTCTTATGCAGGTGTTGCCATCCTTTTCAATACTAAGGATGTGACGGTGCATAGACTCACTGAGGTGTCAATGGCAAGATGTCTTATATTGGAGGTAACAATTCACGGCAGGAGACTCCGATTAATTAACATATATGGGCCTCAAACAATAGCAGGAAGAATTGGGTTATTTAATGATGTGAAATCCTATCTTTTTACATCAGTCCCTGTGGTTATGGTAGGAGACTTTAATGTCACTAGGACATCAAGTGACCGTTCTTCTGGTAGGGTGGTGGGTAGTGACTCCAAAGTTCTTAATCGTATTATTTTGCAAACCGGTTTAAGTGATATTTTTGCGCAAAATGGCAGGAAGCCAGGCTTCACCTTCTTTCGCGGTAATATCAAAAGCAGACTAGATATGGCACTGGTAAGTCCTACAGAATTGGTGACCAATATGAGTGAGAAGCTGGTACCTTACTCAGATCATGTGGCCCTTTACTTTTGTCTGGGAACCTGTAAGCATCCTGATATGGGCAGGGGGCTATGGAGGCTAAACTCTAATCTCTTAGAAGATGTATCTGTCCAGCAACAAGTACAGAACCTCTTGCAACACCATGCTGAGAGACTAGACTTCTATGACTGTACGGCGGATTGGTGGGAGGATGTTAAAAAGGACATCTCTTCTCTCTTGAGGAAGTTGTCTGCTAAAATGGGGAAAAGTAGATATAGCCATTATCTCAGGCTGAGGAAAGAGCTGGAGTCGCTTTATTCTGGCGGGTTGGAGGCAGGGAGGAAGATTGATCAAGTAAAATCTGAGCTAAGTCAATATCAGTATAGCAGATACAACTCCCTGGTATTTGAACGGGATTATGGATCCCCAGGGACACCTGATCCCTTTGAAAATTGTAGGGACAAGGTGACTAGGAAGTTAATGATGGGCCTGAAGGATTCCCAGGGGATTTTGCAGGAGTCTCAGGAGGGTATTCTGGGAGTGGTAAGATCATACTATGCTGACTTATTTCGGGAGAAGGGTTTGGATAAGAAGAAGATGGCACAGTTCTTGGAGGCAGTTCCAGGTCCTGTTGTTGATAATTTGGATTTTTCTCTTTGACAGCAGACATAACGGTGGAGGAAGTTAGGGAGGCTATTGATACATTACGTCAAAAGAAGGCACCAGGACCTGATGGCATTACAGCTGAATTTTATAAGAAATTTAAAGAGCTCCTGGCTCCGATTCTGGTGGATGTGTTTAAAAGTTGTTTGGAGAAACGCCTGATGTCTCCATCCATGAGAGTATCATCCTTAGTTCTGCTGTTCAAGGGTAGAGAACCTAATGACATCAAGAACTGGAGGCCTATAGCCCTTTTAAATGTAGACCGGAAGATTCTGGCAAAAATATTATTTTCTAGGTTGAAGTGTTTTTCTCCAGCACTATTGACAGACTGTCAGTATGGCACGGTAAAAGGGCGGAATATTTATGGTGCTCTCATTTCCTTGAGGGAAGCTTTTGAGAGGTGTAAGGTTCTTAGGCATGGGAAGTATATGGTGAGTTTAGACCAAGCTAAAGCTTTTGACAGGGTTGACCATGGGTATCTGTGGGCGACTTTGTTAAAGTATGGTATCCCAAGGTTATTTGTTGATTGGTTGAGAACTTTATACTGGAAAGCTGAGAGTTTTCCACTTATCAATGGGTGGCAGGGCGGTACTTTTAGGGTTGAGGCTGGGGTGAGGCAGGGTTGCCCCTTGAGTCCCCTCTTATATGTTTTTGCCATTGATCCTTTTTTGAGATCACTGCAGGAGTGTGATTTTCGGGGGGTACCTGTGCCCTATGCCTCGGCCCTATCCGTATTCGCTTATGCGGATGATGTCACTGTAGTGGTGTCCACCTCCCATGAGGCCCAGTTGCTAGCAGCTTCCATTGGAACTTACTCTGAGGCCTCTGGGTCTCTTGTCAACTTTGAGAAGAGTGAAGCTCTCTGGACACTGCAGGGTGATCCAGATTTTGATCTGCCCCAGTTTGCAAAAGCTTCAAGTTGTCTTAAGATCTTAGGGGTTAAGTTTGGAAGGGAAGATAATGCCAGGCTAAATTGGGAAGAGAAATTGGATGCTGGAAATGCAAGGGTTCAGCGATGGAAGAATTGCAAGTTGACCTACAGAGAAAGGGTCAAAATGTTGAAGACGTACTTAATTCCTATCTTTCTATACGTCTCTATGGTTTTTCCGTTGCCAGAATCTTTCTCTGCAAGGCTCTTCAGTCTGTTTTTTCAGCTCTTCTGGGGTAATAGACTGAATCCAATAAAAAGAGGGGTTACTTACCTGCTGAACAAAGAGGGTGGGTTGAATATGATAAATCCTAAGGTGTTTTTTGATTCTCTGTTTCTTAAAGTTAATTTTGGGTGTTTGGACTCCGATGTTGGCCCTCCGTGGGTAAACAGTGTTAGGGCCTGGATATTGCCTCGTGCAGAGTCCTGGATGCGGGGCGGTTCTCTCAAGAGGAAGAGATGTACTCAGGGTTATCTCCCACCATATCTGGACTCAGCTCTGAAGTCTCTGAGGAGGTGGGGGATTGGGAAATCCTACCTTGAAAAAAGTCCAAGGAAATTGTTATACCAGAGGATCTGTAGGACCTTTTTCTGTTCTCCACTTGTACTCAGAGACTGCACTACAGCTGTTATGGAGGAAAGCTTAAAGTTGTTGAATAGCCCCAGATTACCCTCAAAGTTTCATGACATTGCCTGGCTGTCTCTCCATGGGAAGATGTATGTGAGGGGGAACATGAAAGGTCTGGCCGCATCTGAAAGGATCTGCCCTTTGGGCTGTAATCAGGAGGAGTCCATGGAGCATTTCTTGGTGGATTGTTGGGGAAGCCGTGAAGTCTGGAAGGAAGTAGCTGCTGGAGTTGGGATCCAAAGGTTGGAAAACCTAAGTTGCTCAGACAGGCTTTATGGTGTTCCCCCAACAATACACGGTGTAGATAGAGGGACAATGTATATCATCATTACCGTAGTCAAGTATTATCAATGGCATGCAAGGACTAAAGTTGCCATGCATAATGAACAGTTTATCTCTAGTAAAATTGCAGGTTTAGTGTTATCCGAGTTACGATGGATTAAGGGTTTGGAAATTAGGAAATGTTGGAGAAGTATAGACTTATGGAAAGGAGTCTTATTGTGACATTTATTCCTATTCATGCCCTTTTTTAACTGCTAAGTTTTTGACCTAAACAACATGTCAGTAATTGTTGTATTTATGTTATTTTAAGTCAGTTAGTCTGTTATTATGTATCTTGTTTGTTTTTACAAATAAAAATCTCCATACATACAGAATAAGGACAGATACTGAGGATTACACCCAACATACAGGACAAGAGAAGTAGTACTGTGCAGAGTCCATGCATACAGAATAAGAACAGATACTGAGAATTACACCCAGCATACAGGACAAGAGAAGTAGTACTGTGCAGAGTCCATACATACAGAATAAGAACAGATACTGAGAATTACACCCAACATACAGGACAAGAGAAGTGGTACTGTGCAGAGTCCATACATACAGAATAAGAACAGATACTGAGAATTACACCCGACATACAGGACAAGAGAAGTAGTACTGTGCAGAGCCCAATCATACAAAATAAGAACAGATACTGAGAATTACACCCAGCATACAGGACAAGAGAAGTAGTACTGTGCAGAGTCCACACATATTGAATAAGAACAGATACTGAGAATTACACCCAGCATACAGGACAAGAGAAGTAGTACTGTGCAGAGCCCAATCATACAAAATAAGAACAGATACTGAGAATTACACCCAGCATACAGGACAAGAGAATTGGTACTGTGCAGAGTCCATACATACAAAATAAGAATCTAAACAATTATAAATAAAGAACATACATACAGATACTGAGAATTATATCCAAAATACAGTAAGGTATAGACATGAATGCATTGTCTGTCATTTAATGATTACATAGATCTGTTGAATTCATTGGTTATATAATGAGTATTCTTTTTATTCAACTGTGATATAGTCAGTATTTATTATTATACAGGATTTATATAGCGCCAACAGTTTACGTAGCGCTTTACAACTTGGGGGTAGACAGTACAAATACAATACACTTTGATACAATAGGAATTAGAGGGCCCTGCTCCTTAGAGCTTACAATCTAAGAGATAGTTAAAATGAAAAGAGAAATAGGAATAGTGCCAAAAGAAGGGTTAAAGAAAAGAACGTTAAATTACGAAGAATGGAAATACTTGAATAATAAATTCACTAAAACAACGGTTATCTATACCAGCCTTTTTCAATCAGGGTGCCTGCCTAGGCACCCTGGGGCATCTTCTTGGTTTCTCAGAGTGCCTTGGCAAAATGCCTACAAATTGCTCAAAATTGCCCAAAAATTGTGTTTAAGTCAGCAGGTGGATCAAAACTGTTTTGTTACACAAAGCTTCAGGCTTTCATTGTGCAACATTAAAACCTTGGGCACTGTGCAGGCCAGCCCCCAGCATCCTAGCAGCCACTGACGTGGCCAAGGACATCAGGCACCAAAGCATCCTTGTTTGACCACCCTGCCCCTCTCTGTCAATACTGGGGTCACGTTAGCTGCATGGGGGAGAGAAAATGAGGAAGAAGAAAAGCTGGAATACCAGTAAGTACCAGTGTGCAAAAGTGTATTTGCTTTGAAAGAATACATTTCCTCCAATGCTGGGTGTCCTACCTGTGTGCAGGGGCAGATCCGGGGTGGGGGCAACAGGATAATTGCCCCCTCCCCCCTGAGAAATTAGTTGCGGGTGAGTGAGCGGGCAACTTGTGGCAGGGGACGTGGCAAGAGACAATGTGCAACGTGTGGCAGGTGACATGGCAAGTGACAATACGAAACGTGTGGCAGGTGACGAGACAAGTGACAATCCGCATCTGGTGGCAAGCAACGGTGGCAAGTGACAGGGCTCCCACTGATTCTGTATTATTAGATAGAAAAGGAGGTACCCTCATAATAAATGGGACTTTAACAGCAACAAAGTAATAATAAAATACAATGTAATTTTTTTCAAAAATATATACACATTTATAGATTATAGATTCTCAAACCAATAAAAACTGTGATGATAATGGTGAAGAATTCCCATATGAAATCCAGATGTCCAACGCGTTTCAGGACAGAATACGTCCCTTCGTCAGGGGAATTTGTCAGGAAGGGATCACACCAGAACGATCATCATGAAAATTTGCTGTTAGACCAGTGGCGGCACTTGCATCGCGAACAGACACCACATATGTCCAAAGGACAGAGTTGTACCGGGTGGGTCCCCAGTCATCCACAGAAGTCCAATACAGTGGCACCGACAGAAAGCGCACACATAAATAAAGCCTCTCCATGTTCCCAGAGTATCTCCTTAGTGTGCGATCTCTATAGAATCCACTTCCAGGATAAAGCAGGGGACACCGGCGGCCAAAGGCATACACATGAACATCACCCCTCAGGCTTCCTCCTATGTCACTTTGAGATATAATCTCAGTGGGATCTATTTTCTCAACAGAGTATGAAACAGAGGAGATGTCCTCCAGCTTCAGGTTTTTTAATGGTCGATGCTCGTCTCCGCACCTGTCACTGCACTGGACAGCAGAGACGATGATGTTCATCTTCCTGACAAAGATCAGGAAATTAATATTCGTAGAGTCTCCTCCGTGCCTGTCTCCATGTGTTCATCTCTAGAGGGATCCTGATCTTTGTTACCCAGGCTGTCTCAGCACCACACCCAATGGATACCTCCTCCCTACGGTGGGACCCATCCCTGACAAACTGTGTGGAATAAGTGACCGGCGAAACCCCTCTGGATGCCCTGACGGGTTGGACAGAGCTGCAGAGGCCCTGCAGATCATCACAAGCTGCAGGCGGACCGCGAGCGGAGCCACCAGGGGACACCATCCAAAGCTACCCTATATGCCTATTACCCCTGTAGGGGTACAAGGAGCTGGTGAGTGGGGACCCACCAGGGGGAGCACATGAGTCACTCGTTTTTGCTGAACACAAGAGTCACTTGAATGCTTTTGGACATTTGGCCATTTTGGCCACATATAAACTTTTTTGCACTAATATATTTATTTTTTCTTTTTTACCACGCTTTTTATGTTTTTTTATATGATTTTGGGACTTTGCTATATCTGTGATTTGTTTCATTTATTTTTTATATATAATTTTTGTGTGTGATATATATTTTTCAAAGACTATTTTTATGAAAGCTTTTTGATGACCTCAGGCTTTTATATTGTGAACTACATCACCTTGATTATATTTCACTAATATACCTCATTTTGCATAAGTATAGGCCCACTAGGTATCTATTACCATTGTTTTCTCTTATGTCACTATACTGATTTGATTGTATGCTGCTTGCACTATTGGGGATAACTTCTTTTCTTTTTTCTTTTGCCTATAGGCAGTTATATTCATTTATATACACTTGCTTTACTCACCCCCACGTGACAGCTAGGAAGGTAGCGCCAATCACCCCAACTTTTTTATGTTTTACATAGCTATACCTGCAAAAGGGGCCAGCCTGAAGTCATCTAGCAGGGATTAACACCTTTCCGCTGGCTGCATGCAAATATGCGGCCTCTCTGCATCTGGTCCTTGGCGCCGGGAAGCCACATATTTGCGTGAATTGCAGTCAATACAGCTGTGGTATGAGCGTGCGTCCTTCATGCTCCCGGAACAGTTACTGGCGCCTAACTGAAAGCTCCCGATCACTGCTTGCGATCAGAAGTTTTCGGATGAAGTGACTGCCGTGACAGCCAATCATGGTGATCACGTGATCTTAAGCCCCGCCGCCCCACCTACCGGCATCCTAAACTTCTTAAAAGGCCTGTTCACATATGTGCAGCCACGGTTTTCAGCCCAGGGCCCAGTGCGTTTCTGTTCACCGATTCAGGTGAAATTCAGGTCCGAATTTTTGCCTGAATTTGCACCTGAACTGGGCCCGAAAACGCACAGGACTCTTTTGGAAACCACACTACAGCCCCCCCCAGACACGTGTGAACTGGCTCCATTGAGAACCGGTTACATTCACATGTCATGCAAATTGGATGCGCACAAATGTGAACCCGGCCTTAATGGCCTGGTAGTAGACACGTGCAATTTGTTTTGTTCCAAATTCGTTTTTTAACGAATTTTGACAAATTTGTTCATTCGAAAATATCCTAATTAACAAAAAACCCATTTAATGAGTTTTTCCGAACATTCATAAATTCAAATATTCGAAAATTCGTAAAATCGAAAATTCGTAAATTCGGAATTTCGTAAATTCAGAAATTGGAAATTCGAAGATCCGGAAATCTGAAATAATAACTAATAATAACTTAACTATTACTAACTATTAAATTATAGGTATTAGAATTTCCTTTCAAATTTGTCTGTTAGTGAATGTAAAGAATACGAATTTATCCGAAGTTACGAATTATCCAAATAAACGAATGCCGTATCTAAACGAATGGAACGTAACAAATTAATAACAATAATAATAATAAAAACGTTTTATTATTATTATTATTTATCATTAATTTGTTCCATTCCATTTGTTTAGATGCGGCATTCGTTATTTTGGACAATTTGTAACTTCGGATAAACAGCCAAATTTGAAAGGAAATAACATTTCTATAATATAATAGTTAGTTATTATTAGTTAATTATTCTTTCGAATTTTCAGATTTTCTTTCTTTTTTACGAATTTAAGAATTTTCTAATTTACGAATTGCGATCATAACGACTGACCCAAAAAATGGAAGAAAAAAAACTCGAATGAAATGAAAACGAAAACGTAAAAATTTTTTGGCAGTGCACATGTACACCTAGTAGTACATCCACTTGCCGAATGCCCCATAGCAGATTTATTGCAACAGGTTGGGTGAGCTGTGCAGAATCATGTACATATGTGTGATTCTGCACTTCCCGGTGGCGGGGGGCGCGTGCGTGCATGCAGCCGGCGCGGCGTTTTCTGCTGTGACTTCTCACAGCAGAAGCCAATCAGCGGGTGCCGGCCAATAGATGTCCCCTGGCACCCGCTGATCGCCGAGGAGGCACACAGGACGTAGCTCTTTCAATGTAAACAAGAGCTCCCCCCTGACAGCAGGGATCTGATGGATTTTGTTAAAGAATACATTAGGATGCGTTAAGGTAAAAAAAACATTCTGCCTTTAGAACCACTTTAATTTACTAAAGGCAAATAGGCTGTTCACTTTGCAAGGGAAGTTGAACTTTGCAAGTGAATTTTCCACAGAGCGTAGTGAATGCGGTGAAGTTTCATTTTACCAAGAGTACTCATTTTCATGCAAAGAAAACAAAACAAAAACAGAATTTTTGCTTGCACATGATTGGATGATGGAAGCCAGCAGAGCTCCACCTCATTCGCTAAGCTCAGTCAAATTCTCTTGTAAAGTTCAACTTCCCTAGCAACTTGAACAATCCTTTTTGCCTTCAGTAAATCGCCACCAAAGTATAAGATTCTCTTGATTGTTTAAAATGTCCATGGGACCAATGGCCAAATTCTGATAGGTCAACATGTCTCTTGAAGAACATAGAGTATCTTTCATATGAAAATCCACTGGGAGCTGAGTTGGCATTTATCAGTGTCGGGTCTTTCCTGGTTCTTGTTGGTATTCTGCGGCTTTTCAGCCTACATAGGACCTCCCCTATTATTAAGGCCAACAACTACTTTCTCAGTTGTCTTTTTCTAGCATCTCTCTCCCTTTGCTTTCTCTGCTCTTTGGCATTTATTGGTTATCCGAGAAATGACAGCTGCTTCAAGAGACAAACTACCTTTGGTATGGTCTTTACCCTCTGTATTTCGTGTATCCTGGCAAAAACTATAACAGTTATTTTTGCTTTTACTGCAACCAAACCAGCCAGTAGACTGAGTAAGTGGACCAAGCCTCAAGTGGCTTAAATCATAGTTTTTCTCTGCTCACTCTTATGCTACGTACACACGGTCGTATCTTCCGACGGAAAATGTTCGATGGGAGCCTTTTGTCGGAAATTCTGACCATGTGTAGACTCCCTTAAACCCCCAATTTTAACCTATTAGTAGACACAGGGATGGAAGCATGTGGTTTGGCTCTAATTTAATAATATGTATCACCCCTATTGCAACTGTTTAATCTATGACAATTCCCGTGATCCTATTTTACCCTTCAATTACAATTATCCTTTTATAATTGATTACCAGAATACTCTTTTATATTTACAATTTTTATTCCCTTTGTCTGTTTCATTAACTAGTGATTGATTGACCCTCCACTCATTATTTTACTTTACAAGTCCCCGGGCTGTTTGGCCTTGCTCTGGTTCGCCTCTGGGTGCTGTGCGGGCTGGCCGGGCTGCCTGCCGCCCGTGTTGATCTCCGAATCCGGGAGCTGAGATGCGCCTGGCGGACCTCCTCCCTCCTAGTCCATGGGGGTGGGGGCACCGCCATTGCGCGTCTACGTCACGCACCCCACGTCGGATGTCCGGCGCTTCCTGGCGCCGCTGCGTCCTTGGCTGCGGTTACTACGCTCGCGAGCGGATTGAGGGATGAGCGGTGGCGTGGCGTTCGGAACTGGCTGCCGGTTCCTTCCCGCCCCCCCCCTCCTCCCCCTCTCACCTCCGCTGCGCTGGCGTGATGTCGGTGACATCATCGCTGCGACCCCTTTATAGGCGGCTCCCGGGCCAGCTTTGGCACTCAGGGCTCCTTCTCATTACCACGGCAGACCAGGATTCCCACCCCACGCTTCTTCCCCATTCGATCTACATCACAGGTAACAGTCACTGTCTATCCTTCCCTCACTTTTCACTGCACTGCCACATTCCTATAGTTAGGTCACCTCACTGTCCACCTTTTGTTCACCTCCTTGCTCCTCACTGTTTTCCTGGCTTCCCTCACTTGAGTCAGTCCATTATCCATCACCCACACGCCCCATGCACATAGCCCCACCGTAGTTTACTTGTTCCTCTTCACTCACACCTAGGTGGCCTTGTGTTCCATGGCCTGCTCTGGCCAGCGCCTGTTGGGGGAGCTCGGGCGATATGTCTGCCGCAGCTCCCGGTTGGGAGCACTCCTTCGGACGGCCCATGGAGCCCGGCATCACGCAGCCAACATGCGAACCTCAGTAAGTTCCTAACCCTGGGTTAGGGGGTTGGTACCCCATTATTCTTTTATTGTACATACACCTTACCAACTGGTCAATCCTTCTCACCCACAGATACATCTTGTGCTTGCTCCTGATGAGTGGCCCTTTAGCCACGAAACGCGTAGAGCTGCCATACGCCATGATTACAACACACATTACCTACATACCAAGCTTAACTGTATTTCCCTCTTCTTGGACCACAGAGGTCATAGACTCTGCAATTACTACCGTGGTTTACTGTCTCATTCAACTACATTTGGGTGCACTATGAATGAATTTTGTTTGCTATTTATGCGATATTATTCATGTGATTTTAGCCACATTGTGTTGCCCTACGGTAGCACCTTGGAAGAATCCTATATATGATACTGTTTGTATGATGTTATGCATTTTGGACTACCAGTGTACCATTGTTATATATTGTACTTGTCTTATTTGATTGCACTTAGTGACAATCGATCCCAATACAAACTATTAAATAACAAGATTTCATATTGTCCACCTTTCATTCTTTTGCCACCACATGCTTCATATAAAGTCCCACCCCCCTTGCTCTTGCCCCCCTTTTTCTTGAGACATGTGTAGACTCTATCGGACAGTTTCCATCAGAATTTCCGTCGCACAGAATTTGAGATCTAACAAAATCCGTTGTCGGAAATTCCGATCGTGTGTACACAATTCCGACGCACAAAGTGCCACGCATGCTCAGAATCAAGCAGAAGAGCTATTGAACTTAATTTTTCTCGGCTCGTCGTACGTGTTGTACTTCACCGCGTTCTTGACGTTAGCAATTTCCGACCAACTTTGTGTGACCGTGTGTATGCAAGACAAGTTTGAGCCAACATCCGTCAGAAAAAAAACATGGATTTTGTTGTCGGAATGTCCGATCGTGTGTACGGGGCATAACAGTTCATATTGTGTGTCTCTTGGCTAGCCCTTAGCCCACCATACTCTCAGTACAACCTTCGAGAAAAACTTGGAGCAATTATTGTTGAATGTAATGAAAACTCTACTGCTGCCTTTTGGACCATGTTGGGTTACCTTTTTTGGCCAGGAGCCTTCTGAACACTTTCAATGAAGCCAAGTTAATTACATTCAGCATGTTAGCCTTCCTTAGTGTCTGGGTCTCCTTCATTCCAGCCTATCTCAGTTCTTCAGGGAAATATACTGTTAGTTTAGAAATCTTTGCCATCCAGTCATCAACTTGGGCACTAATTGTCTGTCTTTTTTCACCAAAATGTTATATCATATTGTGGAGACCAGCCTTGAATTCCAGAGAATGTGTTATTGGCAAAAGAAGAAAAGGAGATGTATAGGAGGGGAATACACAAACTGACATTCAGCTTACTATTTTCCAACTGATTTAAAAAATGGCAACTATTGCCGCGTACACACGGTCGGACTTTCCGGCATACTTGGTCCGGCAGACCAGAGTATGCCGGACGATCCGCCCGTGTGTAGGCGCCAGCGGACTTTTCCGGCGGACTTTTTCCCAAAAGCCCGCCGGACCTAGATTTGAAACATGTTTTAAATCTTTCCGTCGGACTCAGTTTCGGGCGGAAAGTCCGCTCGTCTGTGTGCTGGTCTGACGGAAAGCCTGCTCGTGTGTATGCTGGTCCAACGGACCAGATACGACGCGAGGGCAGGTTATTGCATTTCGCGCTCGCTGCAATAGGAAAAACAAATTTTCCTATTGCGGCGAGCGCGGGGCATACCAGGCCCTTAGGTCTGGTATGGATTATAAAGGGGAACCCCCCTACGCCGAAAAAACAGCGTGGGGTCCCCCCTAACGTCCATACCAGACCCCGATCCGAGCACGCAGCCTGGCCGGTCAGGAAAGGGGGTGGGGACGAGCGAGCGCCCCCCCCTCCTGAACCGTACCAGGCCGCATGCCCTCAACATGGGGGGTGGGTGCTTTGGGGGAGGGGGACGCCCTGCGGGGCCCCCCACCCCAAAGCACCTTGTCCCCATGTTGATGAGGACAAGGGCCTCTTCCCGACAACCCTGGCCGTTGGTTGTCGGGGTCTGCGGGCGGGGGGGCTTATCGGAATCAGGAGCGCCCCCCCTTCTGAACCGTACCAGGCCGCATGCCCTCAACATGGGGGGTGGGTGCTTTGGGGGAGAGGAGCGCCCTGCGGGGCCCCCCACCCCAAAGCACCTTGTCCCCATGTTGATGAGGACAAGGGCCTCTTCCCGACAACCCTGGCCGTTGGTTGTCGGGGTCTGCGGGTGGGGGGCTTATCGGAATCCGGGGGGGCTTATCGGAATCAGGAGCACCCCCCCTTCTGAACCGTACCAGGCCGCATGCCCTCAACATGGGGGGGTGGGTGCTTTGGGGGAGAGGAGCGCCCTGCGGGGCCCCCCACCCCAAAGCACCTTGTCCCCATGTTGATGAGGACAAGGGCCTCTTCCCGACAACCCTGGCCGTTGGTTGTCGGGGTCTGCGGGCGGGGGGGCTTATCGGAATCAGGAGCGCCCCCCCTTCTGAACCGTACCAGGCCGCATGCCCTCAACATGGGGGGTGGGTGCTTTGGGGGAGAGGAGCGCCCTGCGGGGCCCCCCACCCCAAAGCACCTTGTCCCCATGTTGATGAGGACAAGGGCCTCTTCCCGACAACCCTGGCCGTTGGTTATCGGGGTCTGCGGGTGGGGGGCTTATCGGAATCCGGGGGGGCTTATCGGAATCAGGAGCGCCCCCCCTTCTGAACCGTACCAGGCCGCATGCCCTCAACATGGGGGGTGGGTGCTTTGGGGGAGAGGAGCGCCCTGCGGGGCCCCCCACCCCAAAGCACCTTGTCCCCATGTTGATGAGGACAAGGGCCTCTTCCCGACAACCCTGGCCGTTGGTTGTCGGGGTCTGCGGGTGGGGGGCTTATCGGAATCCGGGAGCCCCCTATAATAAGAGGGCCCCCAGATCCCGGCCCCCACCCTATATGAATGAGTATGGGGTACATGGTACCCCTACCCATTCACCTAGGGAAAAAGTGTAAATAATAAAACACTACACAGGTTTTTAAAATATTTTATTAAACAGCTCCGGGGGGGGGATCTTCCTCCGACTTCGGGGGTCTTCTTCCGGCTTCGGGGGTCCCTCTGGTTCATCTTCTCCCGGCGTCCGGTTGGTTCTTCTTCGCTCTCTTCTCAGGGTGTTCCAGTTCTTCGGCCGGCTCCTCCGCTGTCTTCAGGTAGCTCTCTTGCCAGCAGAGGTCCGGACTTCTGGGCTTCTTGTCTTCTCTTCTCTTCTCCAGATGTTGAGACGACGCTCTCTCCGGCTGGACTGCTCTCTGAGGGCTGCGTTGTGACTTATATAGGCGGAGACCCCGCCCCCTTATGATGTCACAGTCCCTGGGCATGCTGGGACTGTGACGTTTTAGGGGGCGTGGTCAACATCACCCAGTGACCACGCCCCCTAAAACGTGGAGAAACAGAAAAATAAATAAATCCCTGACCATTTCTTTTTAACCTCCTCGAATGACGGCTACAGCGCAGACCTACATTGCGGGACGCCGTCATATGACGTCCTCCCGTGCATGAGCTGCCTGCGCGCCCCCTGGGCCCCTACTACGTGATCAGCTGTCAGCCAATGATAGCTGATCACGTGATGTAAACAGAAGATCGGTAATCGTTTTTTTTCTCCTCACGCTGACAGCGTGAAGAGAAGAAAAAGCCGATCACCAGCTTCTGTGAAAGGGACATCGGTCCCGAAGAGGAAGAGCCACAGCCACCTCATCTGTGCCCACCAATGCTGCCTGCCAGTACCACCTGCCAGTGCATATCAGTACCACCAATCAGTGCCCACCAGTGCATATCAGTGCCACCTATCAGTGCCATTCAATGCCACCTACCAGTGCCCTTCATTGCCGTCCATCAGTGCCACTCGTCAGTGCCCACCAGTGCCACCTATCAGTGCCCACCAGTGCTGCCTCATCAGTGCCCACCAGTGCTGCCTCATCAGTGCCCACCAGTGCCACCTATCAGTGTCCATCAGTGCCGTGGCTGCCTTATCAGTGCCCATCAGTGCAGCCCCATCAGCGTACATAAATGAAGGAGAGAAATTACCTATTTGCACAATTTTATAACAAAATATAAAACTGTTTTAGGTTTTTTCAAAATTTTCAGTCTTTTTTCATTTTTTTAACAAAAAATAAAAAACCCAGCAGTGATTAAATACCACCAAAAGAAAGCTCTATTTGTGGGGGGAAAAAAATATAAAAATGTAATTTGGGTTGTTGCATGGCCGTGCAATTGTCTTTCAAAGTGTGAGAGCACTGAAAGCTGAAAATTGGTCTGGGCAGGAAGGGGGTTTAAGTGCCCAGTAAGCAAGTGGTTGAATTGTGCCGTACCGAGCTGGATGGTACTGTGTCACCATTCACTGTGGCACTGGCAAAAACACACCACATTTGCCATTGCGCAGAGGTGCCATTGAGAGTCAAACATATAATTCAGACCTCTGCTGGAAGAAAATTTTACTGACTGGACCTTCGTGAATTTTAATTTAATGCCCCTGTACTATAGCAACACCAAAAAAGTGTGTTTAAATTGCCAGCAAAATGACTGTTTGTAAACAAGATGGTCAGGGATTCCATTCATCTACTGTATACTAGACCCTTATCCTAGATGAGGGTCTGGTATATATGTTAATGGTGGACACCCACAAAAAAAAAAAGCAGCATGGGGAGTCCCCCATAATTCATATCAGTCCATTTAGGCTTGAATTTTAGGGGGGACACCATGCCAAAAAAAAAACAGCATGAGGTCCCCCTACAAAAAAAGACACTTATCTGAGCATACCGCCTGGCTGGCCAGGAAAGTGGGAGGGACAAGCGTGTGCCCCTTCTGAATTTTTTTTAGGTTACATGACCTCAACATGGTGGGGGTGCCCCCCTGGCAAGCACCTTGTCCCCATCTTGATGAGGACAAGGGCTTCTTCTGTGCAACTCTGGCTTGTTGATTGTGGGGGTCTGTAGGCAGGGGGCCTATTGGAATCTGGAAGCCCCTTTTAACAATAAAGAGGTCCCCAGATACTGCCAACCCCTATGTGAATGAATAAGGGGTACATAGTACCCAAACTCAAAAAATGTCACACAATACACGTCCATGTCAAACAGAAATAACCAGATGTGCACCAACAAGGTCTTATCCTGCTCATTCACTTCTGCTCCAGCAGATGACAGCTGATATATACAAAGGGTCCGAGGTCTCTCATGTGACGTCCTTGGCCATATATGGACATGATCATATTTGGTTGATGACATCACTGTATGTGTTGCTGATCCCAATGCATGAGTTTAATTAGTGGCTCAGATGAGCAAATGTTTTGTTGAGCTTAAACTATCGAGTTACTGTAAAAGCCCTGTTACATTGAAGCTGTGTTTGATGCCTTGCTGAATACAGATGCAGGGCAAACCTTCTTAGACTGTTGTTGGATGTCCCTGTCTTATGTAACCTTTACTTCTACCAGTAGAGCCTGCCATCCTTGCAATATATATATATATATATATATATATATATATATATATATATATATATATATCTTTTCATACATGTACAAAGGACTAATTTATATACACACTTTGCCAAAAAGTTTGGGTACACCTGGCCATCACATCTACACTATACACTAATCAGCTATAAATTTACAATTACAGACAAATTAAGGGAATGGCAGTAAATATCTCATTATAATGGCATATGAAAGTCAGTGGGATATATTAGGCAGCAAGTGAACATGTAATCCCTGAAGTTGATGTGTTGAAAACAGGAAAAATGGGCATCAGTTTGTTGTGTATGGGGTTGCATGGCAGCAGACCAGTCAGGGTGCCCATGCCATCCACAAGCAAAAGCGCCTACAATGGGCATGTAAGCATCAGAACTGGAGCACTGGGCAAAGGAAAAAGGTGGCCTGGTCTGATGAATGATGTTTTCTTTTACATCATGTGGATGGCCAGGTGTGTTTCACTTACCTGGGGAAGAGATGGCACCAGGATGCAGTATGGGAAGAAGGCAAGCCAGCGGAGGCAGTGTGATGCTTTGGGTAATGTTCTGCTGGGAAACCTTGGGCCCTGCCATTTATGTGGCACCTTCCTAAACATTGTTAGTGACCAAGTACACCCCTTCATGGAAACGGTATTCCCTGAAGGCAGTGGCCTCTTTCAGCAGGATAATGTGCCCTGCCACACTGCAAAAATGGTTCAATAATAGTTTGAGGAACACAACAATGAGTTCCAAATGATGACTTGGCCTCCAAATTATCCATCTCTCAATCCAATCAAGCATCTGTGGGATGTGCTGGGAAAACAAGTCATCCATGGAGGCCCCACCTCACAACTTTCAGGGCTTAAAGGATCTGCTAGTGATGGCTTGGTGCCAAATACCACAACATACCTTCAAAGGTCTAGTGGACTTTATGCTGAGACAGGTCAGGGCTGTTTTGGCAGCAAAAGGGGGACCTATTCGTTATTAGATGGGTGGTCATGCATTTATGGCTGATCATTGTATAGCAAATGTACCCCCCTCCAAATGACTTCTCAACTTCAAATTAATTAAAAGGTTTTTAGTGTAGTGTATTGTTAAAACTACAGCATACAAAGACATTATAGACAATTGTGCTGTTTCAACATTGTGGTAACAGTTTGGCGAAGACACTTTTTTGCTCCTCCATGACTGTGCCCCTGCGTACAAAGCCAGCTCCATAAAGACATGGTGTGATAAGCTTAGTCTGGAGGAATTCAAACAGTCTGCATAGAGCCCTTCCCTCAACCCTACTGTACATCTGTTACATGAATTAGGAAGCCAATTGTGCCAATGCTAGGTCATTCATCATCAGTACCTGACCTCAAAAAAATTTTTTTTGGTTGAATGGGCACAAATTACCACAGGCACACTTTCCACAGAATCTTGTGAAAAGTCTTCTCAGAAGACTGGAGGATGTTACAACTGTAGAGGGAGAGGGAGCAACTCTATAATAATGCCCATGGTTATGAAATGAGGTGTCTAACAAGCTAGCTCATATAGGTATGATCAGGTATCCCCAAACTTTTGCCCATGAAGTGCACATGTCTCTAGGACATAGGTATATAACAAGTGCAGCGCTCACAAACCCAAAACTAAAATGATAAAATTAAATATTAATGAAAAATAATCCTATCAATCACCAAGATCTTACCCCCAAAACCTCCCATCCAAGTACTAACCAGGCTCAAGTCTGTTTAGCTTCTGAGATCAGACAAGATCAAGCACATTCAGGGTGGTGTGGCCAAATCTATTGTAAGCAGCAATATAATCAAAATGCTTTACATAAACCATGATGTCATGGTAATATACAAAAACATAAATCAACAAATTGCTTAAATCCAGGAGTTCGTGTAGAGACATATATACTGGAAAATACACTAGGACAGAATAAAAAGAGTTCCACAAGCCTTGATGAGAAAATAGGATGAGCTCCTTAGACCGTCATCATCAAACATTTGTAAAGTCTCCCAGGAGTCATTGGTCACACACAAAGGCATACCAAATAATGCGACCCTCCATATAAGAGTGGTCACAGAGACACCAGGAATTTTGCTGTCAGTTGTCACCATATACATCCACAACTTGCAGGGAACCTCTGCACCACTGGGAATTAGCTCAGCAGGACCGACGCACAAATAATAAAAGAGACACTCCTCACAGCGTAAAACTACCCATAAAAAAGGAATTTATTAAGTCTAAGCACTTACAAACATCCAGAAGTAACACAGCATATCACATGGTACAGCAACATGGAATTCCAACATCAAAGATGGCCGCAATGCCTTTGCACATTCTCAGTAGTGTGTATCCAGGCTTGCCCTACCAGTTTTGTCACGAATGACATCATTGGGGGCACCTATGATATTTTTTTATCTCCAAGACATACATGGGGTTGATTTACTAAAACATGAGAGTGCCCTTGGAGACCCTAAAACACTGTCCAGGCTGTCTAAAGTAGAGAGCATCATGAAGACCAAGGAACACACCAGGCAGGTCCGTAATACTGTTGTGGAGAAGTTTAAAGCCGGATTTGGATACAAAAAGATTTCCCAAGCTTTAAACATCCCAAGGAGCACTGTGCAAGCGATCATTTTGAAATGGAAGGAGTATCAGACCACTGCAAATCTACCAAGACCTGGCTGTCCCTCTAAACTTTCAGCTCAGACAAGGAGAAGACTGATCAGAGATGCAGCCAAGAGGCCCATGATCACTCTGGATGAACTGCAGAGAACTACAGCTGAGGTGGGAGAGTCTGTCCATAGGACAACAATCAGTCGTACACTGCACAAATCTGGCCTTTATGGAAGAGTGGCAAGAAGAAAGCCATTTCTCAAAGATATCCATAAAAAGTCTCGTCTAAAGTTTGCCACAAGCCACCTGGGAGACACACCAAACATGTGGAAGAAGGTGCTCTGGTCCGATGAAACCAAAATCGAACTTTTTGGCCACAATGCAAAACGATATGTTTGGCGTAAAAGCAACACAGCTCATCACACTCAACACACCATCCTCACCGTGAAACATGGTGGTGGCAGCATCATGGTTTGGGCCCGCTTTTCTTCAGCAGGGACAGGGAAGATGGTTAAAATTGAGGGGAAGATGGATGCAGCCAAATACAGGACCATTCTGGATGAAAACCTGTTGGAGTCTGCAAAAGACCTGAAACTGGGACGGAGATTTATCTTCCAACAAGACAATGATCCCAAACATACAGCAAAATCTACAAAGGAATGGTTCACAAATAAACGTATCCAGGTGTTAGAATGGCCAAGTCAAAGTTCAGACCTGAATCCAATCGAGAATCTGTGGAAAGAGCTGAAAACTGCTGTTCACAAACACTCTCCATCCAACCTCACTGAGCTCGAGCTGTTTTGCAAGGAAGAATGGGCAAGAATTTCAGTCTCTCGATGTGCAAAACTGATAGAGACATACCCCAAGCGACTTGCAGCTGTAATCGCAGCAAAAGGTGGCTCTACAAAGTATTAACGCAAGGGGGCCGAATAATTTTGCACGCCCCACTTTTCATTTTTTTATTAGTTAAAAACGTTTCAAAAATCCAAAAGATTTCGTTCCACTTCACAATTGTGTCCCACTTGTTGGTGATTCTTCACAAAAAATAAAAATTTTATATCTTTATGTTTGAAGCCTGAAATGTGGCAAAAGGTTGAAAAGTTCAAGGGGGCCGAATACTTTCGCAAGCCACTGTATGTCTGATATTTATCTACCCTGTGTAAACTACCATTCGCTCATGTATGTGTTACAGAAGTTTATTTCACGTGGTTTGCCATGTGCATTAATTGTTATTATTGTTCCTTTCCTGTTTCCCCACCTATTCCAGTTTTTAAACAAATGGCCCCTGCCCCCACCTATAACTGGCCTTCACAGCAAGGAGCACATGGAAGGGCTATCACATGAAAGACAAAAACAGAACATTCCATAGCTCAACTCACCAACCAGTCACACAACTGACCAAATTAACCTGTCCAACAGTATGCGTTAAAAACAGGGGTTTAGTTAGCACGCATTTGCAAACGCATGCATAAGCTGCAAGGCCTCTTCACGGCACCCTGTGTATGCTTGCAGTCCTAATGCTACTGAATTTATAAGCATTTCCACAATGGAAGCACATGCATTAAATGGGTAGATGAGGGGCAGGTGGGCCTGGAGGCAGACCAATCCCCCTTAAAGGAACAGGAGCACACTGGACACCCAGCAAGAGCACAATGGCAGCAAAGGTTTACAGTGTGTCCCCGGACCAAATATACACCAGTAACAAACAAATGGCCCTGCCCCCACCTATAACTGGCCTTCACAGCAAGGAGCACATGGAAGGGCAATCACATGAAAGACAAAAACAGAACATTCCATAGCCCAACTCACCAACCAGTCTGCCAACTGACCAAATTAACCTGTCCAACAGTCTGCGTTAAAAACAAGGGTATAGTTAGCACGCATTTGCAAACGCATGCATAAGCTGTAAGGCCTCTTCACGGCACCCTGTGTATGCTTGCAGTCCTAACGCTACTGAATTTATAAGCGTTCCCACAATGGACGCACATGCATTAAATGGATAAATGAGGGGCAGGTGGGCCTGGAGGCAGCCCAATCCCCCTTAAAGGAACAGGAGCACACTGGACACCCAGCAAGAGCACAATGGCAGCAAAGGTGTACAGTGTGTCCCTGGACCAAATATACACCAGTAACAAACAAATGGCCCCTGCCCCCACCTATAACTGGCCTTCACAGCAATGAGCACATGGACGGGCTATCACATGAAAGAAAAAAACAGAACATTCCATAGCTCAACCCACCAACCAGTCTGCCAACTGACCAAATTAACCTGTCCAACAGTCTGCGTTAAAAACAGGGGTTTAGTTAGCACGCATTTTCAAACGCATGCATAAGCTGCAAAACGTCTTCACGGCACCCTGTGTATGCTTGCCTGTTACTGGTGTATATTTGGTCCGGGGACACACTGTACACCTTTGCTGCCATTGTGCTCTTGCTGGGTGGTCAGTGTGCTCCTGTTCCTTTAAGGGGGATTGGGCTGCCTCCAGGCCCACCTGCCCCTCAACTATCCATTTAATGCATGTGCTTCCATTGTGGAAACGCTTATAAATTCAGTAGTGTTAGGAGTGCAAGCATAAACAGGGTGCCGTGAAGAGGCCTTGCAGCTTATGCATGCGTTTGCAAATGTGTGCTAACTAAACCCCTGTTTTTAACACAGACCTTTGGACAGGTTAATTTGGTCAGTTGGCAGACTGGTTGGTGAGTTGAGCTATGGAATGTTCTGTTTTTGTCTTCCATTCCAGTTTTTGCCAGGACATTCGCTCTTAAGCTGAAATTATTTTCTGCAAACTCCGAGACATAGTTTGTAGGCAGGGGGAGGATGTAGCACCCTGATGTTTAGGCAGGGTTGCTAGTAAATTTACCTGCCAAGTGATAGTTGTCTTGGCCAATTGATAGGTCAAATTTTCACCCTAATTCTGGAATTGCTGCACTTCTCCATTCTGTCACTAGATGGCCAGGTATCTGGTGTAATTAGATAAGACAAGGGCATTGCAAGGACAGATTAGAAATAGATGGGGTGTCTCAGCCAGTGATCAGGGTTTTTTTTAGGACCTTTGGCCTGCTGGGAGAGCCTATTTATTTGAGTGAGGTCAGGTGATCGGGGTTCTGTGCCACCTGGTTGGCTGTTTGGGTGGACGTGTGTTGTGCTGCCCCGGGCTGCTAGGCCAGTCTCAGGGACATCTGGCTGCTAGGCTGTCTGAGGGCCACTCCAGACGCAAGAGAGCAGTGTAGGGTTGGGATTGCGTCTTGCAGTCCAACCAGAAGTAACGGTTCTGCCGGCTGGAGACTCTTGGCCTGGGACTCAGGAAGCCAAAACCTTAAAGCGCTGCTTATGTGAAGTTTGATTTGTGAGAGAAAGAAAAGATGGTCCATGTATGCGGATAAAAACGGGGATCGCGCAGACCTTCAAGACCAGGTTCCAGGCTCCCCCATCCAATGAGGACGTCTTTTGGTGTACAACCCACCCCTACACTGTCAGGGGTTACAAGACAGTACAAGCTCGTTTGACTCACCGCCCACGGCTTGTGAGTCCACCAAAGTCGGTAAGAGTATTCTACCTTACTTTTTTTTGGGCCTTTGTGCTGCAAAGTTATCTGCCCTGTGTCCCCCCTCCCTGAATTGGAATCTCTATAAGGATATCTGCCTCGGCTCTTGAGTCTTTGTACCATAAGGATATCTGGGTCTTGGTGTTTCAACCATACCTCGCAATACATGGACTACAACACCAAGTTTTTATCACTTATATTGGCTTAAATGCTCTCATATCACTATTGTGGACATTTTCTGTATTACATTATCAGTCAAATGTGGACTTTTATGATTATCACTTATTAATGGATTTTCACTTTATTTTTTATTTTTTTCCTCATTTATATGCACACTTTTTTCAAAAGAAGGAGCACTCTAATGTGTTGGTATATTTGTGATAATATCACGTTGTTCATGCACACTTACATTTGGTTTTGACGAAGTTGAGATATTGGTCACCTGAGTTGGTGGTTTCACCTCTCCTTACTACAAAACCCTCCCTTTACCATATTCACTTTAGCGCTACACTTTTTGTCTATATATATTTTTTACAGTCTCAGTCGTTCTGTAGTGTTGGCAGCTGATTTCACCTATCAGACAGGCGCGGTATTTTTCTAATTTATTCTGCCGGCTGGAGAACCTGTCGTGGTTGGAGGTAGAGTGGAAGCTGTCGCCACTAAGGGCCCATCCACCTTATTACCAGGGACCACTGTGAGTAGCTGAAGCAAGTACCTAAGCAGTATTATCACCAACCTGGGACGGTGAAGAATTGGGAAACTTCAGCAGAGGTCAAGCCAGGGACCCGGTCAGTGGGATAATGCTTGAGGAGTATCTGTGAGTGCAAAGCTAGGGACCCAGCAGGGACGACGCTTGAGGAAGATGCTCAGTGAGAAGATTTGAAGAGCTCGGGAGATTCAGTGGCAGTGGATCAGCGGGTCTAAGTGATAGACTGGGAGCTCAGTTGAGTGAAGATCTAAAAAGGAGATTGTGGAGGAAGTGAAAGAGTTCATCACAACCTTTGTTAGAAACTGTTCAAGATTGTTGCCATAGGAGACAGCGTGTCTACACATGCAGACATAGTGTCCAGCTGGGTGCCTTTCCCTGCATGGCTGTCTACCTATAGAAGTCTCGGAGTCTGCTATTTAACATTGCAACTACTAAAGGGTGTCCTAGCCCCAACCCTCTCTCCCACAGTTCTGTTTAACCACTTCAGCCCCGGAGGATTTGGCTGCTCAACGACCAGAGCACTTTTTACAATTTGACACTGCGCTGCTTTAACTGGTAATTACGCGGTCATGCAATGCTGTACCCAAATGAAATTTGCGTCCATTTTTTCCCCACAAATAGAGCTTTCTTTTGATGGTATTTAAATGCCTGTGTGATTTTTATTTTTTGAGATATAAATAGAAAAATACCGAAAATTTTGAAAAAAAATGATATTTTCTACTTTTTGTTATAAAAAAAATTTATAAACTCAATTTTAGTCATACATTTAGGCCAAAATGTATTCGGCCACATGTCTTTGGGAAAAAAATGTCAATAAGCGTATATTTATTGGTTTGCGCAAAAGTTATAGCGTCTACAAACTAGGGTACATTTTCTGGAATTTACGCAGCTTTTAGTTTAGGACTACCTATTTAGTTTCTTGAGGTGCTAAAATGGCAAAGCAGTACAACCCCCCCCCCCAAATGACCCCATTTTGTAAAGTAGACACCCCAAGGAAATTGCTGAGAGGCATGTTGAGCCCATTGAATTTTATTTTTTTGTCACAAGTGACTGAAAAATTAAAAAAAAAATCACACAATTTGTTGTGCATAAAATGCCAGGACAGTTCAACCCCCCCCCCCCCAAATGACCCCTTTTTGGAAAGTAGACACCCCAAGCTATATATTGAGTCCATATTATTATAGTTTATATTTTGCCACAAGTTTCGGGAAAATTACACTTTTTTTTTTTTTGCACAAAGTTGTCACTAAATTATATATTGCTCACACATGCCATGGTTATTTGTGAAATTACACCCCAAAATACATTCTGCTGCTTCTCCTGAGTACGGTGATACCTCATGTGTCAGACTTTTTTGGAGCCTAGCCGCATACAGGACCACCGAAAACCAATCACCACCTTCAGGATTTCTAAGGGTGTAAATTTGTGATTTTACTCCTCACTACCTATTAGTTTCGGAGGCCATGAAATGCCAAGATAGCACAAAACCCCCCCAAATGACCCCATTTCAGAAAGTAGACACCTCAAGCTATTTGCTGAGAGGCATGTTGAGCCCATTGAATATTTTATTTTTTGTCACAAGTGATTGAAAAATGACAAAAAAATAAATTACACAAAGTTGTCACAAAATGATATATTGCTCACACGTGCCATGGTTATATGTGGAATTACACCCCAAAATACACATTCTGCTGCTTCGCCTGAGTACGGGGATACCTCATGTGTGAGACTTTTGTGGAGCCTAGCCGGGTACAGGACCTCGAAAACCAATCACCACCTTCAGGATTTCTAAGGGTGTAAATTTTTGATTTCACTCCTCAATACCTATCACAGTTTTGAAGGCCATAAAATGCCAAGATAGCACAACCCCCTCCCCCCAAATTACCCCATTTTGGAAGGTAGAAACCCAAAGCTTTTTGCTGATAGGCATGTTGAGTCCATGGAATATTTTATATTTTGCCACAAGTTGCGGGAAAATTAAATTTTTTTTTATTTGCACAAAGTTGTCACTAAATGATATATTGCTCAAACATGCCATGGGCATATGTGGAATGACACCCCAAAATACATTCTGCTGCTTCTCCTGAGTACGGAGATACCACATGTGTGAGACTTTTTGGGAGCCTACCGTGTACAGGACCCCAAAAAACAATCACTGCCTTCAGGCTTTCTAAGGGCGTAAAATGGCGATTTCACTTCCTCACGACCTATCACTGTTTCGGAGGCCATGAAATGCCAAGATAGCACAACCCCCCCCCCCCCCCCAAATGACCCCAATTCGGAAAGTTGAAAGGCGGTGATTGGTTTTCGGGTTCCTGTACGCGGCTAGGCTCCCAAAAAGTCTCACACATGTGGTATCCCCATACTCAGGAGAAGCAGCAGAATGTATTTTGGGGTGTAATTTCACATATAACAATGCCATGTTTGAACTATATATCATTTAGTGACAACTTTGTGCAAAAAAAGTGTAATTTTTCCATTTTATGCACAACATTTGGAAGCTTTTGTCACACATCACCCCACTCTTCTAGCCACTTGAAGACAAAGCCCTTTCTGACACTTTTGTTTACATGAAAAAATATTATTTTTTGCAAGAAAATTACTTTGAACCCCCAAACATATATTTTTTAAAGCAAAGGCCCTACATATTAAAATGGTGGGTGTTGCAATTATTTTTTTTCACACAGTATTTGCGCAGCGATTTTTCAAACAGAATTTTTTGGGAAAAAAACACTTTTTTACATTTTAATGGCACTACAACACAAATGTTTGATGAAATAAAAAGATGATCTCATGCCGAGAACATGGATACCAAACACGACATGCTTTAAAATTGCATACAAACGTGCAGCGGCGACAAACTAAATACATTTTTAAAAGCCTTTAAAAGGCTTTACAGGTTACCATTTTAGATTTACAGAGAAGGTCTACTGCTAAAATTACTGCCCTCCATCTGACCTTCACGGTGATACCTCACATGCATGGTGCAATTGCTGTTTACATATGACACCAGACCGACGCTTGCGTTTGCCTTTGCGCGTGAGCACGGGGAGAAAGGGGTACTTTTTTTTTTTAATTATAAATTTTGCTTTTTTATTATATTTTTAAACTGTTCCTTTCATTTCTTTTTAACAAGTTTTATTGTTATCTCAGGGAATTTAAATATCCCCTATGATAGCAATAGGTAGTAACAGGTACTCTCTTTTTAAAAAATTGGGGTCTATTAGACCCTAGATCTTTCCCCTCTGCCCTCAAAGCATCTGACCACACCAAGATTGGTGTGATAAAATGCTTTGCCAATTTCCCAATGGCGCTGTTTATATCCGGTGAAACCTAAGTCATGAAATGCTTGTAGCTTCCGGTTTCTTAGGCCATAGAGATGATTGGAGCCATTCTTGTCTCTGATCAGCTCTATGGTCAGCTGGTGGAACCACCGGCTGCATTCTCGGGTTCCCTGTTGGGACAGGAGAGCCTGACAAAACCATGGAAGACGGAGGGGGGGGGTCCCTCTGCTTATAAAAGCAGTCTAGAGGCTAATTAGCCACTAGGATTGCTTTTACATGAAAGCTGACTGCTGGCTGAAAAGAATGATACCCAGACGATACCTAAACCTGCAGGCATCATTCTGGTATAACCACTCAAAGTCCAAAACATACCAGTACGTTGCTGGTCCTTGTTGGGCATACATTGTAATGTTCTTTTTTTCATGCAGCCTTTGGGCTGAAAGAGATTGATCGGTGGGTATGCCCACCATTAGAATACCGCTCTTCATCCACCCACTTCTAATGATGGGCATACATGCACCATTTTCTTTTAACTGTGGTGGTGAAATCACCTCCTACAGCGCTGGAGTCGCTGATTTACGTATCGTGGGAGCAAATGATGTTGCTGTCAAGATAAATAAATGAGTGCTGCAGCTGAATGGTGTACCTGCTAAACAAATGATGGTTAACAATAAAACAAAGTAACATTACAGTATAACAGTAAGACTTACCACACCTGCAAAGCACATACAATAAAACATAGTAAAAAATAAAACATTTTTTAACGCAATCTGGCCTAAAAAATATATGCCGAAGCATGGGGGCATCCGCCCCTAATGTTAGGAGCAAATCGCTCCTCCACCCCTGCCCCCATGCTTCGGCATATATGCTCTTTTTTTTAACTGTGGTGGTGAAATCACCTCCAACAGCGCTGGAGTCAAGGCTTTACATATCATGGGAGCAAACGCTGTTGCTGTAAAAGAAAATAAACCCGTGCTGCAGCTGAATGGCGTACCTGAAAACAAAAGAATGGTTAACAATAAAACACAGTAAACAGTAAAGTATTAAAGAAATACATACCTGAAAAGCAAACATGATAAAACATAGTAACAATAAAACATTGCATTGTAGAATACAGTAAAAAAGAGCAGAACAATAGATAGAGAATAGAGAGAGATAGAACAACAACAACTATTTTTGTTTTTTTTATTTTATATTTTTTTTTTTTTTTTTAACTTTTTAACTTTTTTTTTTTTACACTTTTTTTTGTAACTGTAACGGTTGTAGCGGTTGTATTGGTTGTAGTGGTTATAACTGTAACGGTTCTAGGTTCGGGTCTCCCAAAATACGATGGCATCTTTGGAGGCCCTGTGTGTCCTAGTCTGTGCAGTGCTGTACCCTATGCTAAAACTCCACTAGTGAGTGGAGGCGTTCAGAACATTCACCAATGCAAAGACCAGGATGGTCAGGACAGGAGGGACAAAAATAACAGGTGTCACGTCTATATCCGCGCTTTCTACAGACACGACATTTTCTTTGGGAAAGAGAAAGAGAGAGGGGGATGGGGGAAGAAAGAAAGAGGAGAAGAAAGAGAGAGGGGGATGGGGGAAGAAAGAAAGAGGAGAAGAAAGAGAGAGGGGGATGGGGGAAGAAAGAAAGAGGAGAAGAAAGAGAGAGGGGGATGGGGAAAGAAAGAAAGAAAGAAAGAAAGAAAGAAAGAAAGAAAGAAAGAAAGAAAGAAGAAAGAAAGAAAAGAGAGAGAGAGAAAGAAAGAGAAAGAAAGAAAGAAAGAAAGAAAGAAAGAAAGAAAGAAAGAAAAAAGAAAGAAAGAAAGGGGATGGACGGAGAAAGAAAGAACAAAAAAAAAAGAAAGGGTCCCCCTATTACTGTTCTCTCCTGATCCCCCTATTACTGTTCTCTCCTGATCCCCCTATACTGTTCTCTCCTGGTCCCCCTATTACTGTTCTCTCCTGGTCCCCCTATTACTGTCTATTACTGTTCCCTCCTCTGTCCCCCTATTACTGTTCTCTCCTGGTCCCCCTATTACTGTTCTCCTCTGGTCCCCCTATTACTGTTCTCCTCTTGTCCCCCTATTACTCTTCTCCTCTGGTCCCCCTATTATTGTTCTCCTCTGGTCCCCCTATTACTGTTCCCTCCTCTGCCCCCCTATTACTGTTCTCTCCTGGTCTCCCTATTACTGTTCCCTCCTGCCCCCCCCCCCCCCCAATACTGTTCTCTCCTGGTCCCCTATTACTGTTCTCCTATGTACTATCCCAGTTTTATAAGAGTGCTATAAAAATAATTTAAGATCTTCCAATATTATACTCTGTATACATTGTTGACTTAATACGTGTTAAAGGAGAGGGAAAAAAAATGTAAAAAAAATTGAAAGGAAGGGAAAAGACCTTCTTTCAAGTGCTGTGCTCTATATGTGTCATTAACTTATTACACGTGAAAAAAAAGTAAAACCAAAAACTCCAATTTTATGAAAGTATTACCAGCTAACATTGTAAACCCCTGGTCCCCCTATTACTGTTCTATCCTGGTCCCCCTATTACTGTTCTATCCTGGTCCCCATATTACTGTTCTCTCCTGGTCCCCCTATTACTGTTCTCTTCTGATCCCCCTATACTGTTCTCTCCTGGTCCCCCTATTACTGTTCTCTCCTGGCCCCCCTATTACTGTTCCTTCCTGGTCCCCTTATAATTGTTCTCTCCTGGTCCCCTTATTATTGTTCTCTCCTGGTCCCCCTATTACTGTTCTCTTCTGATCCCCCTATTACAATTCTCACCTGGTCCCCCATTACTTCCTGGTCCCCTTATAATTGTTCTCTCCTGGTCCCCCTATTACTGTTCTCCTATGTACTATCCCAGTTTTATAAGAGTGCTATAAAAATAATTTAAGATCGTCCAATATTATACTCTGTATACATTGTTGACTTAATACGTGTTAAAGGAGAGGGAAAAAAAAAATTAAAAAAAATTGAAAGGAAGGGAAAAGACCTTCTTTCAAGTGCTGTGCTCTATATGTGTCATTAACTTATTACAGGTGAAAAAAAAGTAAAACCAAAAACTCCAATTTTATGAAAGTATTACCAGCTAACATTGTAAACCCCTGGTCCCCCTATTACTGTTCTATCCTGGTCCCCATATTACTGTTCTCTCCTGGTCCCCCTATTACTGTTCTCTTCTGATCCACCTATACTGTTCTCTCCTGGTCCCCCTATTACTGTTCTCTCCTGCTCCCCCTATTACTGTTCCTTCCTGGTCCCCTTATTATTGTTCTCTCCTGGTCCCCCTATTACTGTTCTCTCCTGGTCCCCCTATTACTGTTCCTTCCTGGTCCCCTTATTATTGTTCTCTCCTGGTCCCCCTATTACTATTCTCTTCTGAACCCCTATACTATTCTCTCTTGGCCCCCCTATTACTGTTCTCTCCTGGTCCCCCTATTACTGTCTATTACTGTTCCCTCCTCTGTCCCCCTATTACTGTTCTCTCCTGGTCCCCCTATTACTGTTCTCCTCTGGTCCCCCTATTACTGTTCTCCTCTTGTCCCCCTATTACTGTTCTCCTCTGGTCCCCCTATTATTGTTCTCCTCTGGTCCCCCTATTACTGTTCCCTCCTCTGCCCCCCTATTACTGTTCTCTCCTGGTCTCCCTATTACTGTTCCCTCCTGCCCCCCCCCCCCCCCAATACTGTTCTCTCCTGGTCCCCCTATAACTGTTCTCCTATGTACTATCCCAGTTTTATAAGAGTACTATAAAAATAATTTAAGATCTTCCAATATTATACTCTGTAAACATTGTTGACTTAATACGTGTTAAAGGAGAGGGAAAAAAATTTAAAAAAAAATTGAAAGGAAGGGAAAAGACCTTCTTTCAAGTGCTGTGCTCTATATGTGTCATTAACTTATTACACGTGAAAAAAAAAGTAAAACCAAAAACTCCAATTTTATGAAAGTATTACCAGCTACATTGTAAACCCCTGATCCCCCTATTACTGTTCTATCCTGGTCCCCCTATTACTGTTCTATCCTGGTCCCCATATTACTGTTCTCTCCTGGTCCCCCTATTACTGTTCTCTTCTGATCCCCCTATACTGTTCTCTCCTGGTCCCCCTATTACTGTTCTCTCCTGGCCCCCCTATTACTGTTCCTTCCTGGTCCCCTTATAATTGTTCTCTCCTGGTCCCCCTATTACTGTTCTCTTCTGATCCCCCTATTACAATTCTCACCTGGTCCCCCATTACTGTTTTCTCCTGGTCCCCCTATTACTGTTCCTTCCTGGTCCCCTTATAATTGTTCTCTCCTGGCCCCCCTATTACTGTTCTCTTCTGATCCCCCTATTACAATTCTCACCTGGTCCCCCATTACTGTTTTCTCCTGGCCCCCCTATTACTGTTCCTTCCTGGTCCCCTTATAATTGTTCTCTCCTGGTCCCCTTATTATTGTTCTCTCCTGGTCCCCCTATTACTGTTCTCTTCTGATCCCCCTATTACAATTCTCACCTGGTCCCACATTACTGTTTTCTCCTGGTCCCCCTATTACTGTTCTCTCCTGGTCCCCCTATTACTGTTCTCTCCTGGTCCCCCTATTACGGTTCTCTCCTGGTCCCCCTATTACGGTTCTCTCCTGGTCCCACTATACTGTTTTCTCCTGGTTCCCCTATACTGTTCTCTCCTTGTCCCCCATTACTGTTCTCTCCTTGTCCCCCATTACTGTTCTCTCCTTGTCCCCCATTACTGTTCTCTTCTGATCCCCCCAATACTGTTCTCTTCTGATCCCCCCATTACTGTTCTCTTCTGATCCCCCTATTACTGTTCTCTTCTGATCCCCCTATACTGTTCTCTCCTTGTCCCCCATTACTGTTCTCTCCTTGTCCCCCATTACTGTTCTCTTCTGATCCCCCTATTACTGTTCTCTTCTGATCCTCCTATACTGTTCTCTCCTGGTCCCCCTATAATTCTTTTTACTGGATGCTTCCCCGCCTTCTCCCTCCCAGCAGCTGTGGCTGCGCCCTAGGCAGCTGCCTAGTTTACCTAGAGGAAGCGCCGGCCCTAAGTCTATGAAGCAGCTGAAGACAAGTTGGAGCTTATGGAAAACTGATACAAAACGTCTGATAAAAATTTCAGTCTGTAGTGGGAGGCCAGGCTGGAACTGTGAGGGAATGGGGACTGAGTCCTTGAGGGAACTAGGCTGAGTCTGCGTGGTTGTGGAAGAAGTCTGCGTGGTTGTGGAAGGAGTCCTGCAGGGAAGCAGGGATGAGTCTGCCAGGGTGTAGGGGAAAGTCTGCCTGAAAGATTGGATGAGTCTGCCAGAGAGAAGAGATAAGGGAAGTGTCCCCCCAGACACCCCCCTAGAAGATTTATCTCTTCTCGCTGGCAGACTAATCCTATATTCCTGGCAGACTTTCCCCTGTAAGAGATAAGGGAAGTGTCCCCCCAGACATTTCCCTAAAAGACTTCTCTCTTCTATCTGGCAGACTTATTCTATCATCCCTGCTTCCCTGCAGACTCCTTCCACAACCCAGCAATCTGTTTCCGTGGCCCTCTTGCAGACCCGGCCTAGTTCCCTTAAAGACTCGGTCCCCATTCCCTCACAGTTCCATCCTGGCCTCCCACTTTCCTGCAGAATTACATTTTTGTGACACGTTTTTCATAAGCTACAACTTGTATTGTCTTCAGTTCAGCGTTTTCTTTTTTTTTCTTTTGTCTGGTATTTTTGGCCTTCAGTTCTGTATGGCTTTCCATTCATCACTGACAAATGTAAAGCCCTTGAACAGCTCCTGTGCCTTCTTCCCAATCTTCCATCCATATCTCAGAGTCCTATACAGATTTAATGTCATCTTCTTTTCTTCTTTGAAGTCCTGAAAAAGAAAAGAGAGAACAATGAGATCCATGAATGAATAGAAGAAATCCCTCTATGACCTCTGAGGGCCATTTCCCCACCTCTATGGGCCATCTAAGTTCATATGACTGTGAGATGTCAGATACCGTTCACCACTGTGCAGAAGCAAGGATATGGATCTCCACTATTAAAGTTGTGCAAACTCACTTCTGAAAGGTTTATATTTGTCCCCTTATTTCCCTTTACTCATTTCCCATGAGTCTTCAGATTGAGAGTCAGGGTGAGATCTCTCCTGAGGTCTGCCAGGGCACAACACATCAAATAACAGAGCCCTGTAACTAAATTAAATGTACATAAGTATGGAGCTCTGTTATATGATGCTGTCATACACACTCAGGAGTTGGGAGACAGCGCTGTCAGAGTTTTGATGACTCCTCCCCCCAGGGGAGGAGTCTTCCTCAGAGCACTGCGTCAGCCAGCAGTGATTTTTATGAGGTCTTCTGGCACCTCCGGTGGGCTCTGCTGTTCTCTGACTGTATGCTGAGATTTAAAGATTGTCTTTATACACTTTTGATCTTCTACTACTGTATGTAAGTAGTCCCTTTTTATCATTAGTTTTAATAAATTTTATCCAAAAGATAATGCACAGGGCTGGTGCGCCCTTTCTTTTCTCTTTTTTGCTAGGATCCCCCATCCTTGAGGGCAGCAAGGCCTGTGTTCATATACCGCTCGTTCGGCTACGCACTTGTGCGCAGGAGCATTTTTCTTCGTTAATAGTCAAGTAAATCTAATGTAGGAAATAACAATGGTGCACAATTCTAATAAGGCCCCTTTACACTGGGGCGGTGGGTGCGTCGGCGGTAAGGCGCCGCTATTTTTAGCAGCGCTTTACCGTCAATTTTGCGGCGCTATGCGGCCGCTATCGGGGCACTTTTAACCCCCGCTAGCGGCCGAGAAAGGGTTAAAACCACCCGCAAAGTGCTGCGGCAGCAGCACTTTGCCGGCTGTATAGCCGCGCTGCCCATTGATTTTAATGGGCAGGAGCGGTCAAGGAGCGGTGTATACACACCGCACCTTCACTGCTCCAAGGATGCTGCTAGCAGGACTTTTTTTTTGCGTCCTGCCAGCGCACCGCTCCAGTGTGAAAGCCCTCGAGCTTTCACATTGGAGAGACAGGAGCGGCTCTTTCAGGGAGCTTTGCAGGCGCTATTTTTTAGCGCTGTAGCGCCTGCAAAGCGCCCCAGTGTGAAAGGGGTCTAAGGGAAGATGGAATATTCAACCTGCTTTCATGAATCTGGTCCTGATGGCTTCTCTTTAAGTACAATGATACATCTCACAAACATCATTTCTTCCTTTATGTACCCCCAAAGTGTCATGATGGGCCCCAGCCATGTGTAAAGGGACCATGCATAGTGCTTAAATTGTTACTTACCTTCCGACATGCAGAAATGGGGGGCGCGTCTTCCCTGCCTCCAGCTCTTCCCAATTTATTCCTCGGAAAATTCGGTGCTTCCGTATCTTAGCAACATATGCCTTTCGTTTTTTCTGGTCTTTGCATAGGAGCTATGGAGGAAAAAGAAAAACAGACACATAAGATGACATTAATGAAAAATGCTAAGAAGCTGATTTATACAGACCTGCGGCTTCCAACAAAACACAAACCACATTTATAAAGCACACAGACTCATTGGCTAAACCTATATTTCTGTTTGCCTTGTCACTCTGGGACCACTTACCTTGTTCAGAAAGTCCACTAAGACGTCCTCGGCACCGAATGGGTAACGCGGCGATTCTTGGCATATGGAAGCTCGAGGATTTCTTGTGTTGAATGGGTAAATACCAAAGGCTGCCTCAAATAAGGTGACCCCCAACGCAAAATAATCCACAGATTTGTCAAATGGCTCGTTGTTAAATACCTGTGGGAAAATCAGAGAGAGAAGGATCAGGACATGTCTGGCTGGAAAACAACAACATCATTTACAACAAGGTTCCTCCCAAATGTTTTCATCTTTAATACATTTGACTTTAGAAGCATCCCACTTCTATGTGTAGTGGTCACAAAGTAGCCATTACACCCTGTCCAGACTCACCCCCTATGCACACAGAGCTAGAAGTGTCTGCCGGGCACAATAACAAAGAAGGAAAACCAATTGGAAGAAGTGATTTTTATCCTGACAGACCCCCCAGGACTGGACAGCTGCTGAGCCATTCTACAGGCTCAGTTTTATCCAGAATTGCTCTGTGTATGCAGGGTCTCTTTTTTTTAACAGTAAAAATGCAGGTTCTCTTTAACCACTTCAGCCCCGGAAGGATATGCCCCCTTAAAGTGGTTGTAAACCCTTACAGACCACTTTAACCTACAGGTAAGCCTAGATTAAGTCTTACCTGGAGGTGCAAGAAATATCTCCTTAACCTACACGGTTAAGGAGATATTTTCCTAAAAAGGGGCACCGATGTTTACGGCGCATGCGCGCCGTAGACAACGGCGCAAGCGCACCGAGCATGCCGTTAGTGGAGGCTAACATGCCTCACTGACAGCTCCCACGCGCATGCACTGGAGTGGTGTCATCGCTGCTCTGGCCACTCACAGCGCTGGAGCAGCGATACCCAGAAGGAAGATGGACGCTTCGTAGCAGAGGGGACAGCGGTGACATCGCAGGCTCCTGTGTCAGGTAAGTGACACATAATGGGCTACTATGCGATGCATAGTAGCCCATTATGCTTTACCTTTGCAGGGAAACAAAGAAGTAAACCCATCAGGGTTTACTTCCTCTTTAATGACCAGGCCATTTTTTGCGATACAGCACTGCATCACTTTAACTAACAATTGCACGGTCGTGCGACGTTGTATCCAAACAAAATTGACATCCTTTTTTCCCCACCAATAGAGTTTTCTTTTGGTGGTATTTGATCACCTCTGCCGTTTTAATTTTTTGCTCTATAAACAAAAAAAAGAGCGGCAATTTAAAAAAAAAAACAATATTTTTTACTTTTTGCTATAATAAATATCCCAACAAAAATGTCTTCTTATTTTTTTTACTAGTAATGGCAGTGATCAGCGATTTTTAGTGGGACTACGACATTGCGGCGGACAGATCGGACACTTTTGACACTTTTTTGGGACCATTGACCTTTATATAGCGATCAGTGTTAAAAAATAGCCACTGATTACTGTATAAATGTCACTGGCAGGGAAGGGGTTAACACTGGGGGGCGATCAAGGGGTTAAGTGTGTGTCCTAGGGAGCGTTTCTAACTGTGGGGGGATGGGACTGCCTGGGGGAGGAGACCAATCGCTGTTCCTAAGCAGTAGGAACAACAGATCAGTCTCCTCACCCCTGACAGAACGGAGATCTGTCTGTTTACATTGACAGATTTCCGTTCTGTCTCTCTCAGGAGCAATCGCGGGTGCCCGGCAGACATCGCGGCCGCAGGGCATGCGCATTGGCTCCGTCGTCGCGCCACGGGCGTGTGCATGTCTCCGGCAGCGTGCAAGCACCCCTAGTACTCCTAAAACAGCCGACATACAGCTACACCGGCTCGCCCAGGGGAGCCAATCTGTTGTAGTATAACTGCGGCAGCTGGTCTCCAAGTGGTTAACAAGTTACGGACCACCCGTCGCAGTTGTAGTGCAGCAAGTTGGCTCCCCTGCGCAAATCTCTGTTATTGTACGTCGGGCGCGTACACGGCTATTTGTGGGCACACGCCGCCAGAGGCACGCGTGCGTGCCCATTCTCGAGCGGGGGAGCCAACCAGCGAGTCCAGCGTACTCGATGTCCGCCGGCCTCCCACGATCGATCCAGAGACAGGCAGAATGGGGATCTGTCAGTTTAAACAGACAGATCTCCGTTCTGTCAGGGGAGGAGAGAGAGATTGTCTGTTCCTAGTAATTAGGAACAGCACTCTCTATCCTCCTCAAGTCAGCCCACCCCCCATACTGTTAGCAACACCACCCAGGGAACACTTAACCCCTTGATCACCCCCTAGTGTTAACCCGTTCCCTGCCAGTGACCTTTATACAGTAATCAGTGGCTATTTTTAGCTCTGATTGCTATATAAATGTCACTGGTCCCAAAAAAGTGTCAAAAGTGTGCGATCTGTCTGCCTCAATGTTGCAGTCCCGCTACAAATCGCTGATCACCGCCATTACTAGTAAAAAATAAATCATAATAAAAATTACATAAATCTATCCCCTATTTTGTAGACGCTATAACGTTTGCATAAACCAATCAATGTTACCAAAAATATGTGGAATACATATTGGCCTAAACTGAGGAGGAAATTTGTTTTGTTACATTTTTGGAGGGTGATATTTATTATAGCAAAAAGTAAAAAATATATATTTTTTTCAAAATTGTCGCTTCTTTTTGTTTATAACGCAAAAAATAAAAACCACAGAGGTGATCAAATACCACCAAAAAAAAGCTCTATTTGTGGGAAAAAAGGGACATCAATTTTGTTTGGGTGCAATGTCGCATGACTGCGCAATTGTTAGTTAAAAAGAAGCAGTGCTGTATCGCAAAAAATGGCCTGGTCATCAAGGAGCAAATCCTTCCAGTCCTTAAGTGGTTAATTTAGGTCTAATCTGGTTGATAATTGCCCTGTGCATGGACACAATGGACATTCAGATGATTAGTATTTTACTTACCTCAGGGGCCGCGTAAAATTCCATTCCAAATTCTCCAGTTTTCGTCTCGTCACCAAACATATTGGTTTCTGCTATACCAAAGTCGGATAATCTCACATGACCATTGGAATCCAGAAGAATGTTGTTAGGGTTCACGTCACTGTGGAGAAAAAAAAAATAGTCAGCTCTGCCGTTCAGATAATTGTCCCCACATACCCCAATATTATTGATCCATAGAGTGATCAACATTTACAAAACTCCCTTTCCTAGCGCTGCCCATACACGGAATGATACAATCTAGGATCAATTGTATCGTTCATGAACTGATTGCACTACATGAGCAGTATGACCATTAACCACTTCCCTAGCATGGCACAAACCATTGTAGGGACGTTTTTAAATGGCGCTGCAGAAATCGCTGTCAGACAGCTGCCTGGGCACTCACGTGACTATCAGTAATTATTTAGGCGAAGAGGCAGTGCAAAGAAGAGGAGAGAATTATAAAATGATTGAAGAAGTTTATAGGAAAGTTATTTACCCGTGAAGTACGCCTTTAGAGTGCATGAACTGCAGACCACATAGAAGTTCTGCTGCCAGACGTCTCATGGTGGAGAGGTCACATTTCTTGGATTCAATCTGTGTCCTCAGATCTCCCCCACTAAAAAATTCCATCACATAGTATAGATGATCCTGGGGAAGGAAAGACAGGTTAGAAGGTATAAAAGAAAGTACTATGTTATAATTCTTTACTACAACACACTACATGATATCTATCCAAAACATCTCTCTATCTATAGCTATTGATCTGTATCCATATCCATCCATTCAAACATCTATCTATCTACGACAGCTACCTATCTGAATCTATCTATATTCATATACTGTACATCCATCCAAACATATATCTCTATCCATCCATATATCTAGATCCATCCAAACATGTATCTATCTATATATAGATATCCATTAATCCTTCCAAACTTCTATCTATCTACAGCTATCTTTCTACATCAATCTATATATCCTGTACATCCATCCATCCAAACATCTATATCCATCCATCCAACCAACAGTCTATCTATAGCTACCTATCTATATCAATCCAAACATCTATCTGTCTATAGCTACCTATCTATATCTACATTCATCAAAATATCTATCTATCTATCTATCTATCTATCTATCTATCTATCTATCTATCTATCTATCTATCTATCTATCTATCTATCTATATATCCAAACTTAGACTTACCTCTGACTGGAAAGTGGCGTAGAGCTGGGAACAGTACGGGTGGCCCATAACCATTTGCATTACTTGATGTTCAGTCATGATGGAGTCCCAGCCTCGGCTAATTAGACCTTGCTTTTGGATGATCTTCATGGCCACCAGTTTGCCGCTATCAATATGGGTTGCCAGCATCACCTATAGGAAAGGGACAATTAGTACATCATCTTTTCCATGTTCTCTAGTTGTAACAACATTACTAACCATTCGTCATGTTCTTTCCCCCTTTTTTCTGCCCTGCTAAATTTGCCATTTGTGGAAATATGACCAACTGCTGTAAGTGTCTTTTACACATCAAACAGAGCCACCGCTGGCCTTGTTCAACACAGCAGAATGATTCTAAGGTGCCACCAATCGGAATTCACTATGCAGAAGTCAGACTTGTACAAGGTGGATTTTGACTGGTTGCTGCACTGGCGGGCACAGTCTGAAGGTGGGTACACACCATAAGAAAATCGGGCAAACGATCGTCCGATTTTCCTCAATGTTTCACAGCAAGTCGAAACCGAGGATGGAACTAATGTACCAAAACTTCCGTATGACAAAGGCTTTTTTTGTTATTGTTTATGATCATACGCAGTATCTGATTTTTTTCTTATGAAAACAGTACACCTTAAAGACTTGCGGACCAGCCACCGCAGTTTTACCGCGGCAGGTTGGCTCCACTGCGCGAAATCACAATATTGTACGTGATCTCGCGAGGTCCAGATAGCAGTCGCGCGCCCGCCCCGAGCTCCGCGGGTCCCGCGGATTCAATGTTCCGCGGGGATACCCACGATCGTCTTACGGAGAGGAAGAACGGGGAAATGCTAATGTAAACAAGCATTTCCCCGTTCTGCCTAATGACACTGACACTGATCACAGCTCCCTGTAATCGGGAGCGGTGATCAGTGTTGTGTCACACATAGCCCCTCCCCCCACAGTTAGAATCACTCCCTAGGACACACTTAACCCCTGCAGCACCCCCTCCTGGTTAACCCCTTCACTGCCAGTCACATTTACACAGTAATCAGTGCATTTTTATTCACACTGATCGCTGTAAAAATGTGAATGGTCCCAAAATAGCACCAAAAGTGTCCGATGTGTCCGCCATAATGTCGGAGTCATGATAAAAATCGCTGATCGCTGTCATTACTAGTAAAAAAAAAATTACTAATAAAAATGCCATAAAACTATCCCCTATTTTGTAGACGCTATAATTTTTGCGCAAACCAATCAATAAACGCTTATTGTGATTTTTTTTACCAAAAATATGTAGAAGAATACGTATCAGCCTATCATGGATTCTGATTGGTCAGCTCTGTCCATGTGACATTGCTGACCAATTAGAATGCCTCTTTTTCATACATGCTGAGAGGTACGCATAAGAATTTAGGCCACAGAGATTTTAAATCCCCAGACCGGTGAAGCAGCATCCCGGTGTCTGACTCCGGGGGATGGGGAGGGTGTCCAGTGTAATGTCACCCTACAGATTCTCTATAAAGGTGAACTTACATTTTAAAATTTCCAGTGGAGAGAGAGACCCACTACAAAGGTAACATTTTCTTATTACCTGGAGTTCAACTTTAAACTGTTGCATAAAGGGTGTACAGCCCCCCCCTTGCTCAGTACGTCATCCCCCCTCCCCCCAAAGGCTGAGCTGAGTGTACATGTTAATGCTGCACCTGTCATGTAGTCTTCCATGGTCATAATGTATCCCCCCTGTGTTTAAATACTAATCTTTTGGCACTTACCTGCCCATAGTGTCCCGCTCCAAGTTTTTTATGGTAGGTGAAGCTCTCTGGATACAGGCAACCTGGTACACGCGCTGTAGAGAGAGAAACAGAAAACAATTTTATTACCCTGTCCTAATACAAGTCATACTACTCTGCTTATTTCTATTGTCAATGAAACACCCAAAATAGAGAAAACAGCTAAACCAGATAACAGGTGATATCACATGGCTGACTCCACACAGATCTGATCATTTGGTTTTACATTTAAGCAGTTAAACATCAAATCAATGAATAACATCCAGAGATAGAATAAGTCTCGGGGCCTGTTCTAACGAATAAAAAAAAACTGCTCAGAAAATCGCAATTGGCCTTCAAAAATCTCCTGATTTCAGATAGGACAGACCTGACGCATAGATTTCTACTAAAGCTAACTAAACATGTTGCAGTCTAATATGCTATCCTATTGTCCTGGGGTGGTTGCCTTATACAAGTGTACGCCAAAAAATAAGGCGCTTAATACAGCTTCAAAACACTTATGTTGTATAAAGCAGGGCTCAACAGACCCCAGGCGCCAGGTTGTCATGAAGACAAGAAGCTTCGCCCTGGCGCCTGGGGTGCCGCCAACATTTTCTCCACACCCCGTGCATGCCCTACCCCCACTATGTATCCTGGGCTTTGATTGCACATCATCTTATAAGGTGGTTGCCTTATACAAGTGTACGCCAAAAAATAAGGCGCTTAATACAGCTTCAAAACACATATGTTGTATAAAGCAGGGCTCAACAGACCCCAGGCGCCAGGTTGTCATGAAGACAAGAAGTTTCGCCCTGGCGCCTGGGGTGCCGCCAACATTTTCTCCACACCCCGTGCACGCCCTACCCCCGCTATGTATCCTGGGCTTTGATTGCACATCATCAGGCCGGGACTGGCATAGCAGGTGCCACCGGGTAGAATGGAGGGAGAAGAGCGGATACACGTGTGACGTCACTTTCGGGTCCCTGTTCACAGTTTTCCCGGCCATCAAGGCCGAGAAAGAATGTAAAAAAAATAATTTTTTTTAATTGTAAAAAAATTTAAGTTACACCCAAGCACGTAAAATTCCCCCACCCACACATATATGCACGTACAAATGTAAGCGCACGTGGCGGGGCACCTATCCCTGAAAACGTGTGATACACATTACATATCGCTGCACACGCCAGAATGAGAGCAATAATTCTAGCACCAGACCTCCTCCATAGGGGGCTTTTAAAGCATTGCCTTTGGAAAATATAGGGCACTGACATGTAAGGTTTGACATGTTGGGCATCTATATACTTGGAGCAAACTTGACTTTTATATTTTACTAAAGAATTGGGTCATTTATGTGTGACTTAAAAAATTGGAGCTACCACTATTTTATTCTCTAGGGTGGTTTTATGTAGTCTTCAGGACCTTCGGTAACATGTTACATGTTCCACTCGTAAGATTTGTTAGGTAAAAAAACATTAAGTGTAGCTGCTGAGTGTTATTTTTTTCTGCACTCCTGCGGTGTGTATCCTTATTTTTCCCCCATTCACATCTATTATGCTGTGGCACTCTGTGAGCCAGCGACTCTGCCCCTCCACTAGGCAGGATGAATTTGTCTTTACATGTAAGTGGATGCCTTCTTTATTTTCAGTGAACTGTACTCATTTGCTGACATCATTCTGCACTCCGCTTTTATGCTTTTTCATAAGTTTACGCAAGTCAGATCCTTCATCAAGGAGAACAGTGAGCAGCAAAGAAGTGACATCACTAAATATCCATCCAAATCTGATAAGGCCAGCAGTCACAGGCAGAAATGCCTTAGATCGCACACTGCAGATGTACAACTATGAGGTCTTTTCCATAAAATATAACAAAAAAAAGTCAAAGAATATTTCAATAACCATGATTAAAGAATAAGTGCAGTAGCAGATTAATCACAAAAAAATGTGCACTTACATTTGTTGTAGCTGTAAGTCAGTACCAACATGTACAGCCAACTAAGTGCGCTCGCTGTCTCTCCAGGATGATGCATGCGTTCCAAAGCACCGGAGGTAGGAACCAACCAACCGGAAATTACATCCATTCAGGCGGATGGAGGCTCCACGTCCGCCTGTATTGATGTCACTTCCGGTTGGTTGGTTCCTACCTCCGGTGCTTTGGAACACATGCTGCATCCTGGAGAGAAGGCGAGTGCAATTAGTTGGCTGTCCATGTTCGTGCTGACTCCCACAAATGTAAGTGCACATTTTTTATTTACCTGCTGTAACTGATCTTTTAATAAACATACTGCACTATGATATTCGATATGCTTCTCCCGAGCTTTTATGGTAGATCAATGTAAGGAGATACCTCTGAGGCTGAGAACCATCACCTTCATATATGCTGCTGACCAAGAGAGTGTAATTGTTACAAATCGCATTTATTATCGATTTTTGGTGAGTTTGCATTTCTCACACACGGTTGATGGTGGAGCACGGCTAAGCAATTAATCTGCTACTGCACTTATCCTTTAATCATGGTGATTGGAATATTCTTTGAGGACTTTTTTGTTATATTTTATGGAAATGTCACATTATGGAACTTGTACATTGTGGACTGGATAATTTATGCTGATGATATGGAATTATGTTTGGTGATAATTTTATTTATGTGCGATTGAGTTAGCACCATACCTTTTTAGTGTCATTTTTGAATAAATGTAAGGTGATTTATTCCACTTTAAAAGGAGCAGCTGCACTCACGGTGATATATTTTTCTTTGGCGCCACTACCCGCCATATAATCCTCACTTAGTATGAGGTCTTTTTACCTTACCTATGTACTATAGGACAATTGAAATCATAGTAATACTTACATTCTTTTTCCATCCTTTCCTCCTTCTGTCTGGTGATCTCAGCTTCCCGCTTCGATATCTTTGCATGTTCCTTTACCTTCTGAACAAGCATTTTTATTTTCTCCTCATCCTTATTCTGCAGAGTCTCGTCTTGCTTCTCTACAGGGCACTCTGCCTTCTCCTCTCTACTCCTCTTCCTTGGAGCCTTGGCTCTCTTCTCTGCTTCCTCCTCTCTTCTCTGTGCCTTGGCTCTCCTCTCTAAAGGCCGCTCTGATTCCTTCTCTCTGCTCTTCTTCCTTCGAGCCTTATCTGCCTGCTCTGCGGGGCACTCCATTTCCTCCTCTCTTCTCCTCTTCCTCAGTGCCATAGCTCTTTTCTCTACAGGCCTCTCTGTTTCCTCCTCTCCTCTTCTCTTCCTCTGTGCCTTGGCTCTCTTCTCTATGGACCTCTCTGTTTCCTCCTCTCTTCTCCTCTTCCTCTGAACCTCATCTGCCTGCTCTGTGGGGCACTCTGTTCCCTCCCCTATTCTCCTCTTCCTCAGTGCCATGGCTCTCTTCTGTACGGGCCTCTCTGTTTCCTCCTCTCTTCTCCTCTTTCTCTTCTCCTCATCTGCCTGCTCTGTGGGGCACTCTGTTCCCTCCTCTCTTCTCCTCTTCCTCAGTGCCATGGCTCTCTTCTGTACAGGCCTCTCTGTTTCCTCCTCTCTTCTCTTCCTCTGAACCTCATCTGCCTGCTCTGTGGAGCACTCTGTTCCCTCCTCTCTTCTCCTCTTCCTCAGTGCCATGGCTCTTTTCTGTACAGGTCTCTCTGTTTCCTCCTCTCTTCTCCTTTTCTCATCTGCCTGCTCTGTGGGGCACTCTGTTCCCTCCTCTCTTCTCTTCCTCAGTGCCATGGCTCTCTTCTGTATAGGCCTCTCTGTTTCCTCCTCTCTTCTCTTCCTCTGAACCTCATCTGCCTGCTCTGTGGAGCACTCTGTTCCCTCCTCTCTTCTCCTCTTCCTCAGTGCCATGGCTCTCTTCTGTACAGGTCTCTCTGTTTCCTCCTCTTTTCTCCTTTTCTCATCTACCTGCTCTGCGGGGCACTCTGTTCCCTCCTCTCTTCTCCTCTTCCTCAGTGCCATGGCTCTCTTCTGTACAGGCCTCTCTGTTTCCTCCTCTCTTCTCCTTTTCTCATCTACCTGCTCTGTGGGGCACTCTGTTCCCTCCTCTCTTCTCCTCTTCCTCAGTGCCAAGGCTCTCTTCTGTACAGGCCTCTCTGTTTCCTCCTCTCTTATCCTCTTCTCATCTGCCTGCTCTGCGGGGCACTCTGTTCCCTCCTCTCTTCTCTTCCTCAGTGCCATGACTTTCTTCTGTATAGGCCTCTCTGTTCCCTCCTCTCTTCTCCTCTTCCTCAGTGCCATGACTTTCTTCTGTATAGGCCTCTCTGTTCCCTCCTCTCTTCTCCTCTTCCTCAGTGCCATGACTTTCTTCTCTACAGGCCTCTCTGATTCCTCCTCTGTGTTCTTCTCCAACAGTGACAAGATTAGAGGTTTGTTGTTCCCTTTATTGAGACGATATAGTTCTTTATACTTGTTAAAAGTTTCCCTGTCAATGGAAAGATGGCCTCCGGTTATTGTCCTTGTAGTTCTGATAAACGTCTCTACCTTAGCAGGTCTCTCCCGAAATGAAAAGTTTCGGGTGTTTCTTGTAGAATCCACCATCTTTAATATCCTACAATAAAATAAAAGTGATGTGGCTAATAATAGATCCTTCTCTTTGTTTAATATTGAAACTACTGGCTATATAATGTTCTCACTGTTCTACAATGATAACTCAGGGAGCACACAACAACACGCCTGCTCACTGCAATCTCCAGAGATCAATTGACAGAGAGCCGCGTGTGCGTTATTCTAAGGGAGTTGTTTACATGGCCGCCTCTGTGACGTCACAGCTCTGCAGTGAGCCTGGTCACGTGACCTCCCACACAGCCCACGTAACTTCACATTGATTGTACATCACTTCCCTCCCTCTGTATATGATGACGTCACTGGGGAACGGGAGAAGGCGGAAGTGCGCGATGTTCTATCAGCTTGCCGCCACTCCCTTCTGTTTTACTTGTATAAAATCCGCCCTTTTCCAAAATGGCCGCCATCGCCGCACCTCATGTGACGTCGCCCGTCCTATCCGCCTCTTCCTGTTGTAGCCGCGCTCCCAGTCGTCCTATACGTCGCTTCAGGCACCACCTTCTTCTGACCAATAACGGCTTGTGTCTCCTCCCTCCTCATCCATCCAATGGGGGAGCGGCCGACTGCGCGAGGCCGGTGTCTTGTCGAATAGGGGGACACTTCTCGTCAGAACACCGACCACGAGCGGGAGCGCGCCCGTTTCTCAGTCCTGTCAGGTGCCGCCGCTGGAGAGGTGAGGAGAACGAAGAGTGAGTGAGGAGCCGCCGGGAGAGACCGGAGAACGGACCTGGCGGGGGGTCCACACCAGAGGACATGACGGCGGAGCCATTTCACAACTCCTCTCACCTAACAGACCAGGACGCCGGGTACCGCCCTTCCCCCATCCGGATGTACAGATCTGCAGGTGGGTGACACGCCATCGACCGACAGACCCAACCCCACCACTGACCAACAACCCCCCCCCCCCCACCACTGACCAACAACCCCCCCCACCACTGACTGACCGACAGACCCCCCCACCACTGACTGACCCCCACCACCACCACTGACTGACCGACAGACCCCCCCCCACCACTGACTGACCGACAGACCCCCCCCCCACCACTGACTGACCGACAGACCCCCCCCCCCACCACTGACTGACCGACAGACCCCCCCCCCCCACCACTGACTGACCAACAACCCCCCCCCCCCCCCCACCACTGACCAACAACCCCCCCCCACCACTGACTGACCGACAGACCCCCCCACCACTGACTGACCCCCACCACCACCACTGACTGACCGACAGACCCCCCCCCCCACCACTGACTGACCGACAGACCCCCCCCCCACCACTGACTGACCGACAGACCCCCCCCCCACCACTGACTGACCGACAGACCCCCCCCCCCCACCACTGACTGACCAACAACCCCCCCCCCCCCCCACCACTGACCAACAACCCCCCCCCACCACTGACTGACCGACAGACCCCCCCACCACTGACTGACCCCCACCACCACCACTGACTGACCGACAGACCCCCCCCCCCCACCACTGACTGACCGACAGACCCCCCCCCCACCACTGACTGACCGACAGACCCCCCCCCACCACTGACTGACCGACAGACCCCCCCCCCCCACCACTGACTGACCAACAACCCCCCCCCCCCCACCACTGACCAACAACCCCCCCCACCACTGACTGACCGACAGACCCCCCCACCACTGACTGACCCCCACCACCACCACTGACTGACCGACAGACCCCCCCCCCCACCACTGACTGACCGACAGACCCCCCCCCCCCCACCACTGACTGACCAACAACCCCCCCCCCCCCCACCACTGACCAACAACCCCCCCCCACCACTGACTGACCGACAGACCCCCCCACCACTGACTGACCCCCACCACCACCACTGACTGACAGACCCCCCCCCACCACTGACTGACCGACAGACCCCCCCCCCACCACTGACTGACCGACAGACCCCCCCCCCCCACCACTGACTGACCAACAACCCCCCCCCCCCCCCCCACCACTGACCAACAACCCCCCCCCCACCACTGACTGACCGACAGACCCCCCCACCACTGACTGACCCCCACCACCACCACTGACTGACCGACAGACCCCCCCCCCCCCACCACTGACTGACCGACAGACCCCCCCCCCCACCACTGACTGACCGACAGACCCCCCCCCCACCACTGACTGACCGACAGACCCCCCCCCCCCCACCACTGACTGACCAACAACCCCCCCCCCCCCCCCACCACTGACCAACAACCCCCCCCACCACTGACTGACCGACAGACCCCCCCACCACTGACTGACCCCCACCACCACCACTGACTGACCGACAGACCCCCCCCCCCCACCACTGACTGACCGACAGACCCCCCCCCCCCCACCACTGACTGACCGACAGACCCCCCCCCCCCCACCACTGACTGACCAACAACCCCCCCCCCACCACTGACTGACCGACAGACCCCCCCCCCCACCACTGACTGACCGACAGACCCCCCCCCCCACCACTGACTGACCGACAGACCCCCCCCCCCCCACCACTGACTGACCGACAGACCCCCCCACCACTGACTGACCCCCACCACCACCACTGACTGACCGACAGACCCCCCCCCCCCCACCACTGACTGACCGACAGACCCCCCCCACCACTGACTGACCCCCACCACCACCACTGACTGACCGACAGACCCCCCCCCCACCACTGACTGACCGACAGACCCCCCCCCCCCACCACTGACTGACCGACAGACCCCCCCCCCCCACCACTGACTGACCGACAGACCCCCCCCCACCACTGACTGACCGACAGACCCCCCCCCACCACTGACTGACCGACAGACCCCCCCCCCACCACTGACTGACCGACAGACCCCCCCCCCCCCACCACTGACTGACCGACAGACCCCCCTCCACCACTGACTGACCCCCCCACCACTGACTGACTGACCCCCCCCACCACTGACTGACAGACCACCCCCCACCACTGACTGACAGACCACCCCCCCACCACTGACTGACAGACCACCCCCCCCCACCACTGACTGACAGACCCCCCCCCCACCACTGACAGACAGACCCCCCCCCCCCCACCACTGACAGACAGACCCCCCCCCCCACCACTGACAGACAGACCCCCCCCACCACTGACAGACAGACCCCCCCCCCCACCACTGACAGACAGACCCCCCCCCCACCACTGACAGACAGACCCCCCCACCACCGACAGACAGACCCCCCCACCACCGACAGACAGACCCCCCCCCACCACTGACTGACCACCCCCCCCCCACCACTGACTGACAGACCACCCCCCCCACCACTGACAGACAGACCCCCCCCCACCACTGACAGACAGACCCCCCCCCACCACTGACAGACAGACCCCCCCCACCACTGACAGACAGACCCCCCCCCCCACCACTGACAGACCCCCCCACCACCGACAGACAGACCCCCCCCACCACCGACAGACAGACAGACCCCCCCCACCACCGACAGACAGACAGACCCCCCCACCACTGACAGACAGACAGACCCCCCCACCACTGACAGACAGACAGACCCCCCCCACCACTGACAGAAAGACAGACCCCCCCCCCACCACTGACAGAAAGACAGACCCCCCCCCACCACTGACAGACAGACAGACCCCCCCCACCACTGACAGACAGACAGACCCCCCCCCCCACCACTGACAGACAGACCCCCCCCCCCACCACTGACAGACAGACCCCCCCCCCACCACTGACAGACAGACAGACCCCCCCCACCACTGACAGACAGACCCCCCCCCCCACCACTGACAGACAGACCCCCCCCCCCACCACTGACAGACAGACAGACCCCCCCCACCACTGACAGACAGACAGACCCCCCCCACCACTGACAGACCGACCCCCCCACCACTGACTGACCGACAGACCCCCCCCCCCCACCACTGACTGACCGACAGACCCCCCCCCACCACTGACTGACCGACAGACCCCCCCCCACCACTGACTGACCGACAGACCCCCCCCCACCACTGACTGACCGACAGACCCCCCACCACTGACTGACCGACAGACCCCCCCCCCACCACTGACTGACCGACAGACCCCCCCCCCCCCCACCACTGACTGACCGACAGACCCCCCCCCCCCCACCACTGACTGACCGACAGACCCCCCTCCACCACTGACTGACCCCCCCACCACTGACTGACCCCCCACCACTGACTGACAGACCACCCCCCCACCACTGACTGACAGACCACCCCCCCACCACTGACTGACAGACCACCCCCCACCACTGACTGACAGACCACCCCCCCCCCCACCACTGACAGACAGACCCCCCCCCCCCACCACTGACAGACAGACCCCCCCCACCACTGACAGACAGACCCCCCCCCCACCACTGACAGACAGACCCCCCCCCACCACTGACAGACAGACCCCCCCCCCACCACTGACAGACAGACCCCCCCCCCCACCGACAGACAGACCCCCCCCCCACCGACAGACAGACCCCCCCCCCCACCGACAGACAGACCCCCCCCCACCACTGACTGACTGACCACCCCCCCCACCACTGACTGACAGACCACCCCCCCCCACCACTGACAGACAGACCCCCCCCACCACTGACAGACAGACCCCCCCCCCACCACTGACAGACAGACCCCCCCACCACTGACAGACAGACAGACCCCCCCCACCACTGACAGACAGACAGACCCCCCCCACCACTGACAGACAGACAGACCCCCCCCACCACTGACAGACAGACAGACCCCCCCCACCACTGACAGACAGACAGACCCCCCCCCACCACTGACAGACAGACAGACCCCCCCCACCACTGACAGACAGACAGACCCCCCCCCACCACTGACAGACAGACAGACCCCCCCCACCACTGACAGACAGACAGACCCCCCCCACCACTGACAGACAGACAGACCCCCCCCACCACTGACAGACAGACAGACCCCCCCCACCACTGACAGACAGACAGACCCCCCCCACCACTGACAGACAGACCCCCCCCCACACCACTGACAGACAGACCCCCCCCCCACCACTGACAGACAGACCCCCCCCCACCACTGACAGACAGACCCCCCCCCCACCACTGACAGACAGACCCCCCCCCACCACTGACAGACAGACAGACCCCCCCCACCACTGACAGACAGACAGACCCCCCCCCACCACTGACAGACAGACAGACCCCCCCCCACCACTGACAGACAGACAGACCCCCCCCCCCACCACTGACAGACAGACAGACCCCCCCCACCACTGACAGACAGACAGACCCCCCCCCCACCACTGACAGACAGACAGACCCCCCCCACCACTGACAGACAGACCCCCCCCCCCACCACTGACAGACAGACCCCCCCCCACCACTGACAGACAGACAGACCCCCCCCCCACCACTGACAGACAGACCCCCCCACCACTGACAGACAGACAGACCCCCCCCCCACCACTGACAGACAGACAGACCCCCCCACCACTGACAGACAGACCCCCCCACCACTGACAGACAGACAGACCCCCCCACCACTGACAGACAGACCCCCCCCACCACTGACAGACAGACAGACCCCCCCACCACTGACAGACAGACCCCCCCACCACAGACAGACAGACCCCCCCCACCACAGACAGACAGACCCCCCCACCACTGACAGACAGACAGACCCCCCCACCACTGACAGACAGACAGACCCCCCCCACCACTGACAGACAGACAGACCCCCCCCACCACTGACAGAAAGACAGACCCCCCCCACCACTGACAGACAGACAGACCCCCCCCACCACTGACAGACAGACAGACCCCCCCCACCACTGACAGACAGACAGACCCCCCCCACCACTGACAGACAGACAGACCCCCCCACCACTGACAGACAGACAGACCCCCCCCCACCACTGACAGACAGACAGACCCCCCCACCACTGACAGACAGACAGACCCCCCCCACCACTGACAGACAGACAGACCCCCCCCACCACGGACAGACAGACAGACCCCCCCCACCACGGACAGACAGACAGACCCCCCCCCACCACGGACAGACAGACAGACCCCCCCCACCACGGACAGACAGACAGACCCCCCCCACCACGACAGACAGACAGACCCCCCCCACCACGGACAGACAGACAGACCCCCCCCACCACAGACAGACAGACCCCCCCCCACCACAGACAGACAGACCCCCCCACCACGGACAGACAGACAGACCCCCCCACCACGGACAGACAGACAGACCCCCCCCACCACGGACAGACAGACCCCCCCCCACCACGGACAGACAGACAGACCCCCCCCCACCACGGACAGACAGACAGACCCCCCCCCACCACGGACAGACAGACAGACCCCCCCCCACCACTGACTGACCGACAGACCCCCCCCCCACCACTGACTGACCGACCCCCCCCACCACTGACTGACCGACCCCCCCCCCCACCACTGACTGACCGACCCCCCCCCCCCACCACTGACTGACCCCCCCCCCACCACTGACTGACTGACCCCCCCCCACCACTGACTGACTGACCCCCCCCCCACCACTGACTGACCCCCCCCCACCACTGACAGACAGACAGACCCCCCCCCACCACTGACAGACAGACAGACCCCCCCCACCACTGACAGACAGACAGACCCCCCCCCACCACTGACAGACAGACAGACCCCCCCCCCACCACTGACAGACAGACAGACCCCCTCCCCACCACTGACAGACAGACAGACCCCCCCCACCACTGACAGACAGACCCCCCCCCACCACTGACAGACAGACCCCCCCCCCCACCACTGACAGACAGACCCCCCCCCCCCACCACTGACAGACAGACCCCCCCCCCACCACTGACAGACAGACCCCCCCCACCACTGACAGACAGACCCCCCCCACCACTGACAGACAGACCCCCCCCCACCACTGACAGACAGACCCCCCCCCCACCACTGACAGACAGACCCCCCCCACACTGACTGATCGACAGACCCCCCCCCCCACACTGACTGATCGACAGACCCCCCACCCCCCACACTGACTGATCGACAGACCCCCCCCCACACTGACTGATCGACAGACCCCCCCACCACTGACAGACAGACAGACCCCCCCCCCCCCACCACTGACAGACAGACCCCCCCCCCACCACTGACAGACAGACCCCCCCCACCACTGACAGACAGACCCCCCCCCCCACCACTGACAGACAGACCCCCCCCACCACTGACAGACAGACCCCCCCCCACCACTGACAGACAGACCCCCCCCCCACCACTGACAGACAGACCCCCCCCCACCACTGACAGACAGACCCCCCCCCCCCCACCACTGACAGACAGACCCCCCCCCCCCACTGACTGATCGACAGACCCCCCCACCACTGACTGACTCCACCACTGACTGACAGACCCCCCCCCCACACTGACTGATCGACAGACCCCCCCCCCACACTGACTGATCGACAGACCCCCCCACCACTGACAGACCCCCCCCCCCCACTGACTGACAGACCCCCCCCCCCACTGACTGACAGACCCCCCCCCCACTGACAGACAGACCCCCCCCACCACTGACAGACAGACCCCCCCCCACCACTGACAGACAGACAGACCCCCCCCCACCACTGACAGACAGACAGACCCCCCCCCACCACTGACAGACAGACAGACCCCCCCCCACCACTGACAGACAGACAGACCCCCCCCCACCACTGACAGACAGACAGACCCCCCCCACCACTGACAGACAGACCCCCCCCCCACTGACAGACAGACCCCCCCCCCCCACTGACAGACAGACCCCCCCCCCCCCACTGACAGACAGACCCCCCCCCCCACTGACAGACAGACCCCCCCCCCCCCCACTGACAGACAGACCCCCCCCCCCACCACTGACAGACAGACCCCCCCACCACCACTGACAGACAGACCCCCCCACCACTGACAGACAGACCCCCCCCCACCACTGACAGACAGACAGACCCCCCCCCACCACTGACAGACAGACAGACCCCCCCCCACCACTGACAGACAGACAGACCCCCCCCCACCACTGACAGACAGACAGACCCCCCCCCCACCACTGACAGACAGACAGACCCCCCCCCCACCACTGACAGACAGACAGACCCCCCCCCCACCACTGACAGACAGACAGACCCCCCCCACCACTGACAGACAGACAGACCCCCCCCCACCACTGACAGACAGACAGACCCCCCCCCACCACTGACAGACAGACAGACCCCCCCCCACCACAGACAGACAGACCCCCCCCCCACCACAGACAGACAGACCCCCCCCCACCACTGACTGACAGACCCCCCCCCACCACTGACTGATCGACAGACCCCCCCCCCACTGACTGATCGACAGACCCCCCCCACACTGACTGATCGACAGACCCCCCCACCACTGACTGACTCCACCACTGACTGACAGACCCCCCCCCCACTGACTGATCGACAGACCCCCCCCCACCACTGACTGATCGACAGACCCCCCCCCCCACACTGACTGATCGACAGACCCCCCCACCACTGACTGACTCCACCACTGACTGACAGACCCCCCCCCACTGACAGACAGACCCCCCCACCACTGACAGACAGACCCCCCCACCACTGACAGACAGACCCCCCCACCACTGACAGACAGACCCCCCCCACCACTGACAGACAGACCCCCCCCACCACTGACAGACAGACCCCCCCCCACCACTGACAGACAGACCCCCCCCCACCACTGACAGACAGACCCCCCCCCACCACTGACAGACAGACCCCCCCCCCACCACTGACAGACAGACCCCCCCCCCACCACTGACAGACAGACCCCCCCCCCACCACTGACAGACAGACCCCCCCCCCCACCACTGACAGACAGACCCCCCCCCACCACTGACAGACAGACCCCCCCCACCACTGACAGACAGACCCCCCCCACCACTGACAGACAGACCCCCCCCACCACTGACCGACAGACCCCCCCCACCACTGACCGACAGACCCCCCCCACCACTGACAGACAGACCGACCCCCCCACCACTGACAGACCGACCCCCCCCACCACTGACAGACAGACCCCCCCCACCACTGACAGACAGACCCCCCCCCCCACCACTGACAGACAGACCCCCCCCCACCACTGACAGACAGACCCCCCCACCACTGACAGACAGACCCCCCCCCACCACTGACAGACAGACCCCCCCCCACCACTGACAGACAGACCCCCCCCCCACCACTGACAGACAGACCCCCCCCCCACCACTGACAGACAGACCCCCCCCCACCACTGACAGACAGACCCCCCCCACCACTGACAGACAGACCCCCCCCCACCACTGACAGACAGACCCCCCCCCACCACTGACAGACAGACCCCCCCCACCACTGACAGACAGACCCCCCCCCCCACCACTGACAGACAGACCCCCCCCCCCACCACTGACAGACAGACCCCCCCCCACCACTGACAGACAGACCCCCCCCCACCACTGACAGACAGACCCCCCCCCACCACTGACAGACAGACCCCCCCCCACCACTGACAGACAGACCCCCCCCACCACTGAGAAGACACGACAGACCCCCCCCCACCACTGACAGACAGACCCCCCCCCACCACTGACAGACAGACCCCCCCCCACCACTGACAGACAGACCCCCCCCCCACCACTGACAGACAGACCCCCCCCCCCACCACTGACAGACAGACCCCCCCCCACCACTGACAGACAGACCCCCCCCCCACCACTGACAGACAGACCCCCCCCCCACCACTGACAGACAGACCCCCCCCCACCACTGACAGACAGACCCCCCCCCACCACTGACAGACAGACCCCCCCCACCACTGACAGACCGACCCCCCCCACCACTGACAGACCGACCCCCCCCCCCCCCACCACTGACAGACCGACCCCCCCCACCACTGACAGACAGACCCCCCCCACACTGACTGATCGACAGACCCCCCCACCACTGACTGACTCCACCACTGACTGACAGACCCCCCCCACTACTGACAGACAGACCCCCCCCCACTACTGACAGACAGACCCCCCCCCACCACTGACAGACAGACCCCCCCCCCACCACTGACAGACAGACCCCCCCCCCCACCACTGACCGACAGACCCCCCCCACCACTGACCGACAGACCCCCCCCACCACTGACCGACAGACCCCCCCCACCACTGACAGACAGACCGACCCCCCACCACTGACAGACCCCCCCCCCCCACCACTGACAGACAGACCCCCCCCCCCACCACTGACAGACAGACCCCCCCCCACCACTGACAGACCCCCCCACCACTGACAGACAGACCCCCCCCACCACTCACCACTGACAGACAGACCCCCCCCCACCACTGACAGACAGACCCCCCCCCCACCACTGACAGACAGGACCCCCCCCCACCACTGACAGACAGACCCCCCCCACCACTGACAGACAGACCCCCCCCACCACTGACAGACCCCCCCCCACCACTGACAGACAGACCCCCCCCACCACTGACAGACCGACCCCCCCCCCCCCACCACTGACAGACCGACCCCCCCCCCACCACTGACAGACCGACCCCCCCCCCACCACTGACAGACCGACCCCCCCCACCACTGACAGACAGACCCCCCCCCCCACCACTGACAGACAGACCCCCCCCACACTGACTGATCGACAGACCCCCCCACCACTGACTGACTCCACCACTGACAGACAGACCCCCCCCCCACCGCTGACAGACAGACCCCCCCCCACCGCTGACAGACAGACCCCCCCCCACCGCTGACAGACAGACCCCCCCCCACCGCTGACAGACAGACCCCCCCCCCCACTGACAGACAGACCCCCCCCCCACTGACAGACAGACCCCCCCACCACTGACAGACAGACCCCCCCCACCACTGACAGACAGACCCCCCCCCCACCACTGACAGACAGACCCCCCCCCCACCACTGACAGACAGACCCCCCCCCCACCACTGACAGACAGACCCCCCCCCCCACCACTGACAGACAGACCCCCCCCCCCACCACTGACAGACAGACCCCCCCCCCCACCACTGACAGACAGACCCCCCCCCCCCCACTGACAGACAGACCCCCCCCCCCACTGACAGACAGACCCCCCCCCCACCACTGACAGACAGACCCCCCCCCCACCACTGACAGACAGACCCCCCCCCCACCACTGACAGACAGACCCCCCCCCCACCACTGACAGACAGACCCCCCCTCCACCACTGACAGACAGACCCCCCCCCCCACCACTGACAGACAGACCCCCCCCCCACCACTGACAGACAGACCCCCCCCCCACCACTGACAGACAGACCCCCCCCCCCACCACTGACAGACAGACCCCCCCCACCACTGACCGACAGACCCCCCCCCCCCACCACTGACTGACAGACCCCCCCCCCACTGACAGACAGACCCCCCCCACCACTGACTGATCGACAGACCCCCCCACCACTGACTGACTCCACCACTGACAGACAGACCCCCCCCCCCCACTGACAGACAGACCCCCCCCCCACCACTGACTGATCGACAGACCCCCCCACCACTGACTGACTCCACCACTGACAGACAGACCCCCCCCACCACTGACAGACAGACCCCACCCCACCACTGACAGACAGACCCCCTCCCACCACTGACCGACAGACCCCCCCCCCACCACTGACAGACAGACAGACCCCCCCCACCACTGACAGACAGACCGACCCCCCCCCACCACTGACAGACCGACCCCCCCCTACCACTGACAGACAGACCCCCCCCCACCACTGACAGACAGCCCCCCCCACCACTGACAGACAGCCCCCCACCACTGACAGCCCCCCCCCCACCACTGACAGCCCCCCCCCACCACTGGCAGACAGACCCCTCCCCACCACTGGCAGACAGACCCCCCCCCACCACTGACAGACAGACCCCCCCCCCCACCACTGACAGACAGACCCCCCCCACCACTGACCGACAGACCCCCCCCCCCCCACCACTGACTGACAGACCCCCCCCCACTGACAGACAGACCCCCCCCACCACTGACTGATCGACAGACCCCCCCACCACTGACTGACTCCACCACTGACAGACAGACCCCCCCCCCCCCACTGACAGACAGACCCCCCCCCCACCACTGACTGATCGACAGACCCCCCCACCACTGACTGACTCCACCACTGACAGACAGACCCCCCCCACCACTGACAGACAGACCCCACCCCACCACTGACAGACAGACCCCCTCCCACCACTGACCGACAGACCCCCCCCCCCACCACTGACAGACAGACAGACCCCCCCCACCACTGACAGACAGACCGACCCCCCCCCACCACTGACAGACCGACCCCCCCCTACCACTGACAGACAGACCCCCCCCCACCACTGACAGACAGCCCCCCCCACCACTGACAGACAGCCCCCCACCACTGACAGCCCCCCCCCCACCACTGACAGCCCCCCCCCACCACTGGCAGACAGACCCCTCCCCCACCACTGGCAGACAGACCCCCCCCCACCACTGGCAGACAGACCCCCCCCCCACCACTGGCAGACAGACCCCCCCCCACCACTGACAGACAGACCCCCCCCCACCACTGACAGACAGACCCCCCCCCCACCACTGACAGACAGACCCCCCCCCACCACTGACAGACCGACCCCCCCCCACCACTGACAGACCGACCCCCCCCCACCACTGACAGACAGACCCCCCCCACCACTGACTGATCGACAGACCCCCCCACCACTGACTGACTCCACCACTGACAGACCCCCCCCACTACTGACAGACAGACCCCCCCCCCCCCCCACCACTGACAGACCCCCCCCACCACTGACAGACAGACCCCCCCCACCACTGACAGACAGACCCCCCCCCACCGCTGACCGACAGACCCCCCCCACCACTGACAGACAGCCCCCCACCACTGACCGACAGACCCCCCCCACACTGACTGATCGACAGACCCCCCCCCACACTGACTGATCAACCACTGAGACAGACCCCCCCCACCACTGACTGACTGACCACCACTGACTGACAGACCCCCCCCCACCACTGACAGACAGACCCCCCCCCACCACTGACAGACAGACCCCCCCCCACCACTGACAGACAGACCCCCCCCCACCACTGACAGACAGACCCCCCCCCCACCACTGACAGACAGACCCCCCCCACCACTGACAGACAGACCCCCCCCACCACTGACAGACAGACCCCCCCCCACCACTGACAGACCCCCCCCCCACCACTGACAGACAGACCCCCCCCACCACTGACAGACCCCCCCCACCACTGACAGACCCCCCCCACCACTGACAGACCCCCCCCCCCCCCACCACTGACAGACCCCCCCCCCCCACCACTGACAGACCCCCCCCCCCCCACCACTGACAGACCCCCCCATCACTGACAGACCCCCCCCCATCACTGACAGACCCCCCCCCATCACTGACAGACCCCCCCCCATCACTGACAGACCCCCCCCCATCACTGACAGACCCCCCCCATCACTGACAGACCCCCCCATCACTGACAGACCCCCCCATCACTGACAGACCCCCCACCACTGACAGACAGACCCCCCCCCACCACTGACAGACAGACCCCCCCACCACTGACAGACAGACAGACCCCCCCCCACCACTGACAGACAGACCCCCCCCCCACCACTGACAGACAGACCCCCCCCCCCACCACTGACAGACAGACCCCCCCACCACTGACAGACAGACAGACCCCCCCCCCACCACTGACAGACAGACCCCCCCCCCCCCCACCACTGACAGACAGACAGACCCCCCCCCCACCACTGACAGACAGACCCCCCCCCCACCACTGACAGACAGACAGACCCCCCCCCCACCACTGACAGACAGACCCCCCCCCCCACCACTGACAGACAGACAGACCCCCCCCCCACCACTGACAGACAGACCCCCCCCCCCACCACTGACAGACAGACCCCCCCCCACCACTGACAGACAGACCCCCCCCCACCACTGACAGACAGACCCCCCCCCACCACTGACAGACAGACCCCCCCCCACCACTGACAGACAGACCCCCCCCCCACCACTGACAGACAGACAGACCCCCCCCCCACCACTGACAGACAGACAGACCCCCCCCCCACCACTGACAGACAGACCCCCCCCCCCCCACCACTGACAGACAGACCCCCCCCCCACCACTGACAGACAGACCCCCCCCCCACCACTGACAGACAGACCCCCCCCCCCACCACTGACAGACAGACCCCCCCCCCACCACTGACCGACAGACCCCCCCCCCACCACTGACCGACAGACCCCCCCCCCACCACTGACCGACAGACCCCCCCCACCACTGACCGGCAGACCCCCCCCACCACTGACAGACAGACCCCCCCCCACCACTGACCGACAGACCCCCCCCCACCACTGACTGACCGACAGACCCCCCCCACACTGACTGATCGACAGACCCCCCCCACACTGACTGATCGACAGACCCCCCCACCACTGACTGACTCCACCACTGACTGACAGACCCCCCCCCCCCACTGACAGACCCCCCCCACCACTGACAGACAGACCCCCCCCCACCACTGACAGACAGACAGACCCCCCCCCCCCACCACTGACCGACAGACCCCCCCCACCACTGACCGACAGACCCCCCCACCACTGACTGACCGACAGACCCCCCCCCCACCGCTGACAGACAGACCCCCCCCCCACCGCTGACAGACAGACAGACCCCCCCCACCGCTGACAGACAGACAGACCCCCCCCCCACCGCTGACAGACAGACCCCCCCCCCACCGCTGACAGACAGACCCCCCCACCACCACTGACAGACAGACAGACCCCCCCACCACCACTGACAGACAGACAGACCCCCCCCACCACTGACAGACAGACAGACCCCCCCCCCACCACTGACAGACAGACAGACCCCCCCCCCCCACCACTGACAGACAGACCCCCCCCCACCACTGACAGACAGACAGACAGACCCCCCCCCACCACTGACAGACAGACCCCCCCCCACCACTGACAGACAGACCCCCCCCCACCACTGACAGACAGACCCCCCACCACCACTGACAGACAGACCCCCCCCCCCACCACTGACAGACAGACAGACCCCCCCCCCACCACTGACAGACAGACAGACCCCCCCCCCACCACTGACTGACAGACCCCCCCCCCACTGACAGACAGACCCCCCCCCCACCACTGACAGACAGACCCCCCCCACCACTGACAGACAGACCCCCCCCCACCACTGACAGACAGACCCCCCCCCCCACCACTGACAGACAGACCCCCCCCCACCACTGACAGACAGACCCCCCCCACCACTGACAGACCCCCCCACCACTGACAGACAGACCCCCCCACCACTGACAGACAGACCCCCCCCCACCACTGACAGACAGACCCCCCCCACCACTGACAGACAGACCCCCCCCACCACTGACAGACCCCCCCCACCACTGACAGACCCCCCCCACCACTGACAGACCCCCCCCACCACTGACAGACCCCCCCCATCACTGACAGACCCCCCCCATCACTGACAGACCCCCCCCATCACTGACAGACCCCCCCCCCATCACTGACAGACCCCCCCCCCATCACTGACAGACCCCCCCCCCATCACTGACAGACCCCCCCATCACTGACAGACCCCCCACAGCCCCCATCACTGACAGACCCCCCCATCACTGACAGACCCCCCCATCACTGACAGACCCCCCCATCACTGACAGACCGACCCACACTGAAGACCCATCACTGACAGACAGCCCCCCCACCACTGACAGACAGACCCCCCCCCACCACTGACAGACAGACCCCCCCCCACCACTGACAGACAGACCCCCCCCCACCACTGACAGACAGACCCCCCCCCACCACTGACAGACAGACAGACCCCCCCCCCCCACCACTGACAGACAGACAGACCCCCCCCCCCACCACTGACAGACAGACCCCCCCCCCACACTGACCGACAGACCCCCCCCACCACTGACCGACAGACCCCCCCACCACTGACTGACCGACAGACCCCCCCCACACTGACTGATCGACAGACCCCCCCCCACACTGACTGATCGACAGACCCCCCCCACACTGACTGATCGACAGACCCCCCCCACACTGACTGATCGACAGACCCCCCCCACACTGACTGATCGACAGACCCCCCCACCACTGACTGATCGACAGACCCCCCCACCACTGACTGACTCCACCACTGACTGACAGACCCCCCCCCACCACTGACCGACAGACCCCCCCCCCCACCACTGACCGACAGACCCCCCCCCCCCACCACTG
>JBBDGP010003973.1:1210000-1448115 GCA_037952835.1 Lithobates septentrionalis | reverse complement strand
TCTGGGGACGCTGATGTAAGGGGTCTCTTCTGGGGACTCTGATGTAAGGGGGCCTCTGGGGACGCTGATGAAAGGGGGCCTCTGGGTACCCTGATGTAAGGGGGCCTCTGGGGACCCTGATTTAAGGGGGGTGCCTTTAGAGATCCTAATGAAAGGGGGACCCTAATGTAAGGGGTCTCTTCTGGGGACCCTGATGTAAGGGGTCTCTTCTGGGGACCCTGATGTAAGGGGTCTCTTCTGGGGACCCGGATGCAAGGGGGGCTCTGGGGACGCTGATGTAAGGGGGCGTCTGGGTACCCTGATGAAAGGGGGCCTCTGGGGACCCTGATTTAAGGGGGATGCATTTAGAGATCCTAATGAAAGGGGGACTCTGATGTAAGGGTGATCTCTGGAGACCCTGATGTAAGGGGGCCTCTGGGGACCCTAATGTAAGGGGGCTCTTCTGAGGACCCTGATGTAAGGGGTCTCTTCTCGGGACCCTGATGTAAGGGGTCTCTTCTGGGGACCCTGATGTAAGGGGTCTCTTCTGGGGAACCTGATGTAAAGGGGCCTCTAGGGACCGTGATGTAAGGGGTCTCTTCTGGGGATCCTGATGTAAGGGGTTTCTTCTGAGGACCCTGATGTAAGGGGGCCTCTGGGGACCCTAATGTAAGGGGTCTCTTCTGGGGACCCTGATGTAAGGGGTCTCTTTCTGAGGACCCTGATGAAAGGGGTCTCTTCTGAGGACCCAGTTGTAAGGGGTCTCTTCTGGGGACCCTGATGTAAGGGGTCTCTTCTGGGGACCCTGATGTAAGGGGGCCTCTGGGGACGCTAATGTAAGGGGTCTCTTCTGGGGACCCTAATGTAAGGGGGCCTCTGGGGACGCTGATGTAAGGGGTCTCTTCTGGGGACTCTGATGTAAGGGGTCTCTTCTGTGGACCCTGATGTAAGGGGCCTCTTCTGGGGACCCTGATGTAAGGGGTCTTTTCTGGGGACCCTGATGTAAGGGGTCTCTTCTGGGGACCCTGATGTAAGGGGGCCTCTGGGGACCCTAATGTAAGGGGTCTCTTCTGGGGACCTGATGTAAGGGGTCTCTTCTGGGGACCCTGATGTAAGGGGTCTCTTAGGGGACCCTGATGTAAGGGGTCTCTTCTGGGGACGCTGATGTAAGGGGGCCTCTGGGTACCCTGATGTAAGGGGGCCTCTGGGGACACTGATTTAAGGGGGGTGCCTTTAGAGATCCTAATGAAAGGGGGACTCTGATGTAAGGGGGATCTCTGGAGACCCTGATGTAAGGGGGCCTCTGGGGACCCTAATGTAAGGGGTCTCTTCTGGGGACCCTGATGTAAGGGGTCTCTTCTGGGGACCCTGATGTAAGGGGTATCTTCTGGGGACCCTGATGTAAGGATTTTTCTGACGACCCTGATGTAAGGGCTCTGGGGACCCTAAAGTAAGGGGGCCTCTGGGGACCCTGACTTAAGGGGGTGCCTTTAGAGATCCTAATGAAAGGGGACCCTGATGTAAGGGGTCTCTTCTGGCGACCCTGATGTTATGGATCTCTTCTGGGGACCCTGATGTAAGGGGGACTCTGGGGACCCTAATGTAAGGGGTCTCTTCTGGGGACCCTGATGTAAGGAGTCTCTACTGGGGACCCTGATGTAAGGGGGCCTCTGGGGCCCTAATGTAAGGGGTCTCTTCTGGGGACCCTGGTGTAAGGGATCTCTTCTGAAAGACCCTGATGTAAGGGGTCTCTTCTGGGGTCCCTGATGCAAGGGGTCACTTCTGGAGATCCTGATGAAAGGGGGCCTCTGGGGACGCTAATGTAAGGGGTCTCTTCTGGGGACCCTAATGTAAGGGGGCCTCTGGGGACGCTGATGTAAGGGGTCTCTTCTGGGGACTCTGATGTAAGGGGTCTCTTCTGTGGACCCTGATGTAAGGGGCCTCTTCTGGGGACCCTGATGTAAGGGGTCTTTTCTGGGGACCCTGATGTAAGGGGTCTCTTCTGGGGACCCTGATGTAAGGGGGCTTCTGGGGACCCTAATGTAAGGGGTCTCTTCTGGGGACCCTGATGTAAGGGGTCTCTTCTGGGGACCCTGATGTAAGGGGTCTCTTAGGGGACCCTGATGTAAGGGGCCTCTTCTAGGGACCCTGATGTAAGGGGGCCTCTGGGGACCCTAATGTAAGGGGTCTCTTCTGGGGACTCTGATGTAAGGGGTCTCTTCTGAGGACCCTGATGTAAGGGGTCTCTCCTGGGGACCCTGATGTAAGGGGTCTCTTCTGGGGACCCTGATGTAAGGGGGCCTCTGGGGACGCAGATGAAAGGGGACCTCTGGGTACCCTGATGTAAGGGGGCCTCTGGGGACGCTGATGAAAGGGGACCTCTGGGTACCCTGATGTAAGGGGGCCTCTGGGGACCCTGATTTAAGGGGGGTGCCTTTAGAGATCCTAATGAAAGGATGACTCTGATGTAAGGGGGATCTCTGGAGACCCTGATGTAAGGGGGCCTCTGGGGACCCTAATGTAAGGGGTCTCTTCTGGGGACCCTGATGTAAGGGGTCTCTTCAGGGACCCTGATGTAAGGGGTCTCTTCTGGGGACCCTGATGTAAGGGGTTTCTTCTGAGGACCCTGATGTAAGGGGGGCTCTGGAGACCCTGATGTAAGGGGTCTCTTCTCTGGACCCTGATGTAAGGGGTCTCTTCTGAGGACCCTGATGTAAGGGGTCTCTTCTGGGGATCCTGATGTAAGGGGTCTCTTCTGGGGACCCTGATGTAAGGGGGCCTCTGGGGACGCTGATGTAAGGGGTCTCTTCTGGGGACCCTGATGTAAGGGGTCAATTCTGGGGACCCTGATGTAAGGGGTCTCTTCTGGGGACCCTGATGTAAGGGGGCCTCTGGGGACGCTGATGTAAGGAGTCTCTTCTGGGGACCCTAATGTAAGGGGGCCTCTGGGGACGCTGATGTAAGGGGTCTCTTTTGGGGACCCTGATGTAAGGGGTCTCTTCTGGGGACTCTGATGTAAGGGGTCTCTTCTGCGGACCCTGATGTAAGGGGTCTCTTCTGGGGACCCTGATGTAAGGGGGCCTCTGGGGACGCTGATGTAAGGGGTCTTTTCTGGGGACCCTGATGTAAGGGGTCTCTTCTGGGGACCCTGATGTAAGGGGTCTCTTCTGGGGACCCTGATGTAAAGGGTCTCTTCTGAGGACCCTGATGTAAGGGATCTCTTCTGAGGACCCTGATGTAAGGGGTCTCTTAGGGGACCCTAATGTAAGGGGTCTCTTCTGGGGACCCTAATGTAAGGGGTCTCTTCTGGGGACTCTGATGTAAGGGGTCTCTTCTGAGGACCCTGATCTAAGGGGTCTCTCCTGGGGACCCTGATGTAAGGGGTCTCTCCTGGGGACCCTGATGTAAGGGGTCTCTTCTGGGGACCCTGATGTAAGGGGGGCTCTGGGGACCCTGATGTAAGGGATCTCTTCTGGGGACCCTGATGTAAGGGGTCTCTTCTGGGGACCCTGATGTAAGGGGTCTCTTCTGGGGACCCTGATGTAAGGGGTCTCTTCTGGGGACCCTGATGTAAGGGGTCTCTTCTGAGGACCCTGATGTAAGGGGTCTCTTCTGAGGACCCTGATGTAAGGGGTCTCTTCTGAGGACCCTGATGTAAGGTGTCTCTTCTGAGGACCATGATGTAAGGGGTCTCTTCTGAGGACCCTGATGTAAGGGGGGCTCTGGGGACCCTAATGTAAGGGGTCTCTTCTGGGGACCCTGATGTAAGGGGGATCTTCTGGGGACCCTGATGTAAGGGGTCTTTTCTGGTGACCCTGATGTAAGGGGTCTTTTCTGAGGACCCTGATGTAAGGGGGGCTCTGGGGACCCTGATGTAAGGGGGACTCTGGGTACCCTGATGTAAGGGTGCCTCTGGGGACCCTGATGTAAGGGGGCCTCTGGGTACCCTAATGTAAGGGGGCCTCTGGGGACCCTGATTTAAGGGGGTGCCTTTAGAGATCCTAATGAAAGGGGGACTCTGATGTAAGGGGGATCTCTGGAGACCATGATGTAAGGGCTCTCTTCTGGGGACCCTGATGTAAGGGGGGCTCTGGGGACCCTGATGTAAGGGGTCTCTTCTGGGGACCCTGATGTAAGGGGTCTCTTCTGGGGACCCTGATGTAAGGGGTCTCTTCTGGGGACCCTGATGTAAGGGGGGCTCTGGGGACCCTGATGTAAGGGATCTCTTCTGGGGACCCTGATGTAAGAGGTCTCCTCTGGGGACCCTGATGTAAGGGGTCTCTTCTGGGGACAATGTTGTAAGGGATCTCTTCTGGGGACCCTGATGTAAGGGGTCTCTTCTGGGGACCCTGATGTAAAGGGGCCTCTAGGGACCCTGATGTAAGGGGTCTCTTCTCTGGACCCTGATGTAAGGGGTCTTTTCTGGGGACCCTGCTGTAAGGGGTCTCTTCTGGGGACTCTGATGTAAGGGGGCTTCTGGGGTCCCTGATGTGGGGGGTCTCTTCTGGGGACCCTGAGGTAAGGGGGCTTTTGGGACCCTGATGTAAGGGGGCCTCTGGGGACCCTGATTTAAGGGGGTGCCTTTAGAGATCCTAATGAAAGGGGGACTCTGATGTAAGGGGGATTTCTGGAGACCATGATGTAAGGGCTCTCTTCTGGGGACCCTGATGTAAGGGGGGCTCTGGGGACCCTGATGTAAGGGGTCTCTTCTGGGGACCCTGATGTAAGGGGTCTCTTCTGGGGACCCTGATGTAAGGGGTCTCTTCTGGGGACCCTGATGTAAGGGGGGCTCTGGGGACCCTGATGTAAGGGATCTCTTCTGGGGACCCTGATGTAAGGGGTCTCTTCTGGGGACCCTGATGTAAGGGGTCTCTTCTGGGGACCCTGATGTAAGGGATCTCTTCTGGGGACCCTGATGTAAGGGGTCTCTTCTGGGTACCCTGATGTAAGGGTGCCTCTGGGGACCCTGATGTAAGGGGGCCTCTGGGTACCCTAATGTAAGGGGGCCTCTGGGGACCCTGATTTAAGGGGGTGCCTTTAGAGATCCTAATGAAAGGGGGACTCTGATGTAAGGGGGATCTCTGGAGACCATGATGTAAGGGCTCTCTTCTGGGGACCCTGATGTAAGGGGGGCTCTGGGGACCCTGATGTAAGGGGTCTCTTCTGGGGACCCTGACGTAAGGGGTCTCTTCTGGGGACCCTGATGTAAGGGGTCTCTTCTGGGGACCCTGATGTAAGGGGGGCTCTGGGGACCCTGATGTAAGGGATCTCTTCTGGGGACCCTGATGTAAGAGGTCTCCTCTGGGGACCCTGATGTAAGGGGTCTCTTCTGGGGACCCTGATGTAAGGGATCTCTTCTGGGGACCCTGATGTAAGGGGTCTCTTCTGGGGACCCTGATGTAAAGGGGCCTCTAGGGACCCTGATGTAAGGGGTCTCTTCTCTGGACCCTGATGTAAGGGGTCTTTTCTGGGGACCCTGCTGTAAGGGGTCTCTTCTGGGGACTCTGATGTAAGGGGGCTTCTGGGGTCCCTGATGTGGGGGGTCTCTTCTGGGGACCCTGAGGTAAGGGGGCTTTTGGGACCCTGATGTAAGGGGGCCTCTGGGGACCCTGATTTAAGGGGGTGCCTTTAGAGATCCTAATGAAAGGGGGACTCTGATGTAAGGGGGATTTCTGGAGACCATGATGTAAGGGCTCTCTTCTGGGGACCCTGATGTAAGGGGGGCTCTGGGGACCCTGATGTAAGGGGTCTCTTCTGGGGACCCTGATGTAAGGGGTCTCTTCTGGGGACCCTGATGTAAGGGGTCTCTTCTGGGGACCCTGATGTAAGGGGGGCTCTGGGGACCCTGATGTAAGGGATCTCTTCTGGGGACCCTGATGTAAGGGGTCTCTTCTGGGGACCCTGATGTAAGGGGTCTCTTCTGGGGACCCTGATGTAAGGGATCTCTTCTGGGGACCCTGATGTAAGGGGTCTCTTCTGGGGACCCTGATGTAAAGGGGCCTCTAGGGACCCTGATGTAAGGGGTCTCTTCTGGGGACCCTGATGTAAGGGGTTTCTTCTGAGGACCCTGATGTAAGGGGGGCTCTGGGGACCCTGATGTAAGGGGTCTCTTCTGGGGACCCTGATGTAAGGGGTCTCTTCTGGGGACCCTGATGTAAGGGGTCTCTTCTGGGGACCCTGATGTAAGAGGTCTCTTCTGAGGACCCTGATGTAAGGGGTCTCTTCTGGGGACCCTGATGTAAGGGGGCCTCTGGGTACGCTGATGTAAGGAGTCTCTTCTGGGGACCCTAATGTAAGGGGGCCTCTGGGGACGCTGATGTAAGGGGTCTCTTCTGGGGACTCTGATGTAAGGGGGCCTCTGGGGACGCTGATGAAAGGGGGCCTCTGGGTACCCTGATGTAAGGGGGCCTCTGGGGACCCTGATTTAAGGGGGGTGCCTTTAGAGATCCTAATGAAAGGGGGACTCTGATGTAAGGGGGATCTCTGGAGACCTTGATGTAAGGGGGCCTCTGGGGACCCTAATGTAAGGGGTCTCTTCTGGGGACCCTGATGTAAGGGGTATCTTCTGGGGACCCTGATGTAAGGGGTCTCTTCTGGGGACCCTGATGTAAGGGGTCTCTTCTGGGGACCTGATGTAAAGGGGCCTCTAGGGACCCTGAAGTAAGGGGTCACTTCTGGGGACCCTGATGTAAGGGGTTTATTCTGAGGACCCTGATGTAAGGGGGGCTCTGGGGACCCTGATGTAAGGGGTCTCTTCTGGGGACCCTGATGTAAGGGGTCTCTTCTGAGGACCCTGATGTAAGGGGTCTCTTCTGGGGACCCTGATGTAAGGGGTCTCTTCTGGGGACCCTGATGTAAGGGGGCCTCTGGGGACCCTAATGTAAGGGGTCTCTTCTGGGGACTCTGATCTAAGGGGTCTCTCCTGGGGACCCTGATGTAAGGGGTCTCTTAGGGGACACTGATGTAAGGGGGCCTCTGGGGACGCTGATGAAAGGGGGCCTCTGGGTACCCTGATGTAAGGGGGCCTCTGGGGACCCTGATTTAAGGGGGGTGCCTTTAGAGATCCTAATGAAAGTGGGACTCTGATGTAAGGGGGATCTCTGGAGACCCTGATGTAAGTGGGCCTCTGGGGACCCTAATGTAAGGGGTCTCTTCTGGGGACCCTGATGTAAGGGGTCTCTTCTGGGGATCCTGATGTAAGGGGTCTCTTCTGGGGACCCTGATGTAAGGGGGCCTCTGGGGATGCTGATGAAAGGGGGCCTCTGGGTACCCTGATGTAAGGGGGCCTCTGGGGACCCTGATTTAAGGGGGGTGCCTTTAGAGATCCTAATGAAAGTGGGACTCTGATGTAAGGGGGATCTCTGGAGACCCTGATGTAAGTGGGCCTCTGGGGACCCTAATGTAAGGGGTCTCTTCTGGGGACCCTGATGTAAGGGGTCTCTTCTGGGGACCCTGATGTAAGGGGTCTCTTCTGGGGACCCTGATGTAAGGGGTCTCTTCTGGGGACCTGATGTAAAGGGGCCTCTAGGGATCCTGATGTAAGGGGTCTCTTCTGGGGACCCTGATGTATTTGGTCTCTTCTGAGGACCCTGATGTAAGGGGTCTCTTCTGGGGACCCTGATGTAAGGGGGCCTCTGGGGACCCTAATGAAAGGGGTCTCTTCTGGGGACCCTGATGTAAGGGGTCTCTTCTGGGGACCCTGATGTAAGGGGTCTCTTTTGGGGACCCTGATGTAAGGGGTCTCTTCTGGGGACCCTGATGTAAGGGGGCCTCTGGGGACCCTAATGTAAGGGGTCTCATATGGGGACCCTGATGTAAGGGGTCTCTTCTGGGGACCCTGATGTAAGGGGTCTCTTCTGAGGACCCTGATGTAAGGGGTCTCTTCTGGGGACCCTGATGTAAGGGGTCTCTTCTGGGGACACTGATGTAAGGGGGCCTCTGGGTACCCTGATGTAAGGGGGTGCCATTAGATATTCTAATGAAAGGGGGACTCTGATGTAAGGGGGATCTCTGGAGACCCTGCTGTAAGGGGGCCTCTGGGGACCCTAATGTAAGGGGTCTCCTCTGGGGACCCTGATGTAAGGTGTCTCTTCTGGGAACCCTGATGTAAGGGGTCTCTTCTGGGGACCCTGATGTAAGGGGTCTCTTCTGGGGACCCTGATGTAAGGGGTCTCTTCTGGGGACCCTGATGTAAAGGGGCCTCTAGGGACCCTGATGTAAGGGGTCTCTTCTGGGGACCCTGATGTAAGGGGTTTCTTCTGAGGACCCTGATGTAAGGGGGGCTCTGGGGACCCTGATGTAAGGGGTCTCTTCTGGGGACCCTGATGTAAGGGGTCTCTTCTAGGGACCCTGATGTAAGGGGTCTCTTCTGGAGACCCTGATGTAAGGGGGTCTCTGGGGACCCTAATGTAAGGGGTCTCTTCTGGGGACCCTGATGTAAGGGGTCTCTTCTGGGGACCCTGATGTAAGGGGTCTTTTCTGAGGACCCTGATGGAAGGGGTCTCTTCTGGGGACCCTGATGTAAGGGGTCTCTTCTGAGGACGCTGATGTAAGGGGGCCTCTGGGTACCCTGATGTAAGGGGGCCTCTGGGGACACTGATTTAAGGGGGGTGCCTTTAGAGATCCTAATGAAAGGGGGACTCTGATGTAAGGGGGATCTCTGGAGACCCTGATGTAAGGGGGCCTCTGGGGACCCTAATGTAAGGGGTCTCTTCTGGGGACCCTGATGTAAGGGGTCTCTTCTGGGGACCCTGATGTAAGGGGTATCTTCTGGGGACCCTGATGTAAGGATTTTTTCTGACGACCCTGATGTAAGGGCTCTGGGGACCCTAAAGTAAGGGGGCCTCTGGGGACCCTGACTTAAGGGGGTGCCTTTAGAGATCCTAATGAAAGGGGGACCCTTATGTAAGGGGTCTCTTCTGGCGACCCTGATGTTATGGATCTCTTCTGGGGACCCTGATGTAAGGGGGACTCTGGGGACCCTAATGTAAGGGGTCTCTTCTGGGGACCCTGATGTAAGGGGGCCTCTGGGGCCCTAATGTAAGGGGTCTCTTCTGGGGACCCTGGTGTAAGGGATCTCTTCTGAAAGACCCTGATGTAAGGGGTCTCTTCTGGGGTCCCTGATGCAAGGGGTCACTTCTGGAGATCCTGATGAAAGGGGGCCTCTGGGGACCCTAATGTAAGGGGTCTCTTCTGGGGACCCTGATGTAAGGGGTCTCTTCTGAGGACCCTGATGTAAGGGATCTCTTCTGAGGATCCTGATGTAAGGGGTCTCTTCTGGGGACCCTGATGTAAGGGGTCTCTTCTGGGGACCCGGATGCAAGGGGGGCTCTGGGGACGCTGATGTAAGGGGGCGTCTGGGTACCCTGATGAAAGGGGGCCTCTGGGGACCCTGATTTAAGGGGGATGCCTTTAGAGATCCTAATGAAAGGGGGACTCTGATGTAAGGGTGATCTCTGGAGACCCTGATGTAAGGGGGCCTCTGGGGACCCTAATGTAAGGGGGCTCTTCTGAGGACCCTGATGTAAGGGGTCTCTTCTCGGGACCCTGATGTAAGGGGTCTCTTCTGGGGACCCTGATGTAAGGGGTCTCTTCTGGGGAACCTGATGTAAAGGGGCCTCTAGGGACCCTGATGTAAGGGGTCTCTTCTGGGGACCCTGATTTAAGGGGTTTCTTCTGAGGACCCTGATGTAAGGGGGCCTCTGGGGACCCTAATGTAAGGGGTCTCTTCTGGGGACCCTGATGTAAGGGGTCTCTTTCTGAGGACCCTGATGAAAGGGGTCTCTTCTGAGGACCCTGTTGTAAGGGGTCTCTTCTGGGGACCCTGATGTAAGGGGTCTCTTCTGGGGACCCTGATGTAAGGGGGCCTCTGGGGACGCTAATGTAAGGGGTCTCTTCTGGGGACCCTAATGTAAGGGGGCCTCTGGGGACGCTGATGTAAGGGGTCTCTTCTGGGGACTCTGATGTAAGGGGTCTCTTCTGAGGACCCTGATGTAAGGGGTCTCTCCTGGGGACCCTGATGTAAGGGGTCTCTTCTGGGGACCCTGATGTAAGGGGTCTCTTCTGGGTACCCTGATGTAAGGGGTCTCTTCTGGAGACCCTGATGTAAGAGGTCTCTTCTGAGGACCCTGATGTAAGGGGTCTCTTCTGGGGACCCTGATGTAAGGGGGCCTCTGGGGACGCTGATGTAAGGAGTCTCTTCTGGGGACCCTAATGTAAGGGGGCCTCTGGGGACGCTGATGTAAGGGGTCTCTTCTGGGGACTCTGATGTAAGGGGGCCTCTGGGGACGCTGATGAAAGGGGGCCTCTGGGTACCCTGATGTAAGGGGGCCTCTGGGGACCCTGATTTAAGGGGGGTGCCTTTAGAGATCCTAATGAAAGGGGGACCCTAATGTAAGGGGTCTCTTCTGGGGACCCTGATGTAAGGGGTCTCTTCTGGGGACCCTGATGTAAGGGGTCTCTTCTGGGGACCCGGATGCAAGGGGGGCTCTGGGGACGCTGATGTAAGGGGGCGTCTGGGTACCCTGATGAAAGGGGGCCTCTGGGGACCCTGATTTAAGGGGGATGCATTTAGAGATCCTAATGAAAGGGGGACTCTGATGTAAGGGTGATCTCTGGAGACCCTGATGTAAGGGGGCCTCTGGGGACCCTAATGTAAGGGGGCTCTTCTGAGGACCCTGATGTAAGGGGTCTCTTCTCGGGACCCTGATGTAAGGGGTCTCTTCTGGGGACCCTGATGTAAGGGGTCTCTTCTGGGGAACCTGATGTAAAGGGGCCTCTAGGGACCGTGATGTAAGGGGTCTCTTCTGGGGATCCTGATGTAAGGGGTTTCTTCTGAGGACCCTGATGTAAGGGGGCCTCTGGGGACCCTAATGTAAGGGGTCTCTTCTGGGGACCCTGATGTAAGGGGTCTCTTTCTGAGGACCCTGATGAAAGGGGTCTCTTCTGAGGACCCAGTTGTAAGGGGTCTCTTCTGGGGACCCTGATGTAAGGGGTCTCTTCTGGGGACCCTGATGTAAGGGGGCCTCTGGGGACGCTAATGTAAGGGGTCTCTTCTGGGGACCCTAATGTAAGGGGGCCTCTGGGGACGCTGATGTAAGGGGTCTCTTCTGGGGACTCTGATGTAAGGGGTCTCTTCTGTGGACCCTGATGTAAGGGGCCTCTTCTGGGGACCCTGATGTAAGGGGTCTTTTCTGGGGACCCTGATGTAAGGGGTCTCTTCTGGGGACCCTGATGTAAGGGGGCCTCTGGGGACCCTAATGTAAGGGGTCTCTTCTGGGGACCCTGATGTAAGGGGTCTCTTCTGGGGACCCTGATGTAAGGGGTCTCTTAGGGGACCCTGATGTAAGGGGTCTCTTCTGGGGACGCTGATGTAAGGGGGCCTCTGGGTACCCTGATGTAAGGGGGCCTCTGGGGACACTGATTTAAGGGGGGTGCCTTTAGAGATCCTAATGAAAGGGGGACTCTGATGTAAGGGGGATCTCTGGAGACCCTGATGTAAGGGGGCCTCTGGGGACCCTAATGTAAGGGGTCTCTTCTGGGGACCCTGATGTAAGGGGTCTCTTCTGGGGACCCTGATGTAAGGGGTATCTTCTGGGGACCCTGATGTAAGGATTTTTTCTGACGACCCTGATGTAAGGGCTCTGGGGACCCTAAAGTAAGGGGGCCTCTGGGGACCCTGACTTAAGGGGGTGCCTTTAGAGATCCTAATGAAAGGGGGACCCTGATGTAAGGGGTCTCTTCTGGCGACCCTGATGTTATGGATCTCTTCTGGGGACCCTGATGTAAGGGGGACTCTGGGGACCCTAATGTAAGGGGTCTCTTCTGGGGACCCTGATGTAAGGAGTCTCTACTGGGGACCCTGATGTAAGGGGGCCTCTGGGGCCCTAATGTAAGGGGTCTCTTCTGGGGACCCTGGTGTAAGGGATCTCTTCTGAAAGACCCTGATGTAAGGGGTCTCTTCTGGGGTCCCTGATGCAAGGGGTCACTTCTGGAGATCCTGATGAAAGGGGGCCTCTGGGGACGCTAATGTAAGGGGTCTCTTCTGGGGACCCTAATGTAAGGGGGCCTCTGGGGACGCTGATGTAAGGGGTCTCTTCTGGGGACTCTGATGTAAGGGGTCTCTTCTGTGGACCCTGATGTAAGGGGCCTCTTCTGGGGACCCTGATGTAAGGGGTCTTTTCTGGGGACCCTGATGTAAGGGGTCTCTTCTGGGGACCCTGATGTAAGGGGGCTTCTGGGGACCCTAATGTAAGGGGTCTCTTCTGGGGACCCTGATGTAAGGGGTCTCTTCTGGGGACCCTGATGTAAGGGGTCTCTTAGGGGACCCTGATGTAAGGGGCCTCTTCTAGGGACCCTGATGTAAGGGGGCCTCTGGGGACCCTAATGTAAGGGGTCTCTTCTGGGGACTCTGATGTAAGGGGTCTCTTCTGAGGACCCTGATGTAAGGGGTCTCTCCTGGGGACCCTGATGTAAGGGGTCTCTTCTGGGGACCCTGATGTAAGGGGGCCTCTGGGGACGCAGATGAAAGGGGACCTCTGGGTACCCTGATGTAAGGGGGCCTCTGGGGACGCTGATGAAAGGGGACCTCTGGGTACCCTGATGTAAGGGGGCCTCTGGGGACCCTGATTTAAGGGGGGTGCCTTTAGAGATCCTAATGAAAGGGTGACTCTGATGTAAGGGGGATCTCTGGAGACCCTGATGTAAGGGGGCCTCTGGGGACCCTAATGTAAGGGGTCTCTTCTGGGGACCCTGATGTAAGGGGTCTCTTCAGGGGACCCTGATGTAAGGGGTCTCTTCTGGGGACCCTGATGTAAGGGGTTTCTTCTGAGGACCCTGATGTAAGGGGGGCTCTGGAGACCCTGATGTAAGGGGTCTCTTCTCTGGACCCTGATGTAAGGGGTCTCTTCTGAGGACCCTGATGTAAGGGGTCTCTTCTGGGGATCCTGATGTAAGGGGTCTCTTCTGGGGACCCTGATGTAAGGGGGCCTCTGGGGACGCTGATGTAAGGGGTCTCTTCTGGGGACCCTGATGTAAGGGGTCAATTCTGGGGACCCTGATGTAAGGGGTCTCTTCTGGGGACCCTGATGTAAGGGGGCCTCTGGGGACGCTGATGTAAGGAGTCTCTTCTGGGGACCCTAATGTAAGGGGGCCTCTGGGGACGCTGATGTAAGGGGTCTCTTTTGGGGACCCTGATGTAAGGGGTCTCTTCTGGGGACTCTGATGTAAGGGGTCTCTTCTGCGGACCCTGATGTAAGGGGTCTCTTCTGGGGACCCTGATGTAAGGGGGCCTCTGGGGACGCTGATGTAAGGGGTCTTTTCTGGGGACCCTGATGTAAGGGGTCTCTTCTGGGGACCCTGATGTAAGGGGTCTCTTCTGGGGACCCTGATGTAAAGGGTCTCTTCTGAGGACCCTGATGTAAGGGATCTCTTCTGAGGACCCTGATGTAAGGGGTCTCTTAGGGGACCCTAATGTAAGGGGTCTCTTCTGGGGACCCTAATGTAAGGGGTCTCTTCTGGGGACTCTGATGTAAGGGGTCTCTTCTGAGGACCCTGATCTAAGGGGTCTCTCCTGGGGACCCTGATGTAAGGGGTCTCTCCTGGGGACCCTGATGTAAGGGGTCTCTTCTGGGGACCCTGATGTAAGGGGGGCTCTGGGGACCCTGATGTAAGGGATCTCTTCTGGGGACCCTGATGTAAGGGGTCTCTTCTGGGGACCCTGATGTAAGGGGTCTCTTCTGGGGACCCTGATGTAAGGGGTCTCTTCTGGGGACCCTGATGTAAGGGGTCTCTTCTGAGGACCCTGATGTAAGGGGTCTCTTCTGAGGACCCTGATGTAAGGGGTCTCTTCTGAGGACCCTGATGTAAGGTGTCTCTTCTGAGGACCATGATGTAAGGGGTCTCTTCTGAGGACCCTGATGTAAGGGGGGCTCTGGGGACCCTAATGTAAGGGGTCTCTTCTGGGGACCCTGATGTAAGGGGGATCTTCTGGGGACCCTGATGTAAGGGGTCTTTTCTGGTGACCCTGATGTAAGGGGTCTTTTCTGAGGACCCTGATGTAAGGGGGGCTCTGGGGACCCTGATGTAAGGGGGACTCTGGGTACCCTGATGTAAGGGTGCCTCTGGGGACCCTGATGTAAGGGGGCCTCTGGGTACCCTAATGTAAGGGGGCCTCTGGGGACCCTGATTTAAGGGGGTGCCTTTAGAGATCCTAATGAAAGGGGGACTCTGATGTAAGGGGGATCTCTGGAGACCATGATGTAAGGGCTCTCTTCTGGGGACCCTGATGTAAGGGGGGCTCTGGGGACCCTGATGTAAGGGGTCTCTTCTGGGGACCCTGATGTAAGGGGTCTCTTCTGGGGACCCTGATGTAAGGGGTCTCTTCTGGGGACCCTGATGTAAGGGGGGCTCTGGGGACCCTGATGTAAGGGATCTCTTCTGGGGACCCTGATGTAAGAGGTCTCCTCTGGGGACCCTGATGTAAGGGGTCTCTTCTGGGGACAATGTTGTAAGGGATCTCTTCTGGGGACCCTGATGTAAGGGGTCTCTTCTGGGGACCCTGATGTAAAGGGGCCTCTAGGGACCCTGATGTAAGGGGTCTCTTCTCTGGACCCTGATGTAAGGGGTCTTTTCTGGGGACCCTGCTGTAAGGGGTCTCTTCTGGGGACTCTGATGTAAGGGGGCTTCTGGGGTCCCTGATGTGGGGGGTCTCTTCTGGGGACCCTGAGGTAAGGGGGCTTTTGGGACCCTGATGTAAGGGGGCCTCTGGGGACCCTGATTTAAGGGGGTGCCTTTAGAGATCCTAATGAAAGGGGGACTCTGATGTAAGGGGGATTTCTGGAGACCATGATGTAAGGGCTCTCTTCTGGGGACCCTGATGTAAGGGGGGCTCTGGGGACCCTGATGTAAGGGGTCTCTTCTGGGGACCCTGATGTAAGGGGTCTCTTCTGGGGACCCTGATGTAAGGGGTCTCTTCTGGGGACCCTGATGTAAGGGGGGCTCTGGGGACCCTGATGTAAGGGATCTCTTCTGGGGACCCTGATGTAAGGGGTCTCTTCTGGGGACCCTGATGTAAGGGGTCTCTTCTGGGGACCCTGATGTAAGGGATCTCTTCTGGGGACCCTGATGTAAGGGGTCTCTTCTGGGTACCCTGATGTAAGGGTGCCTCTGGGGACCCTGATGTAAGGGGGCCTCTGGGTACCCTAATGTAAGGGGGCCTCTGGGGACCCTGATTTAAGGGGGTGCCTTTAGAGATCCTAATGAAAGGGGGACTCTGATGTAAGGGGGATCTCTGGAGACCATGATGTAAGGGCTCTCTTCTGGGGACCCTGATGTAAGGGGGGCTCTGGGGACCCTGATGTAAGGGGTCTCTTCTGGGGACCCTGACGTAAGGGGTCTCTTCTGGGGACCCTGATGTAAGGGGTCTCTTCTGGGGACCCTGATGTAAGGGGGGCTCTGGGGACCCTGATGTAAGGGATCTCTTCTGGGGACCCTGATGTAAGAGGTCTCCTCTGGGGACCCTGATGTAAGGGGTCTCTTCTGGGGACCCTGATGTAAGGGATCTCTTCTGGGGACCCTGATGTAAGGGGTCTCTTCTGGGGACCCTGATGTAAAGGGGCCTCTAGGGACCCTGATGTAAGGGGTCTCTTCTCTGGACCCTGATGTAAGGGGTCTTTTCTGGGGACCCTGCTGTAAGGGGTCTCTTCTGGGGACTCTGATGTAAGGGGGCTTCTGGGGTCCCTGATGTGGGGGGTCTCTTCTGGGGACCCTGAGGTAAGGGGGCTTTTGGGACCCTGATGTAAGGGGGCCTCTGGGGACCCTGATTTAAGGGGGTGCCTTTAGAGATCCTAATGAAAGGGGGACTCTGATGTAAGGGGGATTTCTGGAGACCATGATGTAAGGGCTCTCTTCTGGGGACCCTGATGTAAGGGGGGCTCTGGGGACCCTGATGTAAGGGGTCTCTTCTGGGGACCCTGATGTAAGGGGTCTCTTCTGGGGACCCTGATGTAAGGGGTCTCTTCTGGGGACCCTGATGTAAGGGGGGCTCTGGGGACCCTGATGTAAGGGATCTCTTCTGGGGACCCTGATGTAAGGGGTCTCTTCTGGGGACCCTGATGTAAGGGGTCTCTTCTGGGGACCCTGATGTAAGGGATCTCTTCTGGGGACCCTGATGTAAGGGGTCTCTTCTGGGGACCCTGATGTAAAGGGGCCTCTAGGGACCCTGATGTAAGGGGTCTCTTCTCTGGACCCTGATGTAAGGGGTCTTTTCTGGGGACCCTGCTGTAAGGGGTCTCTTCTGGGGACTCTGATGTAAGGGGGCTTCTGGGGTCCCTGATGTCGGGGGTCTCTTCTGGGGACCCTGAGGTAAGGGGGCTTTTGGGACCCTGATGTAAAGGGGCCTCTGGGGACCCTAATGTAAGGGGGCCTCTGGGGACCCTGATTTAAGGGGGGTGCCTTTAGAGATCCTAATGAAAGGGGGACTCTGATGTAAGGGGGATCTCTGGTGACCCTGATGCAAGGGCTTTCTTCTGGGGACCCTGATGTAAGGGGTCTTATCTGGGGACCCTGATGTAAGGGGTCTTTTCTGAGGACCCTAATGTAAGGGGGGCTCTGGGGACCCTGATGTAAGGGGGCCTCTGGGTACCCTGATGTAAGGGGGCCTCTGGGGACCCTGATTTAAGGGGGGTGCCTTTAGAGATCCTAATGAAATGGGGACTCTGATGTAAGGGGGATCTCTGGAGACCCTGATGTAAGGGCTCTCTTCTGGGGACCCTGATGTAAGGGTTTCTTCTGAGGACCCTGATGTAAGGGTTTCTTCTGAGGACCCTGATGTAAGGGGGCTCTGGGACCCTGATGTAAGGGGTCTCTTCTGAGGACCCTGATGTAAGGGGGCCTCTGGGGACCCTGATTTAAGGGGGTGCCTTTAGAGATCCTAATGAAAGGGGGACTCTGATGTAAGGGGGATTTCTGGAGACCATGATGTAAGGGCTCTCTTCTGGGGACCCTGATGTAAGGGGGGCTCTGGGGACCCTGATGTAAGGGGTCTCTTCTGGGGACCCTGATGTAAGGGGTCTCTTCTGGGGACCCTGATGTAAGGGGTCTCTTCTGGGGACCCTGATGTAAGGGGGGCTCTGGGGACCCTGATGTAAGGGATCTCTTCTGGGGACCCTGATGTAAGGGGTCTCTTCTGGGGACCCTGATGTAAGGGGTCTCTTCTGGGGACCCTGATGTAAGGGATCTCTTCTGGGGACCCTGATGTAAGGGGTCTCTTCTGGGGACCCTGATGTAAAGGGGCCTCTAGGGACCCTGATGTAAGGGGTCTCTTCTCTGGACCCTGATGTAAGGGGTCTTTTCTGGGGACCCTGCTGTAAGGGGTCTCTTCTGGGGACTCTGATGTAAGGGGGCTTCTGGGGTCCCTGATGTGGGGCGTCTGTTCTGGGGACCCTGAGGTAAGGGGGCTTTTGGGACCCTGATGTAAGGGGGCCTCTGGGGACCCTAATGTAAGGGGGCCTCTGGGGACCCTGATTTAAGGGGGGTGCCTTTAGAGATCCTAATGAAAGGGGGACTCTGATGTAAGGGGGATCTCTGGTGACCCTGATGCAAGGGCTCTCTTCTGGGGACCCTGATGTAAGGGGTCTTATCTGGGGACCCTGATGTAAGGGGTCTTTTCTGAGGACCCTGATGTAAGGGGGGCTCTGGGGACCCTGATGTAAGGGGGCCTCTGGGTACCCTGATGTAAGGGGGCCTCTGGGGACCCTGATTTAAGGGGGGTGCCTTTAGAGATCCTAATGAAATGGGGACTCTGATGTAAGGGGGATCTCTGGAGACCCTGATGTAAGGGCTCTCTTCTGGGGACCCTGATGTAAGGGTTTCTTCTGAGGACCCTGATGTAAGGGTTTCTTCTGAGGACCCTGATGTAAGGGGGGCTCTGGGACCCTGATGTAAGGGGTCTATTCGGGGGACCCTGATGTAATGGGTCTCTTCGGGGGACTCTGATGTAATGGGTCTGTTCTGGGAACCCTGATGTAAGGGGTCTCTTCTGGGGACCCTGATGTAAGGGGGCCTCTGGGGATCCTGATGTAAGGGGGCCTCTGGGTACCCTGATGTAAGGGGGCCTCTGGGGACCCTGATTTAAGGGGGCCTCTAGGGACCCTGATGTAAGGGGTCTCTTCTCTGGACCCTGATGTAAGGGGTCTCTTCTGGGGACTCTGATGTAAGGGGTCTCTTCTTGGGACCCTGATGTAAGGTGGCCTCTGGGGACCCTAATGTAAGGGGTCTCTTCTGGGGACCCTGATGTAAGGGGTCTCTTCTGGGGACCCTGATGTAAGGGGTCTCTTCTGAGGACCCTGATGTAAGGGGTCTCTTCTGAGGACCCTGATGTAAGGGGTCTCTTCTGAGGACCATGATGTAAGGGGTCTCTTCTGAGGACCCTGATGTAAGGGGGGCTCTGGGGACCCTAATGTAAGGGGTCTCTTCAGGGGACCCTGATGTAAGGGGGATCTTCTGGGGACCCTGATGTAAGGGGTCTTTTCTGGGGACCCTGATGTAAGGGGTCTTTTCTGAGGACCCTGATGTAAGGGGGGCTCTGGGGACCCTGATGTAAGGGGGACTCTGGGTACCCTGATGTAAGGGTGCCTCTGGGGACCCTGATTTAAGGGGGTGCCTTTAGAGATCCTAATGAAATGGGGACTCTGATGTAAGGGGGATCTCTGGAGACCCTGATGTAAGGGCTCTCTTCTGGGGACCCTGATGTAAGGGTTTCTTCTGAGGACCCTGATGTAAGGGGGGCTCTGGGACCCTGATGTAAGGGGTCTCTTCGGGGGACCCTGATGTAATGGGTATCTTCTGGGGACCCTGATGTAAGGGGTCTCTTCTGGGGACCCTGACGTAAGGGGGCCTCTGGGGACCCTGATGTAAGGGGGCCTCTGGGTACCCTGATGTAAGGGGGCCTCTGGGGACCCTGATTTAAGGGGGTGCCTTTAGAGATCCTAATGAAAGGGGGACTCTGATGTAAGGGGGATCTCTGGAGACCATGATGTAAGGGCTCTCTTCTGGGGACCCTGATGTAAGGGGGGCTCTGGGGACCCTGATGTAAGGGGTCTCTTCTGAGGACCCTGATGTAAGGGGTCTCTTCTGAGGACCCTGATGTAAGGGGTCTCTTCTGAGGACCCTGATGTAAGGGGTCTCTTCTGAGGACCCTGATGTAAGGGGTCTCTTCTGGGGACCCTGATGTAAGGGGGATCTTCTGGGGACCCTGATGTAAGAGGTCTTTTCTGGGGACCCTGATGTAAGGGGTCTCTTCTGGGGACTCTGATGTAAGGGGGCCTCTGGGGACCCTGATGTGGGGGGTCTCTTCTGGGGACCCTGATGTAAGGGGTCTCTTCTGAGGACCCTGATGTAAGGGGGGCTCTGGGGACCCTGATGTAAGGGCTCTCTTCTGGGGACCCTGATGTAAGGGGTCTCTTCTGAGGACCCTGATGTAAGAGGGGCTCTGGGGACCCTGATGTAAGGGGTCTCTTCTGGGGACTCTGATGTAAGGGGTCTCTTCTGAGGACCCTGATGTAAGGGGTCTCTCCTGGGGACCCTGATGTAAGGGGTCTCTTCTGGGGACCCTGATGTAAGGGGGCCTCTGGGGACGCTGATGAAAGGGGACCTCTGGGTACCCTGATGTAAGGGGGCCTCTGGGGACCCTGATTTAAGGGGGGTGCCTTTAGAGGTCCTAATGAAAGGGGGACTCTGATGTAAGGGGGATCTCTGGAGACCCTGATGTAAGGGGGCCTCTGGGGACCCTAATGTAAGGGGTCTCTTCTGGGGACCCTGATGTAAGGGGTCTCTTCTGGGGACCCTGATGTAAGGGGTCTCTTCTGGGGACCCTGATGTAAGGGGTTTCTTCTGAGGACCCTGATGTAAGGGGGGCTCTGGAGACCCTGATGTAAAGGGTCTCTTCTGGGGACCCTGATGTAAGGGGTCTCTTCTGAGGATCCTGATGTAAGGGGTCTCTTCTGGGGACCCTGATGTAAGGGGTCTCTTCTGGGGACCCTGATGTAAGGGGGCCTCTGGGGACGCTGATGTAAGGGGTCTCTTCTGGGGACCCTGATGTAAGGGGTCAATTCTGGGGACCCTGATGTAAGGGGTCTCTTCTGGGGACCCTGATGTAAGGGGGCCTCTGGGGACGCTGATGTAAGGAGTCTCTTCTGGGGACCCTAATGTAAGGGGGCCTCTGGGGATGCTGATGTAAGGGGTCTCTTCTGGGGACCCTGATGTAAGGGGTCTCTTCTGGGGACCCTGATGTAAGGGGGCCTCTGGGGACGCTGATGTAAGGAGTCTCTTCTGGGGACCCTAATGTAAGGGGGCCTCTGGGGACGCTGATGTAAGGGGTCTCTTTTGGGGAGCCTGATGTAAGGGGTCTCTTCTGGGGACTCTGATGTAAGGGGTCTCTTCTGCGGACCCTGATGTAAGGGGTCTCTTCTGGGGACCCTGATGTAAGGGGGCCTCTGGGGACACTGATGTAAGGGGTCTTTTCTGGGGACCCTGATGTAAGGGGTCTCTTCTGGGGACCCTGATGTAAGGGGTCTCTTCTGGGGACCCTGATGTAAAGGGTCTCTTCTGAGGACCCTGATGTAAGGGGTCTCTTCTGAGGACCCTGATGTAAGGGGGCCTTTGGGGACCCTAATGTAAGGGGTCTCTTCTGGGGACTCTGATGTAAGGGGGCCTTTGGGGACCCTAATGTAAGGGGTCTCTTCTGGGGACTCTGATGTAAGGGGTCTCTTCTGAGGACCCTGATCTAAGGGGTTTCTCCTGGGGACCCTGATGTAAGGGGTCTCTTCTGGGGACCCTGATGTAAGGGGGCCTCTGGGGACGCTGATGAAAGGTGGACTCTGGGTACCATGATGTAAGGGGCCCTTTGGGGACCCTGATTTAAGGGGGGTGCCTTTAGAGATCCTAATGAAAGGGGGACTCTGATGTAAGGGGTATCTCTGGAGACCCTGATGTAAGGGGGCCTCTGGGGACCCTAATGTAAGGGGTCTCTTCTGGGGACCCTGATGTAAGGGGTCTCTTCTGGGGACCCTGATGTAAGGGGTCTCTTCTGGGGACCCTGATGTAAGGGGTCTCTTCTGGGGACCTGATGTAAAGGGGCCTCTAGGGACCCTGATGTAAGGGGTCTCTTCTGGGGACCCTGATGTAAGGGGTTTCTTCTGAGGACCCTGATGTAAGGGGGGCTCTGGAGACCCTGATGTAAGGGGTCTCTTCTGGGGACCCTGATGTAAGGGGTCTCTTCTGGGGACCCTGATGTAAGGAGGGCTCTGGGGACCCTGATGTAAGGGATCTCTTCTGGGGACCCTGATGTAAGGGGTCTCTTCTGGGGACCCTGATGTAAGGGATCTCTTCTGGGGACCCTGATGTAAGGGGTCTCTTCTGGGGACCCTGATGTAAGGCGTCTCTTCTGGGGACCCTGATGCAAGGGGTCTCTTCTTGGGACCCTGATGTAAGGTGGCCTCTGGGGACCCTAATGCAAGGGGTCTCTTCTGGGGACCTGATGTAAGGGGTCTCTTCTGAGGACCCTGATGTAAGGGGTCTCTTCTGAGGACCCTGATGTAAGGGGGGCTCTGGGGACCCTAATGTAAGGGGTCTCTTCTGGGGACCCTGATGTAAGGGGTCTCTTCTGGGGACCCTGATGTAAGGGGTCTCTTCTGAGGACCCTGATGTAAGGGGTCTCTTCTGAGGACCCTGATGTAAGGGGTCTCTTCTGAGGACCATGATGTAAGGGGTCTCTTCTGAGGACCCTGATGTAAGGGGGGCTCTGGGGACCCTAATGTAAGGGGTCTCTTCAGGGGACCCTGATGTAAGGGGGATCTTCTGGGGACCCTGATGTAAGGGGTCTTTTCTGGGGACCCTGATGTAAGGGGTCTTTTCTGAGGACCCTGATGTAAGGGGGGCTCTGGGGACCCTGATGTAAGGGGGACTCTGGGTACCCTGATGTAAGGGTGCCTCTGGGGACCCTGATTTAAGGGGGTGCCTTTAGAGATCCTAATGAAATGGGGACTCTGATGTAAGGGGGATCTCTGGAGACCCTGATGTAAGGGCTCTCTTCTGGGGACCCTGATGTAAGGGTTTCTTCTGAGGACCCTGATGTAAGGGGGGCTCTGGGACCCTGATGTAAGGGGTCTCTTCGGGGGACCCTGATGTAATGGGTATCTTCTGGGGACCCTGATGTAAGGGGTCTCTTCTGGGGACCCTGACGTAAGGGGGCCTCTGGGGACCCTGATGTAAGGGGGCCTCTGGGTACCCTGATGTAAGGGGGCCTCTGGGGACCCTGATTTAAGGGGGTGCCTTTAGAGATCCTAATGAAAGGGGGACTCTGATGTAAGGGGGATCTCTGGAGACCATGATGTAAGGGCTCTCTTCTGGGGACCCTGATGTAAGGGGGGCTCTGGGGACCCTGATGTAAGGGGTCTCTTCTGAGGACCCTGATGTAAGGGGTCTCTTCTGAGGACCCTGATGTAAGGGGTCTCTTCTGAGGACCCTGATGTAAGGGGTCTCTTCTGAGGACCCTGATGTAAGGGGTCTCTTCTGGGGACCCTGATGTAAGGGGGATCTTCTGGGGACCCTGATGTAAGAGGTCTTTTCTGGGGACCCTGATGTAAGGGGTCTCTTCTGGGGACTCTGATGTAAGGGGGCCTCTGGGGACCCTGATGTGGGGGGTCTCTTCTGGGGACCCTGATGTAAGGGGTCTCTTCTGAGGACCCTGATGTAAGGGGGGCTCTGGGGACCCTGATGTAAGGGCTCTCTTCTGGGGACCCTGATGTAAGGGGTCTCTTCTGAGGACCCTGATGTAAGAGGGGCTCTGGGGACCCTGATGTAAGGGGTCTCTTCTGGGGACTCTGATGTAAGGGGTCTCTTCTGAGGACCCTGATGTAAGGGGTCTCTCCTGGGGACCCTGATGTAAGGGGTCTCTTCTGGGGACCCTGATGTAAGGGGGCCTCTGGGGACGCTGATGAAAGGGGACCTCTGGGTACCCTGATGTAAGGGGGCCTCTGGGGACCCTGATTTAAGGGGGGTGCCTTTAGAGGTCCTAATGAAAGGGGGACTCTGATGTAAGGGGGATCTCTGGAGACCCTGATGTAAGGGGGCCTCTGGGGACCCTAATGTAAGGGGTCTCTTCTGGGGACCCTGATGTAAGGGGTCTCTTCTGGGGACCCTGATGTAAGGGGTCTCTTCTGGGGACCCTGATGTAAGGGGTTTCTTCTGAGGACCCTGATGTAAGGGGGGCTCTGGAGACCCTGATGTAAAGGGTCTCTTCTGGGGACCCTGATGTAAGGGGTCTCTTCTGAGGATCCTGATGTAAGGGGTCTCTTCTGGGGACCCTGATGTAAGGGGTCTCTTCTGGGGACCCTGATGTAAGGGGGCCTCTGGGGACGCTGATGTAAGGGGTCTCTTCTGGGGACCCTGATGTAAGGGGTCAATTCTGGGGACCCTGATGTAAGGGGTCTCTTCTGGGGACCCTGATGTAAGGGGGCCTCTGGGGACGCTGATGTAAGGAGTCTCTTCTGGGGACCCTAATGTAAGGGGGCCTCTGGGGATGCTGATGTAAGGGGTCTCTTCTGGGGACCCTGATGTAAGGGGTCTCTTCTGGGGACCCTGATGTAAGGGGGCCTCTGGGGACGCTGATGTAAGGAGTCTCTTCTGGGGACCCTAATGTAAGGGGGCCTCTGGGGACGCTGATGTAAGGGGTCTCTTTTGGGGAGCCTGATGTAAGGGGTCTCTTCTGGGGACTCTGATGTAAGGGGTCTCTTCTGCGGACCCTGATGTAAGGGGTCTCTTCTGGGGACCCTGATGTAAGGGGGCCTCTGGGGACACTGATGTAAGGGGTCTTTTCTGGGGACCCTGATGTAAGGGGTCTCTTCTGGGGACCCTGATGTAAGGGGTCTCTTCTGGGGACCCTGATGTAAAGGGTCTCTTCTGAGGACCCTGATGTAAGGGGTCTCTTCTGAGGACCCTGATGTAAGGGGGCCTTTGGGGACCCTAATGTAAGGGGTCTCTTCTGGGGACTCTGATGTAAGGGGGCCTTTGGGGACCCTAATGTAAGGGGTCTCTTCTGGGGACTCTGATGTAAGGGGTCTCTTCTGAGGACCCTGATCTAAGGGGTTTCTCCTGGGGACCCTGATGTAAGGGGTCTCTTCTGGGGACCCTGATGTAAGGGGGCCTCTGGGGACGCTGATGAAAGGTGGACTCTGGGTACCATGATGTAAGGGGCCCTTTGGGGACCCTGATTTAAGGGGGGTGCCTTTAGAGATCCTAATGAAAGGGGGACTCTGATGTAAGGGGTATCTCTGGAGACCCTGATGTAAGGGGGCCTCTGGGGACCCTAATGTAAGGGGTCTCTTCTGGGGACCCTGATGTAAGGGGTCTCTTCTGGGGACCCTGATGTAAGGGGTCTCTTCTGGGGACCCTGATGTAAGGGGTCTCTTCTGGGGACCTGATGTAAAGGGGCCTCTAGGGACCCTGATGTAAGGGGTCTCTTCTGGGGACCCTGATGTAAGGGGTTTCTTCTGAGGACCCTGATGTAAGGGGGGCTCTGGAGACCCTGATGTAAGGGGTCTCTTCTGGGGACCCTGATGTAAGGGGTCTCTTCTGGGGACCCTGATGTAAGGAGGGCTCTGGGGACCCTGATGTAAGGGATCTCTTCTGGGGACCCTGATGTAAGGGGTCTCTTCTGGGGACCCTGATGTAAGGGATCTCTTCTGGGGACCCTGATGTAAGGGGTCTCTTCTGGGGACCCTGATGTAAGGCGTCTCTTCTGGGGACCCTGATGCAAGGGGTCTCTTCTTGGGACCCTGATGTAAGGTGGCCTCTGGGGACCCTAATGCAAGGGGTCTCTTCTGGGGACCTGATGTAAGGGGTCTCTTCTGAGGACCCTGATGTAAGGGGTCTCTTCTGAGGACCCTGATGTAAGGGGGGCTCTGGGGACCCTAATGTAAGGGGTCTCTTCTGGGGACCCTGATGTAAGGGGGATCTTCTGGAGACCCTGATGTAAGGGGTCTTTTCTGGGGACCCTGATGTAAGGGGTCTCTTCTGGGGACTCTGATGTAAGGGGGCCTCTGGGGACCCTGATTTAAGGGGGGTGCCTTTGGAGATCCTAATGAAAGGGGGACTCTGATCTTATGTGGATCTCTGGAGACCCTGATGTAAGGGGGGCTCTGGGGACCCTAATGTAAGGGGGCTCTTCTGGGGACCCTGATGTAAGGGGTCTCTTCTGGGGACCCTGATGTAAGGGGTCTCTTCTGGGGACTCTAATGTAAGGGGGCCTCTGGGGACCCTGATGTAAGGGGTCTCTTCTGAGGACCCTGATGTAAGGGGTCTCTTCTGAGGACCCTGATGTAAGGGGTCTCTTCTGGGGACCCTGATGTAAAGGGTCTCTTCTGGGGACCCTGATGTAAGGGGGCCTCTGTGGACCCTAATGTAAGGGGTCTCTTCTGGGGACCCTGATGTAAGGGGTCTCTTCTGGGGACCCTGATGTAAGGGGTCTCTTCTGGGGACCCTGATGTAAGGGGTCTCTTCTGAGGACCCTGATGTAAGGGGTCTCTTCTGGGGACCCTGATGTAAGGGGTCTCTTCTGGGGACCCTGATGTAAGGGGTCTCTTCTGGGGACCCTGATGTAAGGGGGCCTCTGGGTACGCTGATGTAAGGGGGCCTCTGGGGACCCTGATTTAAGGGGAGTGCCTTTAGAGATCCTAATGAAAGGGGGCCTCTGATGTAAGGGGGATCTCTGGAGACCCTGATGTAAGGGGTCTCTTCTGGGGACCCTGATGTAAGGGGTCTCTTCTGGGGACCCTGATGTAAGGGTTTATTCTGACGACCCTGATGTAAGGGGGGCTCTGGGGACCCTGATGTAAGGGATCTCTTCTGGGGATTCTGATGTAATTGGTCTCTTCTGGGGACCCTGATGTAAGGGGTCTCTTCTGGGGACCCTGATGTAAGGGGGCCTTTGGGTACCCTGATGAAAGGGGGCCTCTGGGGACCCTGATTTAAGGGGGGTGCCTTTAGAGATCCTAATGAAAGGGGGACTCTGATGTAAGGGGGATCTCTGGAGACCCTGATGTAAGGGCTCTCTTCTATGTACCCTGATGTAAGGGTTTCTTCTGAGGACCCTGATGTAAGGGGGGCTCTGGGACCCTGATGTAAGGGGTCTCTTCGGGGGACCCTGATGTAATGGGTCTCTTCTGGGTCCTTGAGGTAAGGGGGCTTTAGGGACCCTGATGTAAGGGGGCCTCTGGAGACCCTGATGTAAGGGGGCCTCTGGGGACCCTGATTTAAGGGGGGTGCCTTTAGATATCCTAATGAAAGGGGGACTCTGATTTAAGGGGGATCTATGGTGACCCTGATGCAAGGGCTCTCTTCTGGGGACCCTGATGTAAGGGGTCTTTTCTGGGGACCCTGATGTAAGGGGTCTTTTCTGAGGACCCTGATGTAAGGGGGGCTCTGGGGACCCTGATGTAAGGGGTCTCTTCTGGGGACCCTGATGTAAGGGGTCTCTTCTGGCGACCCTGATGTAAGGGGTCTCTTCTGGGGACCCTGATGTAATGGGGGCTCTGGGGACCCTGATGTAAGGGATCTCTTCTGGGGACCCTGATGTAAGGGGTCTCTTCTGGGGACCCTGATGTAAGGGGTCTCTTCTGGGGACCCTGATGTAAAGGGGCCTCTAGGGACCCTGATGTAAGGGGTCTCTTCTCTGGACCCTGATGTAAGGGGTCTCTTCTGGAGACCCTGATGTAAGGGGTCTCTTCTTGGGAACCTGATGTAAGGTGGCCTCTGGGGACCCTAATGTAAGGGGTCTCTTCTGGGGACCCTGATGTAAGGGGTCTCTTCTGGGGACGCTGATGTAAGGGGTCTCTTCTGAGGACCCTGATGTACGGGGGGCTCTAGGGACCCTGATGTAAGGGGTCTCTTCTGGGGACCCTGATGTAAGGGGGTCTTTTGGGGACCCTGATGTAAGGGGGATCTTCTGGGGACCCTGATGTAAGGGGTCTTTTCTGGGGACCCTGATGTAAGGGGTCTCTTCTGGGGACTCTGATGTAAGGGGGCTTCTGGGGACCCTGATGTGGGGGGTCTCTTCTGGGGACCCTGAGGTAAGGGGGCTTTAGGGACCCTGATGTAAGGGGGCCTCTGGGGACCCTGATGTAAGGGGGCCTTTGGGGACCCTGATTTAAGGGGGTGCCTTTAGAGATCCTAATGAAAGGGGGACTCTGATGTAAGGGGGATCTCTGGTGACCCTGATGCAAGGGCTCTCTTCTGGGGACCCTGATGTAAGGGCTCTTTTCTGGGGACCCTGATGTAAGGAGTCTTTTCTGAGGACCCTGATGTAAGGGGGGAGGGGGGCTCTGGGGACCCTGATGTAAGGGCTCTCTTCTGGGGACCCTGATGTAAGGGGTCTCTTCTGAGGACCCTGATGTAAGGGGGGCTCTAGGGACCCTGATGTAAGAGGTCTCTTCTGGGGACCCTGATGTAAGGGGGCCTCTGGGTACCATGATGTAAGGGGGCCTCTGGGGACCCTGATGTAAGGGGGCCTCTGGGGACCCTGATGTGGGGGGTCTCTTCTGGGGACCCTGAGGTAAGGGGGCTTTAGGGACCCTGATGTAAGGGGGCCTCTGGGGACCCTGATGTAAGGGGGCCTTTGGGGACCCTGATTTAAGGGGGTGCCTTTAGAGATCCTAATGAAAGGGGGACTCTGATGTAAGGGGGATCTCTGGTGACCCTGATGCAAGGGCTCTCTTCTGGGGACCCTGATGTAAGGGGTCTTTTCTGGGGACCCTGATGTAAGGAGTCTTTTCTGAGGACCCTGATGTAAGGGGGGAGGGGGGCTCTGGGGACCCTGATGTAAGGGCTCTCTTCTGGGGACCCTGATGTAAGGGGTCTCTTCTGAGGACCCTGATGTAAGGGGGGCTCTAGGGACCCTGATGTAAGAGGTCTCTTCTGGGGACCCTGATGTAAGGGGGCCTCTGGGTACCATGATGTAAGGGGGCCTCTGGGGACCCTGATGTAAGGGGGCCTCTGGGGACCCTGATGTGGGGGGTCTCTTCTGGGGACCCTGAGGTAAGGGGGCTTTAGGGACCCTGAAGTAAGGGGGCCTCTGGGGACCCTGATGTAAGGGGGCCTCTGGGGACCCTGATTTAAGGGGGGTGCCTTTAGAGATCCTAATGAAAGGGGGACTCTGATGTAAGGGGGATCTCTGGTGACCCTGATGCAAGGGCTCTCTTCTGGGGACCCTGATGTAAGGGGTCTTTTCTGGGGACCCTGATGTAAGGGGTCTCTTCTGAATACCCTGATGTAAGGGGGGCTCTGGGGACCCTGATGTAAGGGCTCTCTTCTGGGAACCCTGATGTAAGGGGTCTCTTCTGAGGACCCTGATGTAAGGGGGGCTCTGGGGACCCTGATGTAAGGGGTCTCTTCTGGGGACCCTGATGTTAGGGGTCTCTTCTGGGGACCCTGATGTAAGGTGGCCTCTGGGGACCCTGATTTAAGGAGGGTGCCTTTAGAGATCCTAATGAAAGGGGGACTCTGATCTTATGGGGATCTCTGGAGACCCTGATGTAAGGGCTCTCTTCTGGGGACCCTGATGTAAGGGGTCTCTTCTGAGGACCCTGATGTAAGGGGTCTCTTCTGAGGACCCTGATGTAAGGGGGGCTCTGGGGACCCTAATGTAAGGGGGCTCTTCTGGGGACCCTGATGTAAGGGGTCTCTTCTGGGGACCCTGATGTAAGGGGTCTCTTCTGGGGACCCTGATGTAAGGAGTCTCTTCTGGGGACTCTAATGTAAGGGGGCCTCTGGGGACCCTGATGTAAGGGGTCTCTTCTGAGGACCCTGATGTAAGGGGTCTCTTCTGAGGACCCTGATGTAAGGGGTCTCTTCTGGGGACCCTGTTGTAAAGGGTCTCTTCTGGGGACCCTGATGTAAGGGGGCCTCTGTGGACCCCAATGTAAGGGGTCTCTTCTGGGGAGCCTGATGAAAGGGGTCTCTTCTGGGCACTCAAATGTAAGGGGGCCTCTGGGGACCCTGATGTAAGGGGTCTCTTCTGAGGACCCTGATGTAAGGGGTCTCTTCTGAGGACCCTGATGTAAGGGGTCTCTTCTGGGGACCCTGATGTAAAGGGTCTCTTCTGGGGACCCTGATGTAAGGGGGCCTCTGTGGACCCTAATGTAAGGGGTCTCTTCTGGGGACCCTGATGTAAGGGGTCTCTTCTGGGGACTCTGATGTAAGGGGTCTCTTCTGGGGACCCTGATGTAAGGGGTCTCTTCTGAGGACCCTGATGTAAGGGGTCTCTTCTGAGGACCCTGATGTAAGGGGGCCTCTGGGTACCCTGATGTAAGGGGGCCTCTGGGGACCCTGATTTAAGGGGAGTGCCTTTAGAGATCCTAATGAAAGGGGGACTCTGATGTGAGGGGGATCTCTGGAGACCCTGATGTAAGGGGTCTCTTCTGGGGACCCTGATGTAAGGGGTCTCTTCTGGGGACCCTGATGTAAGGGTTTCTTCTGACGACCCTGATGTAAGGGGGGCTCTGGGGACCCTAATGTAAGGGATCTCTTCTGGGGACCCTGATGTAATGGGTCTCTTCTGGGGACCCTGATGTAAGGGGTCTCTTCTGGGGACCCTGATGTAAGGGGGCCACTGGGTACCCTGATGAAAGGGGGCCTCTGGGGACTCTGATTTAAGGGGGGTGCCTTTAGAGATCCTAATGAAAGGGGGACTCTGATGTAAGGGGGATCTCTGGAGACCCTGATGTAAGGGCTCTCTTCTGGGGACCCTGATGTAAGGGTTTCTTCTGAGGACCCTGATGTAAGGGGGGCTCTGGGACCCTGATGTAAGGGGTCTCTTCGGGGGACCCTGATGTAATGGGTCTCTTCTGGGACCCTGAGGTAAGGGGGCTTTAGGGACCCTGATGTAAGGGGGGCTCTGGGGACCCTGAATATAAGGGGGCCTCTGGGGACCCTGATTTAAGGGGGGTGCCTTTAGAGATCCCAATGAAAGGGGGACTCGGATGTAAGGGGGATCTCTGGTGACCCTGATGCAAGGGCTCTCTTCTGGGGACCCTGTTGTAAGGGGTCTTTTCTGGGGACCCTGATGTAAGGTGGACTCTGGGGACCCTAATGTAAGGGGTCTCTTCTGGGGACCCTGATGTAAGGGGTTTCTTCTGGGGACCCTGATGTAAGGGGTCTCTTCTGGGGACCCTGATGTAAGGGGTTTCTTCTGGGGACCCTGATGTAAGGGGTGCTCTGGGGACCCTGATGTAAGGGATTTCTTCTGGGGACCCTGATGTAAGGGGTCTCTTCTGGGGATCATGATGTAAGGTGTCTCTTCTGGGGACCCTGATGTAAAGGGGCCTCTAGGGACCCTGATGTAAGGGGTCTCTTCTCTGGACCCTGATGTAAGGGGTCTCTTCTGGGGACCCTGATGTAAGGGGTCTCTTCTGGGGACCCTGATGTAAGGGGTCTCTTCTGGGGACCCTGATGTAAGGGGTTTCTTCTGAGGACCCTGATGTAAGGGGTCTCTTCTGAGGACCCTGATGTAAGGGGGCTCTTCTGAGGACCCTGATGTAAGGGGTCTCTTCTGAGGACCCTGATGTAAGGGGTCTCTTCTGAGGACCCTGATGTAAGGGGGGCTCTGGGGTCCCTAATGTAAGGGGTCTCTTCTGGGGACCCTGATGTAAGAGGGATCTTCTGGGGACCCTGATGTAAGGGGTCTTTTCTGGGGACCCTGATGTAAGGGGTCTCTTCTGGGGACTCTGATGTAAGGGGGCCTCTGGGGACCCTGATGTGGGGGGTCTCTTCTGGGGACCCTGAGGTAAGGGGGCTTTAGGGACCCTGATGTAAGGGGGCCTCTGGGGACCCTGGTTTAAGGGGGGTGCCTTTAGAGATCCTAATGAAAGGGGGACTCTGATGTAAGGGGGATCTCTGGTGACCCTGATGCAAGGGCTCTCTTCTGGGGACCCTGATGTTTGGGGTCTTTTCTGGGGACCCAGATGAAAGGGGTCTCTTCTGAGGACCCTGATTTAAGGGGGGCTCTGGGGACCCTGATGTAAGGGCTCTCTTCTGGGGACCCTGATGTAAGGGGTCTCTTCTGAGGACCCTGATGTAAGGGGGGCTCTGGGGACCCTGATGTAAGGGGTCTCTTCTGGGGACCCTGATGTAAGGTGGCCTCTGGGGACCCTGATTTAAGGAGGGTGCCTTTAGAGATCCTAATGAAAGGGGGACTCTGATGTAAGGGGGATCTCTGGAGACCCTGATGTAAGGGCTCTCTTCTGGGGACCCTGATGTAAGGGGTCTCTTCTGAGGACCCTGATGTAAGGGGGGCTCTGGGGATCCTGATGTAAGGGGTTTCTTCTGAGGACCCTGATGTAAGGGGTCTCTTCTGAGGACCCTGATGTAAGGGGGGCTCTGGGGATCCTAATGTAAGGGGGCTCTTCTGGGGACCCTAATGTAAGGGGTCTCTTCTGGGGACCCTGATGTAAGGGGTCTCTTCTGGGGACCCTGATGTAAAGGGGCCTCTAGGGACCCTGATGTAAGGGGTCTCTTCTCTGGACGCTGATGTAAGGGGTCTCTTCTGGGGACCCTGATGTAAGGGGTCTCTTCTTGGGACCCTGATGTAAGGTGGCCTCTGGGGACCCTAATGTAAGGTGTCTCTTCTGGGGACCCTGATGTAAGGGGTCTCTTCTGGGGACCCTGATGTAAGGGGTCTCTTCTGAGGACCCTGATGTAAGGGGCTCTGGGGACCCTGATGTAAGGGGTCTCTTCTGAGGACCCTGATGTAAGGGGTCTCTTCTGAGGACCCTGATGTAAGAAGTCTCTTCTGAGGACACTGATGTAAGGGGGGCTCTGGGGACCCTAATGTAAGGGGTCTCTTCTGGGGACCCTGATGTAAGGGGGATCTTCTGGGGACCCTGATGTAAGGGGTCTTTTCTGGGGACCCTGATGTAAGGGGTCTCTTCTATGGACTCTGATGTAAGGGGGCCTCTGGGGACCCTGATGTAAGGGGGGCTCTAGGGACCCTGATGTAAGGGGGCCTCTGGGGACCCTGATTTAAGGGGGGTGCCTTTAGAGATCCTAATGAAAGGGGGACTCTGATGTAAGGGGGATCTCTGGTGACCCTGATGCAAGGGCTCTCTTCTGGGGACCCTGATGTAAGGGGTCTTTTCTGGGGACCCTGATGTAAGGGGTCTCTTCTGAGGACCCTGATGTAAGGGGGGCTCTGGGGATCCTGATGTAAGGGCTCTCTTCTGGGGACCCTGATGTAAGGGGTCTCTTCTGAGGACCCTGATGTAAGGGAGGCTCTGGGGACCCTTATGTAAGGGGTCTCTTCTGGGGACCCTGATGTAAGGGATCTCTTCTGGGGACCCTGATGTAAGGTGGCCTCTGGGGACCCTGATTTAAGGAGGGTGCCTTTAGAGATCCTAATTAAAGGGGGACTCTGATGTAAGGGGGGCTCTGGGGACCCTGATGTAAGGGGTCTCTTCTGAGGACCCCGATGTAAAGGGTCTCTTCTGAGGACCCTGATGTAAGGGGGGCTCTGGGGACCCTTATGTAAGGGGGCTCTTCTTTGGACCCTGATGTAAGGGGTCTCTTCTGGATACCCTGATATAAGGCGTCTCTTCTAGGGACTCTGATGTAAGGGGGCCTCTGGGGACCCTGATTTAAGCGGGGTGCCTTTAGAGATCCTAATGAAATGGGGACTCTGATGTAAGTGGGATCTCTGGTGACCCTGATGCAAGGGCTCTCTTCTGGGGACCCTGATGTAAGGGGTCTTTTCTGGGGACCCTGATGTAAGGGGTCTTTTCTGAGGACCCTGATGTAAGGGGGAAGGGGGGCTCTGGGGACCCTGATGTAAGGGCTCTCTTCTGGGGACACTGATGTAAGGGGTCTCTTCTGAGGACCCTGATGTAAGGGGGGCTCTGGGCACCCTGATGTAAGAGGTCTCTTCTGGGGACCCTGATGTTAGGGGGCATCTGGCTACCCTGATGTAAGGGGGCCTCTGGGTACCCTGATGTAAGGGGGCCTCTGGGGACCCTGATGTGGGGGGTCTCTTCTGGGGACCCTGAGGTAAGGGGGCTTTAGGGACCCTGATGTAATGGGGCCTCTGGGGACCCTGATGTAAGGGAGCCTCGGGGGACCCTGATTTAAGGGGGTGCCTTTAGAGATCCTAATGAAAGGGGGACTCTGATGTAAGGGGGATCTCTGGTGACCCTGATGCAAGGGCTCTCTTCTGGGGACCCTGATGTATGGGGTCTTTTCTGGGGACCCTGATGTAAGGGGTCTCTTCTGAGGACCCTGATGTAAGGGGGGCACTGGGGACCCAGATGTAAGGGCTCTCTTCTGGGAACCCTGATGTAAGGGGTCTCTTCTGAGGACCCTGATGTAAGGGGGGCTCTGGGGACCCTGATGTAAGGGGTGTCTTCTGGTTACCCTGATGTTAGGGGTCTCTTCTGGGGACCCTGATGTAAGGTGGCCTCTGGGGACTCTGATTTAAGGAGGGTGCCTTTAGAGATCCTAATGAAAGGGGAACTCTGATCTTACGGGGATCTCTGGAGACCCTGATGTAAGGGCTCTCTTCTGGGGACCCTGATGTAAGGGGTCTCTTCTGAGGACCCTGATGTAAGGGGGGCTCGGGGGACCCTGATGTAAGGGGTCTCTTCTGAGGACCCTGATGTAAGGGGTCTCTTCTGAGGACCCTGATGTAAGGGGGGCTCTGGGGACCCTAATGTAAGGGGGCTCTTCTGGGGACCCTGATGTAAGGGGTCTCTTCTGGGGACCCTGATGTAAGGGGTCTCTTCTGGGGACTCTAATGTAAGGGGGCCTCTGGGGACCCTGATGTAAGGGGTCTCTTCTGAGGACCTGATGTAAGGGGGCTCTTCTAAGGACCCTGATGTAAGGGGTCTCTTCTGGGGACCCTTATGTAAAGGGTCTCTTCTGGGGACCCTGATGTAAGGGGGCCTCTGTGGACACTAATGTAAATGGTCTCTTCTGGGGACCCTATTTTAAGGGGTCTCTTCTGGGGACCCTGATGTAAGGGGTCTCTTCTGGGGACCCTGATGTAAGGGGTCTCTTCTGAGGACCCTGATGTAAGGGGTCTCTTCTGGGGACCCTGATGTAAGGGGTCTCTTCTGGGGACCCTGATGTAAGGGGTCTCTTCTGGGGACCCTGATGTAAGGGGGCCTCTGGGTACCCTGATGTAAGGGGGCCTCTGGGGACCCTGATTTAAGGGGGGTGCCTTTAGAGATCCTAATGAAATGGGGACTCTGATAAAAGGGGGATCTCTGGAGACCCTGATGTAAGGGCTCTCTTCTGGGGACCCTGATGTAAGGGTTTCTTCTGAGGACCCTGATGTAAGGGGGGCTCTGGGACCCTGATGTAAGGGGTCTCTTCGGGGGACCCTGATGTAATGGGTCTCCTCTGGGGACCCTGATGTAAGGGGTCTCTTCTGGGGACCCTGATGTAAGGGGGCCTCTGGGGACCCTGATGTAAGGGGGCCTCTGGGGACCCTGATGTAAGGGGGTGCCTTTAGAGATCCTAATGAAAGGGGGATTCTGATGTAAGGGGGATCTCTGGAGACCCTGATGTAAGGGCTCTCTTCTGGGGACCCTGATGTAAGGGGGGCTCAGGGGACCCTGATGTAAGGGGTCTCTTCTGGGGACCCTGATGTAAGGGGTCTCTTCTGGGGACCCTGATGTAAGGGGTGTTCTGGGGACCCTGATGTAAGGGATCTCTTCTGTGGACCCTGATGTAAGGGGTCTCTTCTGGGGACCCTGATGTAAAGGGGCCTCTAGGGACCCTGATGTAAGGGGTCTCTTCTCTTGACCCTGATGTAAGGGGTCTCTTCTGGGGACCCTGATCTAAGGGGTCTCTTCTGGGGACCCTGATGTAAGGGGGGATCTGGGGACCCTGATGTAAGGGGTCTCTTCTGGGGACCCTGATGTAAGGGGTCTCTTCTGGGGACCCTGATGTAAGGGGTCTCTTCTGGGGACCCTGATGTAAGGGGTGCTCTGGGGACCCTGATGTAAGGGATCTCTTCTGGGGACCCTGATGTAAGGGGTCTCTTCTGAGGACCCTGATGTAAGGGGGATCTTCTGGGGACCCTGATGTAAGGGGTCTCTGCTGGGGACTCTGATGTAAGGGGGCCTCTGGGGACCCTGATGTGGGGGGTCTCTTCTGGGGACCCTGATGTAAGGGGGCTTTAGGGACCCTGATGTATGGGGTCTTTTCTGGGGACCCTGATGTAAGGGGTCTCTTCTGGGGACTCTGATGTAAGGGGGCCTCTGGGGACCCTGATGTGGGGGGTCTCTTCTGGGGACCCTGATGTAAGGGGGCTTTAGGGACCCTGATGTAAGGGGGCCTCTGGGGACCCTGATGTAAGGGGGCCTCTGGGGACCCTGATGTAAGGGGTCTCTTCTGGGGACCCTGATGTAAGGGTTTCTTCTGAGGACCCTGATGTAAGGGGGGCTCTGGGACCCTGATGTAAGGGGTCTCTTCGGGGGACCCTGATGTAATGGGTCTCTTCTGGGGACCCTGATGTAAGGGGTCTCTTCTGGGGACCCTGATGTAAGGGGTCTCTTCTGGGGACCCTGATGTAAAGGGGGCCTCTGGGGACCCTGATGTAAGTGGGCCTCTGGGGACCCTGATGTAAGGGGGCCTCTGGGGACCCTGATGTAAGGGGGCCTCTGGGGACCCTGATGTAAGGGGGCCTCTGGGGACCCTGATTTAAGGGGGTGCCTTTAGAGATCCTAATGAAAGGGGGACTCTGATGTAAGGGGGATCTCTGGAGACCCTGATGTAAGGGGTATCTTCTGGGGACCCTGATGTAAGGGGTCTCTTCTGGGGACCCTGATGTAAGGGGTCTCTTCTTGGGACCCTGATGTAAGGTGGCCTCTGGGGACCCTAATGTAAGGGGTCTCTTCTGGGGACCCTGATGTAAGGGGTCTCTTCTGGGGACCCTGATGTAAGGGGTCTCTTCTCTGGACCCTGATGTAAGGGGTCTCTTCTGGAGACCCTGATGTAAGGGGTCTCTTCTTGGGAACCTGATGTAAGGTGGCCTCTGGGGACCCTAATGTAAGGGGTCTCTTCTGGGGACCCTGATGTAAGGGGTCTCTTCTGGGGACGCTGATGTAAGGGGTCTCTTCTGAGGACCCTGATGTACGGGGGGCTCTAGGGACCCTGATGTAAGGGGTCTCTTCTGGGGACCCTGATGTAAGGGGGTCTTTTGGGGACCCTGATGTAAGGGGGATCTTCTGGGGACCCTGATGTAAGGGGTCTTTTCTGGGGACCCTGATGTAAGGGGTCTCTTCTGGGGACTCTGATGTAAGGGGGCTTCTGGGGACCCTGATGTGGGGGGTCTCTTCTGGGGACCCTGAGGTAAGGGGGCTTTAGGGACCCTGATGTAAGGGGGCCTTTGGGGACCCTGATTTAAGGGGGTGCCTTTAGAGATCCTAATGAAAGGGGGACTCTGATGTAAGGGGGATCTCTGGTGACCCTGATGCAAGGGCTCTCTTCTGGGGACCCTGATGTAAGGGGTCTTTTCTGGGGACCCTGATGTAAGGAGTCTTTTCTGAGGACCCTGATGTAAGGGGGGAGGGGGGCTCTGGGGACCCTGATGTAAGGGCTCTCTTCTGGGGACCATGATGTAAGAGGTCTCTTCTGAGGACCCTGATGTAAGGGGGGCTCTAGGGACCCTGATGTAAGAGGTCTCTTCTGGGGACCCTGATGTAAGGGGGCCTCTGGGTACCATGATGTAAGGGGGCCTCTGGGGACCCTGATGTAAGGGGGCCTCTGGGGACCCTGATGTGGGGGGTCTCTTCTGGGGACCCTGAGGTAAGGGGGCTTTAGGGACCCTGAAGTAAGGGGGCCTCTGGGGACCCTGATGTAAGGGGGCCTCTGGGGACCCTGATTTCAGGGGGGTGCCTTTAGAGATCCTAATGAAAGGGGGACTCTGATGTAAGGGGGATCTCTGGTGACCCTGATGCAAGGGCTCTCTTCTGGGGACCCTGATGTAAGGGGTCTTTTCTGGGGACCCTGATGTAAGGGGTCTCTTCTGAATACCCTGATGTAAGGGGGCTCTGGGGACCCTGATGTAAGGGCTCTCTTCTGGGAACCCTGATGTAAGGGGTCTCTTCTGAGGACCCTGATGTAAGGGGGGCTCTGGGGACCCTGATGTAAGGGGTCTCTTCTGGGGACCCTGATGTTAGGGGTCTCTTCTGGGGACCCTGATGTAAGGTGGCCTCTGGGGACCCTGATTTAAGGAGGGTGCCTTTAGAGATCCTAATGAAAGGGGGACTCTGATCTTATGGGGATCTCTGGAGACCCTGATGTAAGGGCTCTCTTCTGGGGACCCTGATGTAAGGGGTCTCTTCTGAGGACCCTGATGTAAGGGGTCTCTTCTGAGGACCCTGATGTAAGGGGGGCTCTGGGGACCCTAATGTAAGGGGGCTCTTCTGGGGACCCTGATGTAAGGGGTCTCTTCTGGGGACCCTGATGTAAGGGGTCTCTTCTGGGGACCCTGATGTAAGGAGTCTCTTCTGGAATCTCTAATGTAAGGGGGCCTCTGGGGACCCTGATGTAAGGGGTCTCTTCTGAGGACCCTGATGTAAGGGGTCTCTTCTGAGGACCCTGATGTAAGGGGTCTCTTCTGGGGACCCTGTTGTAAAGGGTCTCTTCTGGGGACCCTGATGTAAGGGGGCCTCTGTGGACCCCAATGTAAGGGGTCTCTTCTGGGGAGCCTGATGAAAGGGGTCTCTTCTGGGCACTCAAATGTAAGGGGGCCTCTGGGGACCCTGATGTAAGGGGTCTCTTCTGAGGACCCTGATGTAAGGGGTCTCTTCTGAGGACCCTGATGTAAGGGGTCTCTTCTGGGGACCCTGATGTAAAGGGTCTCTTCTGGGGACCCTGATGTAAGGGGGCCTCTGTGGACCCTAATGTAAGGGGTCTCTTCTGGGGACCCTGATGTAAGGGGTCTCTTCTGGGGACCCTGATGTAAGGGGTCTCTTCTGGGGACCCTGATGTAAGGGGTCTCTTCTGAGGACCCTGATGTAAGGGGTCTCTTCTGGGGACCCTGATGTAAGGGGTCTCTTCTGAGGACCCTGATGTAAGGGGGCCTCTGGGTACCCTGATGTAAGGGGGCCTCTGGGGACCCTGATTTAAGGGGAGTGCCTTTAGAGATCCTAATGAAAGGGGGACTCTGATGTGAGGGGGATCTCTGGAGACCCTGATGTAAGGGGTCTCTTCTGGGGACCCTGATGTAAGGGGTCTCTTCTGGGGACCCTGATGTAAGGGTTTCTTCTGACGACCCTGATGTAAGGGGGGCTCTGGGGACCCTAATGTAAGGGATCTCTTCTGGGGACCCTGATGTAATGGGTCTCTTCTGGGGACCCTGATGTAAGGGGTCTCTTCTGGGGACCCTGATGTAAGGGGGCCACTGGGTACCCTGATGAAAGGGGGCCTCTGGGGACTCTGATTTAAGGGGGGTGCCTTTAGAGATCCTAATGAAAGGGGGACTCTGATGTAAGGGGGATCTCTGGAGACCCTGATGTAAGGGCTCTCTTCTGGGGACCCTGATGTAAGGGTTTCTTCTGAGGACCCTGATGTAAGGGGGGCTCTGGGACCCTGATGTAAGGGGTCTCTTCGGGGGACCCTGATGTAATGGGTCTCTTCTGGGACCCTGAGGTAAGGGGGCTTTAGGGACCCTGATGTAAGGGGGGCTCTGGGGACCCTGAATATAAGGGGGCCTCTGGGGACCCTGATTTAAGGGGGGTGCCTTTAGAGATCCCAATGAAAGGGGGACTCGGATGTAAGGGGGATCTCTGGTGACCCTGATGCAAGGGCTCTCTTCTGGGGACCCTGTTGTAAGGGGTCTTTTCTGGGGACCCTGATGTAAGGTGGACTCTGGGGACCCTAATGTAAGGGGTCTCTTCTGGGGACCCTGATGTAAGGGGTTTCTTCTGGGGACCCTGATGTAAGGGGTCTCTTCTGGGGACCCTGATGTAAGGGGTTTCTTCTGGGGACCCTGATGTAAGGGGTGCTCTGGGGACCCTGATGTAAGGGATTTCTTCTGGGGACCCTGATGTAAGGGGTCTCTTCTGGGGATCATGATGTAAGGTGTCTCTTCTGGGGACCCTGATGTAAAGGGGCCTCTAGGGACCCTGATGTAAGGGGTCTCTTCTCTGGACCCTGATGTAAGGGGTCTCTTCTGGGGACCCTGATGTAAGGGGTCTCTTCTGGGGACCCTGATGTAAGGGGTCTCTTCTGGGGACCCTGATGTAAGGGGTTTCTTCTGAGGACCCTGATGTAAGGGGTCTCTTCTGAGGACCCTGATGTAAGGGGGCTCTTCTGAGGACCCTGATGTAAGGGGTCTCTTCTGAGGACCCTGATGTAAGGGGTCTCTTCTGAGGACCCTGATGTAAGGGGGGCTCTGGGGTCCCTAATGTAAGGGGTCTCTTCTGGGGACCCTGATGTAAGAGGGATCTTCTGGGGACCCTGATGTAAGGGGTCTTTTCTGGGGACCCTGATGTAAGGGGTCTCTTCTGGGGACTCTGATGTAAGGGGGCCTCTGGGGACCCTGATGTGGGGGTCTCTTCTGGGGACCCTGAGGTAAGGGGGCTTTAGGGACCCTGATGTAAGGGGGCCTCTGGGGACCCTGGTTTAAGGGGGGTGCCTTTAGAGATCCTAATGAAAGGGGGACTCTGATGTAAGGGGGATCTCTGGTGACCCTGATGCAAGGGCTCTCTTCTGGGGACCCTGATGTTTGGGGTCTTTTCTGGGGACCCAGATGAAAGGGGTCTCTTCTGAGGACCCTGATTTAAGGGGGGCTCTGGGGACCCTGATGTAAGGGCTCTCTTCTGGGGACCCTGATGTAAGGGGTCTCTTCTGAGGACCCTGATGTAAGGGGGGCTCTGGGGACCCTGATGTAAGGGGTCTCTTCTGGGGACCCTGATGTAAGGTGGCCTCTGGGGACCCTGATTTAAGGAGGGTGCCTTTAGAGATCCTAATGAAAGGGGGACTCTGATGTAAGGGGGATCTCTGGAGACCCTGATGTAAGGGCTCTCTTCTGGGGACCCTGATGTAAGGGGTCTCTTCTGAGGACCCTGATGTAAGGGGGGCTCTGGGGATCCTGATGTAAGGGGTTTCTTCTGAGGACCCTGATGTAAGGGGTCTCTTCTGAGGACCCTGATGTAAGGGGGGCTCTGGGGATCCTAATGTAAGGGGGCTCTTCTGGGGACCCTAATGTAAGGGGTCTCTTCTGGGGACCCTGATGTAAGGGGTCTCTTCTGGGGACCCTGATGTAAAGGGGCCTCTAGGGACCCTGATGTAAGGGGTCTCTTCTCTGGACGCTGATGTAAGGGGTCTCTTCTGGGGACCCTGATGTAAGGGGTCTCTTCTGGGGACCCTGATGTAAGGGGTCTCTTCTGAGGACCCTGATGTAAGGGGCTCTGGGGACCCTGATGTAAGGGGTCTCTTCTGAGGACCCTGATGTAAGGGGTCTCTTCTGAGGACCCTGATGTAAGAAGTCTCTTCTGAGGACACTGATGTAAGGGGGGCTCTGGGGACCCTAATGTAAGGGGTCTCTTCTGGGGACCCTGATGTAAGGGGGATCTTCTGGGGACCCTGATGTAAGGGGTCTTTTCTGGGGACCCTGATGTAAGGGGTCTCTTCTATGGACTCTGTTGTAAGGGGCCTCTGGGGACCCTGATGTAAGGGGGGCTCTAGGGACCCTGATGTAAGGGGGCCTCTGGGGACCCTGATTTAAGGGGGGTGCCTTTAGAGATCCTAATGAAAGGGGGACTCTGATGTAAGGGGGATCTCTGGTGACCCTGATGCAAGGGCTCTCTTCTGGGGACCCTGATGTAAGGGGTCTTTTCTGGGGACCCTGATGTAAGGGGTCTCTTCTGAGGACCCTGATGTAAGGGGGGCTCTGGGGACCCTGATGTAAGGGCTCTCTTCTGGGGACCCTGATGTAAGGGGTCTCTTCTGAGGACCCTGATGTAAGGGAGGCTCTGGGGACCCTTATGTAAGGGGTCTCTTCTGGGGACCCTGATGTAAGGGGTCTCTTCTGGGGACCCTGATGTAAGGTGGCCTCTGGGGACCCTGATTTAAGGAGGGTGCCTTTAGAGATCCTAATTAAAGGGGGACTCTGATGTAAGGGGGGCTCTGGGGACCCTGATGTAAGGGGTCTCTTCTGAGGACCCCGATGTAAAGGGTCTCTTCTGAGGACCCTGATGTAAGGGGGGCTCTGGGGACCCTTATGTAAGGGGGCTCTTCTGGGGACCCTGATGTAAGGGGTCTCTTCTGGATACCCTGATATAAGGCGTCTCTTCTAGGGACTCTGATGTAAGGGGGCCTCTGGGGACCCTGATTTAAGCGGGGTGCCTTTAGAGATCCTAATGAAATGGGGACTCTGATGTAAGTGGGATCTCTGGTGACCCTGATGCAAGGGCTCTCTTCTGGGGACCCTGATGTAAGGGGTCTTTTCTGGGGACCCTGATGTAAGGGGTCTTTTCTGAGGACCCTGATGTAAGGGGGAAGGGGGGCTCTGGGGACCCGGATGTAAGGGCTCTCTTCTGGGGACACTGATGTAAGGGGTCTCTTCTGAGGACCCTGATGTAAGGGGGGCTCTGGGCACCCTGATGTAAGAGGTCTCTTCTGGGGACCCTGATGTTAGGGGGCATCTGGCTACCCTGATGTAAGGGGGCCTCTGGGTACCCTGATGTAAGGGGGGCTCTGGGGACCCTGATGTAAGGGGGCCTCTGGGGACCCTGATGTGGGGGGTCTCTTCTGGGGACCCTGAGGTAAGGGGGCTTTAGGGACCCTGATGTAATGGGGCCTCTGGGGACCCTGATGTAAGGGAGCCTCGGGGGACCCTGATTTAAGGGGGTGCCTTTAGAGATCCTAATGAAAGGGGGACTCTGATGTAAGGGGGATCTCTGGTGACCCTGATGCAAGGGCTCTCTTCTGGGGACCCTGATGTATGGGGTCTTTTCTGGGGACCCTGATGTAAGGGGTCTCTTCTGAGGACCCTGATGTAAGGGGGGCACTGGGGACCCAGATGTAAGGGCTCTCTTCTGGGAACCCTGATGTAAGGGGTCTCTTCTGAGGACCCTGATGTAAGGGGGGCTCTGGGGACCCTGATGTAAGGGGTGTCTTCTGGTTACCCTGATGTTAGGGGTCTCTTCTGGGGACCCTGATGTAAGGTGGCCTCTGGGGACTCTGATTTAAGGAGGGTGCCTTTAGAGATCCTAATGAAAGGGGAACTCTGATCTTACGGGGATCTCTGGAGACCCTGATGTAAGGGCTCTCTTCTGGGGACCCTGATGTAAGGGGTCTCTTCTGAGGACCCTGATGTAAGGGGGGCTCGGGTGACCCTGATGTAAGGGGTCTCTTCTGAGGACCCTGATGTAAGGGGTCTCTTCTGAGGAACCTGATGTAAGGGGGGCTCTGGGGACCCTAATGTAAGGGGGCTCTTCTGGGGACCCTGATGTAAGGGGTCTCTTCTGGGGACCCTGATGTAAGGGGTCTCTTCTGGGGACTCTAATGTAAGGGGGCCTCTGGGGACCCTGATGTAAGGGGTCTCTTCTGAGGACCTGATGTAAGGGGGCTCTTCTAAGGACCCTGATGTAAGGGGTCTCTTCTGGGGACCCTTATGTAAAGGGTCTCTTCTGGGGACCCTGATGTAAGGGGGCCTCTGTGGACACTAATGTAAATGGTCTCTTCTGGGGACCCTATTTTAAGGGGTCTCTTCTGGGGACCCTGATGTAAGGGGTCTCTTCTGGGGACCCTGATGTAAGGGGTCTCTTCTGAGGACCCTGATGTAAGGGGTCTCTTCTGGGGACCCTGATGTAAGGGGTCTCTTCTGGGGACCCTGATGTAAGGGGTCTCTTCTGGGGACCCTGATGTAAGGGGGCCTCTGGGTACCCTGATGTAAGGGGGCCTCTGGGGACCCTGATTTAAGGGGGGTGCCTTTAGAGATCCTAATGAAATGGGGACTCTGATAAAAGGGGGATCTCTGGAGACCCTGATGTAAGGGCTCTCTTCTGGGGACCCTGATGTAAGGGTTTCTTCTGAGGACCCTGATGTAAGGGGGGCTCTGGGACCCTGATGTAAGGGGTCTCTTCGGGGGACCCTGATGTAATGGGTCTCCTCTGGGGACCCTGATGTAAGGGGTCTCTTCTGGGGACCCTGATGTAAGGGGGCCTCTGGGGACCCTGATGTAAGGGGGCCTCTGGGGACCCTGATGTAAGGGGGTGCCTTTAGAGATCCTAATGAAAGGGGGATTCTGATGTAAGGGGGATCTCTGGAGACCCTGATGTAAGGGCTCTCTTCTGGGGACCCTGATGTAAGGGGGGCTCAGGGGACCCTGATGTAAGGGGTCTCTTCTGGGGACCCTGATGTAAGGGGTCTCTTCTGGGGACCCTGATGTAAGGGGTGTTCTGGGGACCCTGATGTAAGGGATCTCTTCTGTGGACCCTGATGTAAGGGGTCTCTTCTGGGGACCCTGATGTAAAGGGGCCTCTAGGGACCCTGATGTAAGGGGTCTCTTCTCTGGACCCTGATGTAAGGGGTCTCTTCTGGGGACCCTGATGTAAGGGGTCTCTTCTTGGGACCCTTATGTAAGGTGGCCTCTGGGGACCCTAATGTAAGGGGTCTCTTCTGGGGACCCTGATCTAAGGGGTCTCTTCTGGGGACCCTGATGTAAGGGGGGATCTGGGGACCCTGATGTAAGGGGTCTCTTCTGGGGACCCTGATGTAAGGGGTCTCTTCTGGGGACCCTGATGTAAGGGGTCTCTTCTGGGGACCCTGATGTAAGGGGTCTCTTCTGGGGACCCTGATGTAAGGGGTGCTCTGGGGACCCTGATGTAAGGGATCTCTTCTGGGGACCCTGATGTAAGGGGTCTCTTCTGAGGACCCTGATGTAAGGGGGATCTTCTGGGGACCCTGATGTATGGGGTCTTTTCTGGGGACCCTGATGTAAGGGGTCTCTGCTGGGGACTCTGATGTAAGGGAGCCTCTGGGGACCCTGATGTGGGGGGTCTCTTCTGGGGACCCTGATGTAAGGGGGCTTTAGGGACCCTGATGTATGGGGTCTTTTCTGGGGACCCTGATGTAAGGGGTCTCTTCTGGGGACTCTGATGTAAGGGGGCCTCTGGGGACCCTGATGTGGGGGGTCTCTTCTGGGGACCCTGATGTAAGGGGGCTTTAGGGACCCTGATGTAAGGGGGCCTCTGGGGACCCTGATGTAAGGGGGCCTCTGGGGACCCTGATGTAAGGGGTCTCTTCTGGGGACCCTGATGTAAGGGTTTCTTCTGAGGACCCTGATGTAAGGGGGGCTCTGGGACCCTGATGTAAGGGGTCTCTTCGGGGGACCCTGATGTAATGGGTCTCTTCTGGGGACCCTGATGTAAGGGGTCTCTTCTGGGGACCCTGATGTAAGGGGTCTCTTCTGGGGACCCTGATGTAAAGGGGGCCTCTGGGGACCCTGATGTAAGTGGGCCTCTGGGGACCCTGATGTAAGGGGGCCTCTGGGGACCCTGATGTAAGGGGGCCTCTGGGGACCCTGATGTAAGGGGGCCTCTGGGGACCCTGATTTAAGGGGGTGCCTTTAGAGATCCTAATGAAAGGGGGACTCTGATGTAAGGGGGATCTCTGGAGACCCTGATGTAAGGGGTATCTTCTGGGGACCCTGATGTAAGGGGTCTCTTCTGGGGACCCTGATGTAAGGGGTCTCTTCTTGGGACCCTGATGTAAGGTGGCCTCTGGGGACCCTAATGTAAGGGGTCTCTTCTGGGGACCCTGATGTAAGGGGTCTCTTCTGGGGACCCTGATGTAAGGGGTCTATTCTGAGGACCCTGATGTAAGGGGGCTCTGGGGACCCTGATGTAAGGGGTCTCTTCTGAGGACCCTGATGTAAGGGGTCTCTTCTGAGGACCCTGATGTAAGAAGTCTCTTCTGAGGACCCTGATGTAAGGGGGGCTCTGGGGACCCTAATGTAAGGGGTCTCTTCTGGGGACCCTGATGTGAGGGGGATCTTCTGGGGACCCTGATGTAAGGGGTCTTTTCTGGTGACCCTGATGTAAGGGGTCTCTTCTAGGGACTCTGATGTAAGGGGGCCTCTGGGGACCCTGATGTGGGGGGTCTCTTCTGGGGACCCTGATGTAAGGGGGATCTTCTGGGGACCCTGATGTAAGGGGTCTTTTCTGGGGACCCTGATGTAAGGGGTCTCTTCTGGGGACTCTGATGTAAGGGGGCCTCTGGGGACCCTGATGTGGGGGGTCTCTTCTGGGGACCCTGAGGTAAGGGGGCTTTAGGGACCCTGATGTAAGGGGGCCTCTGGGGACCCTGGTTTAAGGGGGGTGCCTTTAGAGATCCTAATGAAAGGGGGACTCTGATAAAAGGGGGATCTCTGGAGACCCTGATGTAAGGGCTTTCTTCTGGGGACCCTGATGTAAGGGTTTCTTCTGAGGACCCTGATGTAAGGGGGGCTCTGGGACCCTGATGTAAGGGGTCTCTTCGGGGGACCCTGATGTAATGGGTCTCTTCTGGGGACCCTGATGTAGGGGGTCTCTTCTGGGGACCCTGATGTAAGGGGGCCTCTGGGGACCCTGATGTAAGGGGGTGCCTTTAGAGATCCTAATGAAAGGGGGACTCTGATGTAAGGGGGATCTCTGGAGACCCTGATGTAAGGGGTATCTTCTGGGGACCCTGATATAAGGGGGGCTCAGGGGACCCTGATGTAAGGGGTTTCTTCTGGGGACCCTGATGTAAGGGGTCTCTTCTGGGGACCCTGATGTAAGGGGTCTCTTCTGGGGACCCTGATGTAAGGGGTGCTCTGGGGACCCTGATGTAAGGGATCTCTTCTGGGGACCCTGATGTAAGGGGTCTCTTCTGGGGACCCTGATGTAAGGTGTCTCTTCTGGGGACCCTGATGTAAAGGGGCCTCTAGGGACCCTGATGTAAGGGGTCTCTTCTCTGGACCCTGATGTAAGGGGTCTCTTCTGGGGACCCTGATGTAAGGGGTCTCTTCTTGGGACCCTTATGTAAGGTGGCCTCTGGGGACCCTAATGTAAGGGGTCTCTTCTGGGGACCCTGATGTAAGGGGTCTCTTCTGGGGACCCTGATGTAAGGGGTCTCTTCTGGGGACCCTGATGTAAGGGGTTTCTTCTGAGGACCCTGATGTAAGGGGTCTCTTCTGAGGACCCTGATGTAAGGGGGCTCTTCTGAGGACCCTGATGTAAGGGGTCTCTTCTGAGGACCCTGATGTAAGGGGTCTCTTCTGAGGACCCTGATGTAAGGGGGGCTCTGGGGTCCCTAATGTAAGGGGTCTCTTCTGGGGACCCTAATGTAAGAGGGATCTTCTGGGGACCCTGATGTAAGGGGTCTTTTCTGGGGACCCTGATGTAAGGGGTCTCTTCTGGGGAATCTGATGTAAGGGGGCCTCTGGGGACCCTGATGTGGGGGGTCTCTTCTGGGGACCCTGAGGTAAGGGGGCTTTAGGGACCCTGATGTAAGGGGGCCTCTGGGGACCCTGGTTTAAGGGGGGTGCCTTTAGAGATCCTAATGAAAGGGGGACTCTGATGTAAGGGGGATCTCTGGTGACCCTGATGCAAGGGCTCTCTTCTGGGGACCCTGATGTTTGGGGTCTTTTCTGGGGACCCAGATGTAAGGGGTCTCTTCTGAGGACCCTGATTTAAGGGGGGCTCTGGGGACCCTGATGTAAGGGCTCTCTTCTGGGACCCTGATGTAAGGGCTCTCTTCTGAGGACCCTGATGTAAGGGGGGCTCTGGGGACCCTGATGTAAGGGGTCTCGTCTGGGGACCCTGATGTAAGGTGGCCTCTGGGGACCCTGATTTAAGGAGGGTGCCTTTAGAGATCCTAATGAAAGGGGGACTCTGATGTAAGTGGGATCTCTGGAGACCCAGATGTAAGGGCTCTCTTCTGGGGACCCTGATGTAAGGGGTCTCTTCTGAGGACCCTGATGTAAGGGGGGCTCTGGGGACCCTGATGTAAGGGGTCTCTTCTGAGGACCCTGATGTAAGGGGTCTCTTCTGAGGACCCTGATGTAAGGGGGGCTCTGGGGATCCTAATGTAAGGGGGCTCTTCTGGGGACCCTGATGTAAGGGGTCTCTTCTGGGGACCCTGATGTAAGGGGTCTCTTCTGGGGACCCTGATGTAAAGGGGCCTCTAGGGACCCTGATGTAAGGGGTCTCTTCTCTGGACCCTGATGTAAGGGGTCTCTTCTGGGCACCCTGATGTAAGGGGTCTCTTCTTGGGACCCTGATGTAAGGTGGCCTCTGGGGACCCTAATGTAAGGGGTCTCTTCTGGGGACCCTGATGTAAGGGGTCTCTTCTGGGGACCCTGATGTAAGGGGTCTCTTCTGAGGACCCTGATGTAAGGGGTTCTGGGGACCCTGATGTAAGGGGTCTCTTCTGAGGACCCTGATGTAAAGGGTCTCTTCTGAGGACCCTGATGTAAGAAGTCTCTTCTGAGGACACTGATGTAAGGGGGGCTCTAGGGACCCTAATGTAAGGGGTCTCTTCTGGGGACCCTGATGTAAGGGGGATCTTCTGGGGACCCTGATGTAAGGGGTCTTTTCTGGGGTCCCTGATGTAAGGGGTCTCTTCTAGGGACTCTGATGTAAGGGGGCCTCTGGGGACCCTGATGTAAGGGGGCCTCTAGGGACCCTGATGTAAGGGGGCCTCTGGGGACCCTGATTTAAGGGGGGTGCCTTTAGAGATCCTAATGAAAGGGGGACTCTGATGTAAGGGGGATCTCTGGTGACCCTGATGCAAGGGCTCTCTTCTGGGGACCCTGATGTAAGGGGTCTTTTCTGGGGACCCTGATGTAAGGGGTCTCTTCTGAGGACCCTGATGTAAGGGGGGCTCTGGGGACCCTGATGTAAGGGCTCTCTTCTGGGGACCCTGATGTAAGGGGTCTCTTCTGAGGACCCTGATGTAAGGGAGGCTCTGGGGACCCTTATGTAAGGGGCCTCTTCTGGGGACCCTGATGTAAGGGGTCTCTTCTGGGGACCTTGATGTAAGGTGGCCTCTGGGGACCCTGATTTAAGGAGGGTGCCTTTAGAGATCCTAATTAAAGGGGGACTCTGATGTAAGGGGGGCTCTGGGGACCCTGATGTAAGGGGTCTCTTCTGAGGACCTCGATGTAAAGGGTCTCTTCTGAGGACCCTGATGTAAGGGGGGCTCTGGGGACCCTTATGTAAGGGGGCTCTTCTGGGGACCCTGATGTAAGGGGTCTCTTCTGGATACCCTGATATAAGGGGTCTCTTCTGGGGACTCTGATGTAAGGGGGCCTCTGGGGACCCTGATGTAAGGGGTCTCTTCTGAGGACCTGATGTAAGGGGTCTCTTCTAAGGACCCTGATGTAAGGGGTCTCTTCTGGGGACCCTGATGTAAAGGGTCTCTTCTGGGGACCTTGATGTAAGGTGGCCTCTGGGGACCCTGATTTAAGGGGGGTGCCTTTAGAGATCCTAATGAAAGGGGAACTCTGATATTACGGGGATCTCTGGAGACCCTGATGTAAGGGCTCTCTTCTGGGGACCCTGATGTAAGGGGTCTCTTCTGAGGACCCTGATGTAAGGGGGGCTCGGGGGACCCTGATGTAAGGGGTCTCTTCTGAGGACCCTGATGTAAGGGGTCTCTTCTGAGGACCCTGATGTAAGGGGGGCTCTGGGGACCCTAATGTAAGGGGGCTCTTCTGGGGACCCTGATGTAAGGGGTCTCTTCTGGGGACCCTGATGTAAGGGGTCTCTTCTGGGGACTCTAATGTAAGGGGGCCTCTGGGGACCCTGATGTAAGGGGTCTCTTCTGAGGACCTGATGTAAGGGGTCTCTTCTAAGGACCCTGATGTAAGGGGTCTCTTCTGGGGACCCTGATGTAAAGGGTCTCTTCTGGGGACCCTGATGTAAGGGGGCCTCTGTGGACACTAATGTAAATGGTCTCTTCTGGGGACCCTATTTTAAGGGGTCTCTTCTGGGGACCCTGATGTAAGGGGTCTCTTCTGGGGACCCTGATGTAAGGGGTCTCTTCTGAGGACCCTGATGTAAGGGGTCTCTTCTGGGGACCCTGATGTAAGGGGTCTCTTCAGGGGACCCTGATGTAAGGGGTCTCTTCTGGGGACCCTGATGTAAGGGGTTTCTTCTGAGGACCCTGATGTAAGGGGGGCTCTGGAGACCCTGATGTAAGGGGTCTCTTCTCTGGACCCTGATGTAAGGGGTCTCTTCTGAGGACCCTGATGTAAGGGGTCTCTTCTGGGGATCCTGATGTAAGGGGTCTCTTCTGGGGACCCTGATGTAAGGGGGCCTCTGGGGACGCTGATGTAAGGGGTCTCTTCTGGGGACCCTGATGTAAGGGGTCAATTCTGGGGACCCTGATGTAAGGGGTCTCTTCTGGGGACCCTGATGTAAGGGGGCCTCTGGGGACGCTGATGTAAGGAGTCTCTTCTGGGGACCCTAATGTAAGGGGGCCTCTGGGGACGCTGATGTAAGGGGTCTCTTTTGGGGACCCTGATGTAAGGGGTCTCTTCTGGGGACTCTGATGTAAGGGGTCTCTTCTGCGGACCCTGATGTAAGGGGTCTCTTCTGGGGACCCTGATGTAAGGGGGCCTCTGGGGACGCTGATGTAAGGGGTCTTTTCTGGGGACCCTGATGTAAGGGGTCTCTTCTGGGGACCCTGATGTAAGGGGTCTCTTCTGGGGACCCTGATGTAAAGGGTCTCTTCTGAGGACCCTGATGTAAGGGATCTCTTCTGAGGACCCTGATGTAAGGGGTCTCTTAGGGGACCCTAATGTAAGGGGTCTCTTCTGGGGACCCTAATGTAAGGGGTCTCTTCTGGGGACTCTGATGTAAGGGGTCTCTTCTGAGGACCCTGATCTAAGGGGTCTCTCCTGGGGACCCTGATGTAAGGGGTCTCTCCTGGGGACCCTGATGTAAGGGGTCTCTTCTGGGGACCCTGATGTAAGGGGGGCTCTGGGGACCCTGATGTAAGGGATCTCTTCTGGGGACCCTGATGTAAGGGGTCTCTTCTGGGGACCCTGATGTAAGGGGTCTCTTCTGGGGACCCTGATGTAAGGGGTCTCTTCTGGGGACCCTGATGTAAGGGGTCTCTTCTGAGGACCCTGATGTAAGGGGTCTCTTCTGAGGACCCTGATGTAAGGGGTCTCTTCTGAGGACCCTGATGTAAGGTGTCTCTTCTGAGGACCATGATGTAAGGGGTCTCTTCTGAGGACCCTGATGTAAGGGGGGCTCTGGGGACCCTAATGTAAGGGGTCTCTTCTGGGGACCCTGATGTAAGGGGGATCTTCTGGGGACCCTGATGTAAGGGGTCTTTTCTGGTGACCCTGATGTAAGGGGTCTTTTCCGAGGACCCTGATGTAAGGGGGGCTCTGGGGACCCTGATGTAAGGGGGACTCTGGGTACCCTGATGTAAGGGTGCCTCTGGGGACCCTGATGTAAGGGGGCCTCTGGGTACCCTAATGTAAGGGGGCCTCTGGGGACCCTGATTTAAGGGGGTGCCTTTAGAGATCCTAATGAAAGGGGGACTCTGATGTAAGGGGGATCTCTGGAGACCATGATGTAAGGGCTCTCTTCTGGGGACCCTGATGTAAGGGGGGCTCTGGGGACCCTGATGTAAGGGGTCTCTTCTGGGGACCCTGATGTAAGGGGTCTCTTCTGGGGACCCTGATGTAAGGGGTCTCTTCTGGGGACCCTGATGTAAGGGGGGCTCTGGGGACCCTGATGTAAGGGATCTCTTCTGGGGACCCTGATGTAAGAGGTCTCCTCTGGGGACCCTGATGTAAGGGGTCTCTTCTGGGGACAATGTTGTAAGGGATCTCTTCTGGGGACCCTGATGTAAGGGGTCTCTTCTGGGGACCCTGATGTAAAGGGGCCTCTAGGGACCCTGATGTAAGGGGTCTCTTCTCTGGACCCTGATGTAAGGGGTCTTTTCTGGGGACCCTGCTGTAAGGGGTCTCTTCTGGGGACTCTGATGTAAGGGGGCTTCTGGGGTCCCTGATGTGGGGGGTCTCTTCTGGGGACCCTGAGGTAAGGGGGCTTTTGGGACCCTGATGTAAGGGGGCCTCTGGGGACCCTGATTTAAGGGGGTGCCTTTAGAGATCCTAATGAAAGGGGGACTCTGATGTAAGGGGGATTTCTGGAGACCATGATGTAAGGGCTCTCTTCTGGGGACCCTGATGTAAGGGGGGCTCTGGGGACCCTGATGTAAGGGGTCTCTTCTGGGGACCCTGATGTAAGGGGTCTCTTCTGGGGACCCTGATGTAAGGGGTCTCTTCTGGGGACCCTGATGTAAGGGGGGCTCTGGGGACCCTGATGTAAGGGATCTCTTCTGGGGACCCTGATGTAAGAGGTCTCCTCTGGGGACCCTGATGTAAGGGGTCTCTTCTGGGGACCCTGATGTAAGGGATCTCTTCTGGGGACCCTGATGTAAGGGGTCTCTTCTGGGGACCCTGATGTAAAGGGGCCTCTAGGGACCCTGATGTAAGGGGTCTCTTCTCTGGACCCTGATGTAAGGGGTCTTTTCTGGGGACCCTGCTGTAAGGGGTCTCTTCTGGGGACTCTGATGTAAGGGGGCTTCTGGGGTCCCTGATGTGGGGGGTCTCTTCTGGGGACCCTGAGGTAAGGGGGCTTTTGGGACCCTGATGTAAGGGGGCCTCTGGGGACCCTGATTTAAGGGGGTGCCTTTAGAGATCCTAATGAAAGGGGGACTCTGATGTAAGGGGGATTTCTGGAGACCATGATGTAAGGGCTCTCTTCTGGGGACCCTGATGTAAGGGGGGCTCTGGGGACCCTGATGTAAGGGGTCTCTTCTGGGGACCCTGATGTAAGGGGTCTCTTCTGGGGACCCTGATGTAAGGGGTCTCTTCTGGGGACCCTGATGTAAGGGGGGCTCTGGGGACCCTGATGTAAGGGATCTCTTCTGGGGACCCTGATGTAAGGGGTCTCTTCTGGGGACCCTGATGTAAGGGGTCTCTTCTGGGGACCCTGATGTAAGGGATCTCTTCTGGGGACCCTGATGTAAGGGGTCTCTTCTGGGGACCCTGATGTAAAGGGGCCTCTAGGGACCCTGATGTAAGGGGTCTCTTCTCTGGACCCTGATGTAAGGGGTCTTTTCTGGGGACCCTGCTGTAAGGGGTCTCTTCTGGGGACTCTGATGTAAGGGGGCTTCTGGGGTCCCTGATGTGGGGGGTCTCTTCTGGGGACCCTGAGGTAAGGGGGCTTTTGGGACCCTGATGTAAAGGGGCCTCTGGGGACCCTAATGTAAGGGGGCCTCTGGGGACCCTGATTTAAGGGGGGTGCCTTTAGAGATCCTAATGAAAGGGGGACTCTGATGTAAGGGGGATCTCTGGTGACCCTGATGCAAGGGCTTTCTTCTGGGGACCCTGATGTAAGGGGTCTTATCTGGGGACCCTGATGTAAGGGGTCTTTTCTGAGGACCCTAATGTAAGGGGGGCTCTGGGGACCCTGATGTAAGGGGGCCTCTGGGTACCCTGATGTAAGGGGGCCTCTGGGGACCCTGATTTAAGGGGGGTGCCTTTAGAGATCCTAATGAAATGGGGACTCTGATGTAAGGGGGATCTCTGGAGACCCTGATGTAAGGGCTCTCTTCTGGGGACCCTGATGTAAGGGTTTCTTCTGAGGACCCTGATGTAAGGGTTTCTTCTGAGGACCCTGATGTAAGGGGGCTCTGGGACCCTGATGTAAGGGGTCTCTTCTGAGGACCCTGATGTAAGGGGGCCTCTGGGGACCCTGATTTAAGGGGGTGCCTTTAGAGATCCTAATGAAAGGGGGACTCTGATGTAAGGGGGATTTCTGGAGACCATGATGTAAGGGCTCTCTTCTGGGGACCCTGATGTAAGGGGGGCTCTGGGGACCCTGATGTAAGGGGTCTCTTCTGGGGACCCTGATGTAAGGGGTCTCTTCTGGGGACCCTGATGTAAGGGGTCTCTTCTGGGGACCCTGATGTAAGGGGGGCTCTGGGGACCCTGATGTAAGGGATCTCTTCTGGGGACCCTGATGTAAGGGGTCTCTTCTGGGGACCCTGATGTAAGGGGTCTCTTCTGGGGACCCTGATGTAAGGGATCTCTTCTGGGGACCCTGATGTAAGGGGTCTCTTCTGGGGACCCTGATGTAAAGGGGCCTCTAGGGACCCTGATGTAAGGGGTCTCTTCTCTGGACCCTGATGTAAGGGGTCTTTTCTGGGGACCCTGCTGTAAGGGGTCTCTTCTGGGGACTCTGATGTAAGGGGGCTTCTGGGGTCCCTGATGTGGGGCGTCTGTTCTGGGGACCCTGAGGTAAGGGGGCTTTTGGGACCCTGATGTAAGGGGGCCTCTGGGGACCCTAATGTAAGGGGGCCTCTGGGGACCCTGATTTAAGGGGGGTGCCTTTAGAGATCCTAATGAAAGGGGGACTCTGATGTAAGGGGGATCTCTGGTGACCCTGATGCAAGGGCTCTCTTCTGGGGACCCTGATGTAAGGGGTCTTATCTGGGGACCCTGATGTAAGGGGTCTTTTCTGAGGACCCTGATGTAAGGGGGGCTCTGGGGACCCTGATGTAAGGGGGCCTCTGGGTACCCTGATGTAAGGGGGCCTCTGGGGACCCTGATTTAAGGGGGGTGCCTTTAGAGATCCTAATGAAATGGGGACTCTGATGTAAGGGGGATCTCTGGAGACCCTGATGTAAGGGCTCTCTTCTGGGGACCCTGATGTAAGGGTTTCTTCTGAGGACCCTGATGTAAGGGTTTCTTCTGAGGACCCTGATGTAAGGGGGGCTCTGGGACCCTGATGTAAGGGGTCTATTCGGGGGACCCTGATGTAATGGGTCTCTTCGGGGGACTCTGATGTAATGGGTCTCTTCTGGGAACCCTGATGTAAGGGGTCTCTTCTGGGGACCCTGATGTAAGGGGGCCTCTGGGGATCCTGATGTAAGGGGGCCTCTGGGTACCCTGATGTAAGGGGGCCTCTGGGGACCCTGATTTAAGGGGGCCTCTAGGGACCCTGATGTAAGGGGTCTCTTCTCTGGACCCTGATGTAAGGGGTCTCTTCTGGGGACTCTGATGTAAGGGGTCTCTTCTTGGGACCCTGATGTAAGGTGGCCTCTGGGGACCCTAATGTAAGGGGTCTCTTCTGGGGACCCTGATGTAAGGGGTCTCTTCTGGGGACCCTGATGTAAGGGGTCTCTTCTGAGGACCCTGATGTAAGGGGTCTCTTCTGAGGACCATGATGTAAGGGGTCTCTTCTGAGGACCCTGATGTAAGGGGGGCTCTGGGGAACCTAATGTAAGGGGTCTCTTCAGGGGACCCTGATGTAAGGGGGATCTTCTGGGGACCCTGATGTAAGGGGTCTTTTCTGGGGACCCTGATGTAAGGGGTCTTTTCTGAGGACCCTGATGTAAGGGGGGCTCTGGGGACCCTGATGTAAGGGGGACTCTGGGTACCCTGATGTAAGGGTGCCTCTGGGGACCCTGATTTAAGGGGGTGTCTTTAGAGATCCTAATGAAATGGGGACTCTGATGTAAGGGGGATCTCTGGAGACCCTGATGTAAGGGCTCTCTTCTGGGGACCCTGATGTAAGGGTTTCTTCTGAGGACCCTGATGTAAGGGGGGCTCTGGGACCCTGATGTAAGGGGTCTCTTCGGGGGACCCTGATGTAATGGGTATCTTCTGGGGACCCTGATGTAAGGGGTCTCTTCTGGGGACCCTGACGTAAGGGGGCCTCTGGGGACCCTGATGTAAGGGGGCCTCTGGGTACCCTGATGTAAGGGGGCCTCTGGGGACCCTGATTTAAGGGGGTGCCTTTAGAGATCCTAATGAAAGGGGGACTCTGATGTAAGGGGGATCTCTGGAGACCATGATGTAAGGGCTCTCTTCTGGGGACCCTGATGTAAGGGGGGCTCTGGGGACCCTGATGTAAGGGGTCTCTTCTGAGGACCCTGATGTAAGGGGTCTCTTCTGAGGACCCTGATGTAAGGGGTCTCTTCTGAGGACCCTGATGTAAGGGGTCTCTTCTGAGGACCCTGATGTAAGGGGTCTCTTCTGGGGACCCTGATGTAAGGGGGATCTTCTGGGGACCCTGATGTAAGAGGTCTTTTCTGGGGACCCTGATGTAAGGGGTCTCTTCTGGGGACTCTGATGTAAGGGGGCCTCTGGGGACCCTGATGTGGGGGGTCTCTTCTGGGGACCCTGATGTAAGGGGTCTCTTCTGAGGACCCTGATGTAAGGGGGGCTCTGGGGACCCTGATGTAAGGGCTCTCTTCTGGGGACCCTGATGTAAGGGGTCTCTTCTGAGGACCCTGATGTAAGAGGGGCTCTGGGGACCCTGATGTAAGGGGTCTCTTCTGGGGACTCTGATGTAAGGGGTCTCTTCTGAGGACCCTGATGTAAGGGGTCTCTCCTGGGGACCCTGATGTAAGGGGTCTCTTCTGGGGACCCTGATGTAAGGGGGCCTCTGGGGACGCTGATGAAAGGGGACCTCTGGGTACCCTGATGTAAGGGGGCCTCTGGGGACCCTGATTTAAGGGGGGTGCCTTTAGAGATCCTAATGAAAGGGGGACTCTGATGTAAGGGGGATCTCTGGAGACCCTGATGTAAGGGGGCCTCTGGGGACCCTAATGTAAGGGGTCTCTTCTGGGGACCCTGATGTAAGGGGTCTCTTCTGGGGACCCTGATGTAAGGGGTCTCTTCTGGGGACCCTGATGTAAGGGGTTTCTTCTGAGGACCCTGATGTAAGGGGGGCTCTGGAGACCCTGATGTAAAGGGTCTCTTCTGGGGACCCTGATGTAAGGGGTCTCTTCTGAGGATCCTGATGTAAGGGGTCTCTTCTGGGGACCCTGATGTAAGGGGTCTCTTCTGGGGACCCTGATGTAAGGGGGCCTCTGGGGACGCTGATGTAAGGGGTCTCTTCTGGGGACCCTGATGTAAGGGGTCAATTCTGGGGACCCTGATGTAAGGGGTCTCTTCTGGGGACCCTGATGTAAGGGGGCCTCTGGGGACGCTGATGTAAGGAGTCTCTTCTGGGGACCCTAATGTAAGGGGGCCTCTGGGGATGCTGATGTAAGGGGTCTCTTCTGGGGACCCTGATGTAAGGGGTCTCTTCTGGGGACCCTGATGTAAGGGGGCCTCTGGGGACGCTGATGTAAGGAGTCTCTTCTGGGGACCCTAATGTAAGGGGGCCTCTGGGGACGCTGATGTAAGGGGTCTCTTTTGGGGAGCCTGATGTAAGGGGTCTCTTCTGGGGACTCTGATGTAAGGGGTCTCTTCTGCGGACCCTGATGTAAGGGGTCTCTTCTGGGGACCCTGATGTAAGGGGGCCTCTGGGGACGCTGATGTAAGGGGTCTTTTCTGGGGACCCTGATGTAAAGGGTCTCTTCTGAGGACCCTGATGTAAGGGGTCTCTTCTGAGGACCCTGATGTAAGGGGTCTCTTAGGGGACCCTGATGTAAGGGGTCTCTTCTGGGGACCCTGATGTAAGGGGGCCTTTGGGGACCCTAATGTAAGGGGTCTCTTCTGGGGACTCTGATGTAAGGGGTCTCTTCTGAGGACCCTGATCTAAGGGGTTTCTCCTGGGGACCCTGATGTAAGGGGTCTCTTCTGGGGACCCTGATGTAAGGGGGCCTCTGGGGACGCTGATGAAAGGTGGACTCTGGGTACCATGATGTAAGGGGCCCTTTGGGGACCCTGATTTAAGGGGGGTGCCTTTAGAGATCCTAATGAAAGGGGGACTCTGATGTAAGGGGTATCTCTGGAGACCCTGATGTAAGGGGGCCTCTGGGGACCCTAATGTAAGGGGTCTCTTCTGGGGACCCTGATGTAAGGGGTCTCTTCTGGGGACCCTGATGTAAGGGGTCTCTTCTGGGGACCCTGATGTAAGGGGTCTCTTCTGGGGACCTGATGTAAAGGGGCCTCTAGGGACCCTGATGTAAGGGGTCTCTTCTGGGGACCCTGATGTAAGGGGTTTCTTCTGAGGACCCTGATGTAAGGGGGGCTCTGGAGACCCTGATGTAAGGGGTCTCTTCTGGGGACCCTGATGTAAGGGGTCTCTTCTGGGGACCCTGATGTAAGGAGGGCTCTGGGGACCCTGATGTAAGGGATCTCTTCTGGGGACCCTGATGTAAGGGGTCTCTTCTGGGGACCCTGATGTAAGGGATCTCTTCTGGGGACCCTGATGTAAGGGGTCTCTTCTGGGGACCCTGATGTAAGGCGTCTCTTCTGGGGACCCTGATGCAAGGGGTCTCTTCTTGGGACCCTGATGTAAGGTGGCCTCTGGGGACCCTAATGCAAGGGGTCTCTTCTGGGGACCCTGATGTAAGGGGTCTCTTCTGAGGACCCTGATGTAAGGGGTCTCTTCTGAGGACCCTGATGTAAGGGGGGCTCTGGGGACCCTAATGTAAGGGGTCTCTTCTGGGGACCCTGATGTAAGTGGGATCTTCTGGAGACCCTGATGTAAGGGGTCTTTTCTGGGGACCCTGATGTAAGGGGTCTCTTCTGGGGACTCTGATGTAAGGGGGCCTCTGGGGACCCTGATTTAAGGGGGGTGCCTTTGGAGATCCTAATGAAAGGGGGACTCTGATCTTATGGGGATCTCTGGAGACCCTGATGTAAGGGGGGCTCTGGGGACCCTAATGTAAGGGGGCTCTTCTGGGGACCCTGATGTAAGGGGTCTCTTCTGGGGACCCTGATGTAAGGGGTCTCTTCTGGGGACTCTAATGTAAGGGGGCCTCTGGGGACCCTGATGTAAGGGGTCTCTTCTGAGGACCCTGATGTAAGGGGTCTCTTCTGAGGACCCTGATGTAAGGGGTCTCTTCTGGGGACCCTGATGTAAAGGGTCTCTTCTGGGGACCCTGATGTAAGGGGGCCTCTGTGGACCCTAATGTAAGGGGTCTCTTCTGGGGACCCTGATGTAAGGGGTCTCTTCTGGGGACCCTGATGTAAGGGGTCTCTTCTGGGGACCCTGATGTAAGGGGTCTCTTCTGAGGACCCTGATGTAAGGGGTCTCTTCTGGGGACCCTGATGTAAGGGGTCTCTTCTGGGGACCCTGATGTAAGGGGTCTCTTCTGGGGACCCTGATGTAAGGGGGCCTCTGGGTACGCTGATGTAAGGGGGCCTCTGGGGACCCTGATTTAAGGGGAGTGCCTTTAGAGATCCTAATGAAAGGGGGCCTCTGATGTAAGGGGGATCTCTGGAGACCCTGATGTAAGGGGTCTCTTCTGGGGACCCTGATGTAAGGGGTCTCTTCTGGGGACCCTGATGTAAGGGTTTATTCTGACGACCCTGATGTAAGGGGGGCTCTGGGGACCCTGATGTAAGGGATCTCTTCTGGGGATTCTGATGTAATTGGTCTCTTCTGGGGACCCTGATGTAAGGGGTCTCTTCTGGGGACCCTGATGTAAGGGGGCCTTTGGGTACCCTGATGAAAGGGGGCCTCTGGGGACCCTGATTTAAGGGGGGTGCCTTTAGAGATCCTAATGAAAGGGGGACTCTGATGTAAGGGGGATCTCTGGAGACCCTGATGTAAGGGCTCTCTTCTATGTACCCTGATGTAAGGGTTTCTTCTGAGGACCCTGATGTAAGGGGGGCTCTGGGACCCTGATGTAAGGGGTCTCTTCGGGGGACCCTGATGTAATGGGTCTCTTCTGGGTCCTTGAGGTAAGGGGGCTTTAGGGACCCTGATGTAAGGGGGCCTCTGGAGACCCTGATGTAAGGGGGCCTCTGGGGACCCTGATTTAAGGGGGGTGCCTTTAGATATCCTAATGAAAGGGGGACTCTGATTTAAGGGGGATCTATGGTGACCCTGATGCAAGGGCTCTCTTCTGGGGACCCTGATGTAAGGGGTCTTTTCTGGGGACCCTGATGTAAGGGGTCTTTTCTGAGGACCCTGATGTAAGGGGGGCTCTGGGGACCCTGATGTAAGGGGTCTCTTCTGGGGACCCTGATGTAAGGGGTCTCTTCTGGCGACCCTGATGTAAGGGGTCTCTTCTGGGGACCCTGATGTAATGGGGGCTCTGGGGACCCTGATGTAAGGGATCTCTTCTGGGGACCCTGATGTAAGGGGTCTCTTCTGGGGACCCTGATGTAAGGGGTCTCTTCTGGGGACCCTGATGTAAAGGGGCCTCTAGGGACCCTGATGTAAGGGGTCTCTTCTCTGGACCCTGATGTAAGGGGTCTCTTCTGGAGACCCTGATGTAAGGGGTCTCTTCTTGGGAACCTGATGTAAGGTGGCCTCTGGGGACCCTAATGTAAGGGGTCTCTTCTGGGGACCCTGATGTAAGGGGTCTCTTCTGGGGACGCTGATGTAAGGGGTCTCTTCTGAGGACCCTGATGTACGGGGGGCTCTAGGGACCCTGATGTAAGGGGTCTCTTCTGGGGACCCTGATGTAAGGGGGTCTTTTGGGGACCCTGATGTAAGGGGGATCTTCTGGGGACCCTGATGTAAGGGGTCTTTTCTGGGGACCCTGATGTAAGGGGTCTCTTCTGGGGACTCTGATGTAAGGGGGCTTCTGGGGACCCTGATGTGGGGGGTCTCTTCTGGGGACCCTGAGGTAAGGGGGCTTTAGGGACCCTGATGTAAGGGGGCCTCTGGGGACCCTGATGTAAGGGGGCCTTTGGGGACCCTGATTTAAGGGGGTGCCTTTAGAGATCCTAATGAAAGGGGGACTCTGATGTAAGGGGGATCTCTGGTGACCCTGATGCAAGGGCTCTCTTCTGGGGACCCTGATGTAAGGGGTCTTTTCTGGGGACCCTGATGTAAGGAGTCTTTTCTGAGGACCCTGATGTAAGGGGGGAGGGGGGCTCTGGGGACCCTGATGTAAGGGCTCTCTTCTGGGGACCCTGATGTAAGGGGTCTCTTCTGAGGACCCTGATGTAAGGGGGGCTCTAGGGACCCTGATGTAAGAGGTCTCTTCTGGGGACCCTGATGTAAGGGGGCCTCTGGGTACCATGATGTAAGGGGGCCTCTGGGGACCCTGATGTAAGGGGGCCTCTGGGGACCCTGATGTGGGGGGTCTCTTCTGGGGACCCTGAGGTAAGGGGGCTTTAGGGACCCTGATGTAAGGGGGCCTCTGGGGACCCTGATGTAAGGGGGCCTTTGGGGACCCTGATTTAAGGGGGTGCCTTTAGAGATCCTAATGAAAGGGGGACTCTGATGTAAGGGGGATCTCTGGTGACCCTGATGCAAGGGCTCTCTTCTGGGGACCCTGATGTAAGGGGTCTTTTCTGGGGACCCTGATGTAAGGAGTCTTTTCTGAGGACCCTGATGTAAGGGGGGAGGGGGGCTCTGGGGACCCTGATGTAAGGGCTCTCTTCTGGGGACCCTGATGTAAGGGGTCTCTTCTGAGGACCCTGATGTAAGGGGGGCTCTAGGGACCCTGATGTAAGAGGTCTCTTCTGGGGACCCTGATGTAAGGGGGCCTCTGGGTACCATGATGTAAGGGGGCCTCTGGGGACCCTGATGTAAGGGGGCCTCTGGGGACCCTGATGTGGGGGGTCTCTTCTGGGGACCCTGAGGTAAGGGGGCTTTAGGGACCCTGAAGTAAGGGGGCCTCTGGGGACCCTGATGTAAGGGGGCCTCTGGGGACCCTGATTTAAGGGGGGTGCCTTTAGAGATCCTAATGAAAGGGGGACTCTGATGTAAGGGGGATCTCTGGTGACCCTGATGCAAGGGCTCTCTTCTGGGGACCCTGATGTAAGGGGTCTTTTCTGGGGACCCTGATGTAAGGGGTCTCTTCTGAATACCCTGATGTAAGGGGGGCTCTGGGGACCCTGATGTAAGGGCTCTCTTCTGGGAACCCTGATGTAAGGGGTCTCTTCTGAGGACCCTGATGTAAGGGGGGCTCTGGGGACTCTGATGTAAGGGGTCTCTTCTGGGGACCCTGATGTTAGGGGTCTCTTCTGGGGACCCTGATGTAAGGTGGCCTCTGGGGACCCTGATTTAAGGAGGGTGCCTTTAGAGATCCTAATGAAAGGGGGACTCTGATCTTATGGGGATCTCTGGAGACCCTGATGTAAGGGCTCTCTTCTGGGGACCCTGATGTAAGGGGTCTCTTCTGAGGACCCTGATGTAAGGGGTCTCTTCTGAGGACCCTGATGTAAGGGGGGCTCTGGGGACCCTAATGTAAGGGGGCTCTTCTGGGGACCCTGATGTAAGGGGTCTCTTCTGGGGACCCTGATGTAAGGGGTCTCTTCTGGGGACCCTGATGTAAGGAGTCTCTTCTGGGGACTCTAATGTAAGGGGGCCTCTGGGGACCCTGATGTAAGGGGTCTCTTCTAAGGACCCTGATGTAAGGGGTCTCTTCTGAGGACCCTGATGTAAGGGGTCTCTTCTGGGGACCCTGTTGTAAAGGGTCTCTTCTGGGGACCCTGATGTAAGGGGGCCTCTGTGGACCCCAATGTAAGGGGTCTCTTCTGGGGAGCCTGATGAAAGGGGTCTCTTCTGGGCACTCAAATGTAAGGGGGCCTCTGGGGACCCTGATGTAAGGGGTCTCTTCTGAGGACCCTGATGTAAGGGGTCTCTTCTGAGGACCCTGATGTAAGGGGTCTCTTCTGGGGACCCTGATGTAAAGGGTCTCTTCTGGGGACCCTGATGTAAGGGGGCCTCTGTGGACCCTAATGTAAGGGGTCTCTTCTGGGGACCCTGATGTAAGGGGTCTCTTCTGGGGACTCTGATGTAAGGGGTCTCTTCTGGGGACCCTGATGTAAGGGGTCTCTTCTGAGGACCCTGATGTAAGGGGTCTCTTCTGAGGACCCTGATGTAAGGGGGCCTCTGGGTACCCTGATGTAAGGGGGCCTCTGGGGACCCTGATTTAAGGGGAGTGCCTTTAGAGATCCTAATGAAAGGGGGACTCTGATGTGAGGGGGATCTCTGGAGACCCTGATGTAAGGGGTCTCTTCTGGGGACCCTGATGTAAGGGGTCTCTTCTGGGGACCCTGATGTAAGGGTTTCTTCTGACGACCCTGATGTAAGGGGGGCTCTGGGGACCCTAATGTAAGGGATCTCTTCTGGGGACCCTGATGTAATGGGTCTCTTCTGGGGACCCTGATGTAAGGGGTCTCTTCTGGGGACCCTGATGTAAGGGGGCCACTGGGTACCCTGATGAAAGGGGGCCTCTGGGGACTCTGATTTAAGGGGGGTGCCTTTAGAGATCCTAATGAAAGGGGGACTCTGATGTAAGGGGGATCTCTGGAGACCCTGATGTAAGGGCTCTCTTCTGGGGACCCTGATGTAAGGGTTTCTTCTGAGGACCCTGATGTAAGGGGGGCTCTGGGACCCTGATGTAAGGGGTCTCTTCGGGGGACCCTGATGTAATGGGTCTCTTCTGGGACCCTGAGGTAAGGGGGCTTTAGGGACCCTGATGTAAGGGGGGCTCTGGGGACCCTGAATATAAGGGGGCCTCTGGGGACCCTGATTTAAGGGGGGTGCCTTTAGAGATCCCAATGAAAGGGGGACTCGGATGTAAGGGGGATCTCTGGTGACCCTGATGCAAGGGCTCTCTTCTGGGGACCCTGTTGTAAGGGGTCTTTTCTGGGGACCCTGATGTAAGGTGGACTCTGGGGACCCTAATGTAAGGGGTCTCTTCTGGGGACCCTGATGTAAGGGGTTTCTTCTGGGGACCCTGATGTAAGGGGTCTCTTCTGGGGACCCTGATGTAAGGGGTTTCTTCTGGGGACCCTGATGTAAGGGGTGCTCTGGGGACCCTGATGTAAGGGATTTCTTCTGGGGACCCTGATGTAAGGGGTCTCTTCTGGGGATCATGATGTAAGGTGTCTCTTCTGGGGACCCTGATGTAAAGGGGCCTCTAGGGACCCTGATGTAAGGGGTCTCTTCTCTGGACCCTGATGTAAGGGGTCTCTTCTGGGGACCCTGATGTAAGGGGTCTCTTCTGGGGACCCTGATGTAAGGGGTCTCTTCTGGGGACCCTGATGTAAGGGGTTTCTTCTGAGGACCCTGATGTAAGGGGTCTCTTCTGAGGACCCTGATGTAAGGGGGCTCTTCTGAGGACCCTGATGTAAGGGGTCTCTTCTGAGGACCCTGATGTAAGGGGTCTCTTCTGAGGACCCTGATGTAAGGGGGGCTCTGGGGTCCCTAATGTAAGGGGTCTCTTCTGGGGACCCTGATGTAAGAGGGATCTTCTGGGGACCCTGATGTAAGGGGTCTTTTCTGGGGACCCTGATGTAAGGGGTCTCTTCTGGGGACTCTGATGTAAGGGGGCCTCTGGGGACCCTGATGTGGGGGGTCTCTTCTGGGGACCCTGAGGTAAGGGGGCTTTAGGGACCCTGATGTAAGGGGGCCTCTGGGGACCCTGGTTTAAGGGGGGTGCCTTTAGAGATCCTAATGAAAGGGGGACTCTGATGTAAGGGGGATCTCTGGTGACCCTGATGCAAGGGCTCTCTTCTGGGGACCCTGATGTTTGGGGTCTTTTCTGGGGACCCAGATGAAAGGGGTCTCTTCTGAGGACCCTGATTTAAGGGGGGCTCTGGGGACCCTGATGTAAGGGCTCTCTTCTGGGGACCCTGATGTAAGGGGTCTCTTCTGAGGACCCTGATGTAAGGGGGGCTCTGGGGACCCTGATGTAAGGGGTCTCTTCTGGGGACCCTGATGTAAGGTGGCCTCTGGGGACCCTGATTTAAGGAGGGTGCCTTTAGAGATCCTAATGAAAGGGGGACTCTGATGTAAGGGGGATCTCTGGAGACCCTGATGTAAGGGCTCTCTTCTGGGGACCCTGATGTAAGGGGTCTCTTCTGAGGACCCTGATGTAAGGGGGGCTCTGGGGATCCTGATGTAAGGGGTTTCTTCTGAGGACCCTGATGTAAGGGGTCTCTTCTGAGGACCCTGATGTAAGGGGGGCTCTGGGGATCCTAATGTAAGGGGGCTCTTCTGGGGACCCTAATGTAAGGGGTCTCTTCTGGGGACCCTGATGTAAGGGGTCTCTTCTGGGGACCCTGATGTAAAGGGGCCTCTAGGGACCCTGATGTAAGGGGTCTCTTCTCTGGACGCTGATGTAAGGGGTCTCTTCTGGGGACCCTGATGTAAGGGGTCTCTTCTTGGGACCCTGATGTAAGGTGGCCTCTGGGGACCCTAATGTAAGGTGTCTCTTCTGGGGACCCTGATGTAAGGGGTCTCTTCTGGGGACCCTGATGTAAGGGGTCTCTTCTGAGGACCCTGATGTAAGGGGCTCTGGGGACCCTGATGTAAGGGGTCTCTTCTGAGGACCCTGATGTAAGGGGTCTCTTCTGAGGACCCTGATGTAAGAAGTCTCTTCTGAGGACACTGATGTAAGGGGGGCTCTGGGGACCCTAATGTAAGGGGTCTCTTCTGGGGACCCTGATGTAAGGGGGATCTTCTGGGGACCCTGATGTAAGGGGTCTTTTCTGGGGACCCTGATGTAAGGGGTCTCTTCTATGGACTCTGATGTAAGGGGGCCTCTGGGGACCCTGATGTAAGGGGGGCTCTAGGGACCCTGATGTAAGGGGGCCTCTGGGGACCCTGATTTAAGGGGGGTGCCTTTAGAGATCCTAATGAAAGGGGGACTCTGATGTAAGGGGGATCTCTGGTGACCCTGATGCAAGGGCTCTCTTCTGGGGACCCTGATGTAAGGGGTCTTTTCTGGGGACCCTGATGTAAGGGGTCTCTTCTGAGGACCCTGATGTAAGGGGGGCTCTGGGGATCCTGATGTAAGGGCTCTCTTCTGGGGACCCTGATGTAAGGGGTCTCTTCTGAGGACCCTGATGTAAGGGAGGCTCTGGGGACCCTTATGTAAGGGGTCTCTTCTGGGGACCCTGATGTAAGGGATCTCTTCTGGGGACCCTGATGTAAGGTGGCCTCTGGGGACCCTGATTTAAGGAGGGTGCCTTTAGAGATCCTAATTAAAGGGGGACTCTGATGTAAGGGGGGCTCTGGGGACCCTGATGTAAGGGGTCTCTTCTGAGGACCCCGATGTAAAGGGTCTCTTCTGAGGACCCTGATGTAAGGGGGGCTCTGGGGACCCTTATGTAAGGGGGCTCTTCTTTGGACCCTGATGTAAGGGGTCTCTTCTGGATACCCTGATATAAGGCGTCTCTTCTAGGGACTCTGATGTAAGGGGGCCTCTGGGGACCCTGATTTAAGCGGGGTGCCTTTAGAGATCCTAATGAAATGGGGACTCTGATGTAAGTGGGATCTCTGGTGACCCTGATGCAAGGGCTCTCTTCTGGGGACCCTGATGTAAGGGGTCTTTTCTGGGGACCCTGATGTAAGGGGTCTTTTCTGAGGACCCTGATGTAAGGGGGAAGGGGGGCTCTGGGGACCCTGATGTAAGGGCTCTCTTCTGGGGACACTGATGTAAGGGGTCTCTTCTGAGGACCCTGATGTAAGGGGGGCTCTGGGCACCCTGATGTAAGAGGTCTCTTCTGGGGACCCTGATGTTAGGGGGCATCTGGCTACCCTGATGTAAGGGGGCCTCTGGGTACCCTGATGTAAGGGGGCCTCTGGGGACCCTGATGTGGGGGGTCTCTTCTGGGGACCCTGAGGTAAGGGGGCTTTAGGGACCCTGATGTAATGGGGCCTCTGGGGACCCTGATGTAAGGGAGCCTCGGGGGACCCTGATTTAAGGGGGTGCCTTTAGAGATCCTAATGAAAGGGGGACTCTGATGTAAGGGGGATCTCTGGTGACCCTGATGCAAGGGCTCTCTTCTGGGGACCCTGATGTATGGGGTCTTTTCTGGGGACCCTGATGTAAGGGGTCTCTTCTGAGGACCCTGATGTAAGGGGGGCACTGGGGACCCAGATGTAAGGGCTCTCTTCTGGGAACCCTGATGTAAGGGGTCTCTTCTGAGGACCCTGATGTAAGGGGGGCTCTGGGGACCCTGATGTAAGGGGTGTCTTCTGGTTACCCTGATGTTAGGGGTCTCTTCTGGGGACCCTGATGTAAGGTGGCCTCTGGGGACTCTGATTTAAGGAGGGTGCCTTTAGAGATCCTAATGAAAGGGGAACTCTGATCTTACGGGGATCTCTGGAGACCCTGATGTAAGGGCTCTCTTCTGGGGACCCTGATGTAAGGGGTCTCTTCTGAGGACCCTGATGTAAGGGGGGCTCGGGGGACCCTGATGTAAGGGGTCTCTTCTGAGGACCCTGATGTAAGGGGTCTCTTCTGAGGACCCTGATGTAAGGGGGGCTCTGGGGACCCTAATGTAAGGGGGCTCTTCTGGGGACCCTGATGTAAGGGGTCTCTTCTGGGGACCCTGATGTAAGGGGTCTCTTCTGGGGACTCTAATGTAAGGGGGCCTCTGGGGACCCTGATGTAAGGGGTCTCTTCTGAGGACCTGATGTAAGGGGGCTCTTCTAAGGACCCTGATGTAAGGGGTCTCTTCTGGGGACCCTTATGTAAAGGGTCTCTTCTGGGGACCCTGATGTAAGGGGGCCTCTGTGGACACTAATGTAAATGGTCTCTTCTGGGGACCCTATTTTAAGGGGTCTCTTCTGGGGACCCTGATGTAAGGGGTCTCTTCTGGGGACCCTGATGTAAGGGGTCTCTTCTGAGGACCCTGATGTAAGGGGTCTCTTCTGGGGACCCTGATGTAAGGGGTCTCTTCTGGGGACCCTGATGTAAGGGGTCTCTTCTGGGGACCCTGATGTAAGGGGGCCTCTGGGTACCCTGATGTAAGGGGGCCTCTGGGGACCCTGATTTAAGGGGGGTGCCTTTAGAGATCCTAATGAAATGGGGACTCTGATAAAAGGGGGATCTCTGGAGACCCTGATGTAAGGGCTCTCTTCTGGGGACCCTGATGTAAGGGTTTCTTCTGAGGACCCTGATGTAAGGGGGGCTCTGGGACCCTGATGTAAGGGGTCTCTTCGGGGGACCCTGATGTAATGGGTCTCCTCTGGGGACCCTGATGTAAGGGGTCTCTTCTGGGGACCCTGATGTAAGGGGGCCTCTGGGGACCCTGATGTAAGGGGGCCTCTGGGGACCCTGATGTAAGGGGGTGCCTTTAGAGATCCTAATGAAAGGGGGATTCTGATGTAAGGGGGATCTCTGGAGACCCTGATGTAAGGGCTCTCTTCTGGGGACCCTGATGTAAGGGGGGCTCAGGGGACCCTGATGTAAGGGGTCTCTTCTGGGGACCCTGATGTAAGGGGTCTCTTCTGGGGACCCTGATGTAAGGGGTGTTCTGGGGACCCTGATGTAAGGGATCTCTTCTGTGGACCCTGATGTAAGGGGTCTCTTCTGGGGACCCTGATGTAAAGGGGCCTCTAGGGACCCTGATGTAAGGGGTCTCTTCTCTGGACCCTGATGTAAGGGGTCTCTTCTGGGGACCCTGATGTAAGGGGTCTCTTCTTGGGACCCTTATGTAAGGTGGCCTCTGGGGACCCTAATGTAAGGGGTCTCTTCTGGGGACCCTGATCTAAGGGGTCTCTTCTGGGGACCCTGATGTAAGGGGGGATCTGGGGACCCTGATGTAAGGGGTCTCTTCTGGGGACCCTGATGTAAGGGGTCTCTTCTGGGGACCCTGATGTAAGGGGTCTCTTCTGGGGACCCTGATGTAAGGGGTGCTCTGGGGACCCTGATGTAAGGGATCTCTTCTGGGGACCCTGATGTAAGGGGTCTCTTCTGAGGACCCTGATGTAAGGGGGATCTTCTGGGGACCCTGATGTAAGGGGTCTCTGCTGGGGACTCTGATGTAAGGGGGCCTCTGGGGACCCTGATGTGGGGGGTCTCTTCTGGGGACCCTGATGTAAGGGGGCTTTAGGGACCCTGATGTATGGGGTCTTTTCTGGGGACCCTGATGTAAGGGGTCTCTTCTGGGGACTCTGATGTAAGGGGGCCTCTGGGGACCCTGATGTGGGGGGTCTCTTCTGGGGACCCTGATGTAAGGGGGCTTTAGGGACCCTGATGTAAGGGGGCCTCTGGGGACCCTGATGTAAGGGGGCCTCTGGGGACCCTGATGTAAGGGGTCTCTTCTGGGGACCCTGATGTAAGGGTTTCTTCTGAGGACCCTGATGTAAGGGGGGCTCTGGGACCCTGATGTAAGGGGTCTCTTCGGGGGACCCTGATGTAATGGGTCTCTTCTGGGGACCCTGATGTAAGGGGTCTCTTCTGGGGACCCTGATGTAAGGGGTCTCTTCTGGGGACCCTGATGTAAAGGGGGCCTCTGGGGACCCTGATGTAAGTGGGCCTCTGGGGACCCTGATGTAAGGGGGCCTCTGGGGACCCTGATGTAAGGGGGCCTCTGGGGACCCTGATGTAAGGGGGCCTCTGGGGACCCTGATTTAAGGGGGTGCCTTTAGAGATCCTAATGAAAGGGGGACTCTGATGTAAGGGGGATCTCTGGAGACCCTGATGTAAGGGGTATCTTCTGGGGACCCTGATGTAAGGGGTCTCTTCTGGGGACCCTGATGTAAGGGGTCTCTTCTTGGGACCCTGATGTAAGGTGGCCTCTGGGGACCCTAATGTAAGGGGTCTCTTCTGGGGACCCTGATGTAAGGGGTCTCTTCTGGGGACCCTGATGTAAGGGGTCTCTTCTCTGGACCCTGATGTAAGGGGTCTCTTCTGGAGACCCTGATGTAAGGGGTCTCTTCTTGGGAACCTGATGTAAGGTGGCCTCTGGGGACCCTAATGTAAGGGGTCTCTTCTGGGGACCCTGATGTAAGGGGTCTCTTCTGGGGACGCTGATGTAAGGGGTCTCTTCTGAGGACCCTGATGTACGGGGGGCTCTAGGGACCCTGATGTAAGGGGTCTCTTCTGGGGACCCTGATGTAAGGGGGTCTTTTGGGGACCCTGATGTAAGGGGGATCTTCTGGGGACCCTGATGTAAGGGGTCTTTTCTGGGGACCCTGATGTAAGGGGTCTCTTCTGGGGACTCTGATGTAAGGGGGCTTCTGGGGACCCTGATGTTGGGGGTCTCTTCTGGGGACCCTGAGGTAAGGGGGCTTTAGGGACCCTGATGTAAGGGGGCCTTTGGGGACCCTGATTTAAGGGGGTGCCTTTAGAGATCCTAATGAAAGGGGGACTCTGATGTAAGGGGGATCTCTGGTGACCCTGATGCAAGGGCTCTCTTCTGGGGACCCTGATGTAAGGGGTCTTTTCTGGGGACCCTGATGTAAGGAGTCTTTTCTGAGGACCCTGATGTAAGGGGGGAGGGGGGCTCTGGGGACCCTGATGTAAGGGCTCTCTTCTGGGGACCCTGATGTAAGAGGTCTCTTCTGAGGACCCTGATGTAAGGGGGGCTCTAGGGACCCTGATGTAAGAGGTCTCTTCTGGGGACCCTGATGTAAGGGGGCCTCTGGGTACCATGATGTAAGGGGGCCTCTGGGGACCCTGATGTAAGGGGGCCTCTGGGGACCCTGATGTGGGGGGTCTCTTCTGGGGACCCTGAGGTAAGGGGGCTTTAGGGACCCTGAAGTAAGGGGGCCTCTGGGGACCCTGATGTAAGGGGGCCTCTGGGGACCCTGATTTAAGGGGGGTGCCTTTAGAGATCCTAATGAAAGGGGGACTCTGATGTAAGGGGGATCTCTGGTGACCCTGATGCAAGGGCTCTCTTCTGGGGACCCTGATGTAAGGGGTCTTTTCTGGGGACCCTGATGTAAGGGGTCTCTTCTGAATACCCTGATGTAAGGGGGGCTCTGGGGACCCTGATGTAAGGGCTCTCTTCTGGGAACCCTGATGTAAGGGGTCTCTTCTGAGGACCCTGATGTAAGGGGGGCTCTGGGGACCCTGATGTAAGGGGTCTCTTCTGGGGACCCTGATGTTAGGGGTCTCTTTCTGGGGACCCTGATGTAAGGTGGCCTCTGGGGACCCTGATTTAAGGAGGGTGCCTTTAGAGATCCTAATGAAAGGGGACTCTGATCTTATGGGGATCTCTGGAGACCCTGATGTAAGGGCTCTCTTCTGGGACCCTGATGTAAGGGGTCTCTTCTGAGGACCCTGATGTAAGGGGTCTCTTCTGAGGACCCTGATGTAAGGGGGGCTCTGGGGACCCTAATGTAAGGGGGCTCTTCTGGGGACCCTGATGTAAGGGGTCTCTTCTGGGGACCCTGATGTAAGGGGTCTCTTCTGGGGACCCTGATGTAAGGAGTCTCTTCTGGAATCTCTAATGTAAGGGGGCCTCTGGGGACCCTGATGTAAGGGGTCTCTTCTGAGGACCCTGATGTAAGGGGTCTCTTCTGAGGACCCTGATGTAAGGGGTCTCTTCTGGGGACCCTGTTGTAAAGGGTCTCTTCTGGGGACCCTGATGTAAGGGGGCCTCTGTGGACCCCAATGTAAGGGGTCTCTTCTGGGAGCCTGATGAAAGGGGTCTCTTCTGGGCACTCAAATGTAAGGGGGCCTCTGGGGACCCTGATGTAAGGGGTCTCTTCTGAGGACCCTGATGTAAGGGGTCTCTTCTGAGGACCCTGATGTAAGGGGTCTCTTCTGGGGACCCTGATGTAAAGGGTCTCTTCTGGGGACCCTGATGTAAGGGGGCCTCTGTGGACCCTAATGTAAGGGGTCTCTTCTGGGGACCCTGATGTAAGGGGTCTCTTCTGGGGACCCTGATGTAAGGGGTCTCTTCTGGGGACCCTGATGTAAGGGGTCTCTTCTGAGGACCCTGATGTAAGGGGTCTCTTCTGGGGACCCTGATGTAAGGGGTCTCTTCTGAAGGACCCTGATGTAAGGGGGCCTCTGGGTACCCTGATGTAAGGGGGCCTCTGGGGACCCTGATTTAAGGGGAGTGCCTTTAGAGATCCTAATGAAAGGGGGACTCTGATGTGAGGGGGATCTCTGGAGACCCTGATGTAAGGGGTCTCTTCTGGGGACCCTGATGTAAGGGGTCTCTTCTGGGGACCCTGATGTAAGGGTTTCTTCTGACGACCCTGATGTAAGGGGGGCTCTGGGACCCTAATGTAAGGGATCTCTTCTGGGGACCCTGATGTAATGGGTCTCTTCTGGGGACCCTGATGTAAGGGGTCTCTTCTGGGGACCCTGATGTAAGGGGGCCACTGGGTACCCTGATGAAAGGGGGCCTCTGGGGACTCTGATTTAAGGGGGGTGCCTTTAGAGATCCTAATGAAAGGGGGGACTCTGATGTAAGGGGATCTCTGGAGACCCTGATGTAAGGGCTCTCTTCTGGGGACCCTGATGTAAGGGTTTCTTCTGAGGACCCTGATGTAAGGGGGGCTCTGGGACCCTGATGTAAGGGGTCTCTTCGGGGGACCCTGATGTAATGGGTCTCTTCTGGGACCCTGAGGTAAGGGGGCTTTAGGGACCCTGATGTAAGGGGGGCTCTGGGGACCCTGAATATAAGGGGGCCTCTGGGGACCCTGATTTAAGGGGGGTGCCTTTAGAGATCCCAATGAAAGGGGGACTCGGATGTAAGGGGGATCTCTGGTGACCCTGATGCAAGGGCTCTCTTCTGGGGACCCTGTTGTAAGGGGTCTTTTCTGGGGACCCTGATGTAAGGTGGACTCTGGGGACCCTAATGTAAGGGGTCTCTTCTGGGGACCCTGATGTAAGGGGTTTCTTCTGGGGACCCTGATGTAAGGGGTCTCTTCTGGGGACCCTGATGTAAGGGGTTTCTTCTGGGGACCCTGATGTAAGGGGTGCTCTGGGGACCCTGATGTAAGGGATTTCTTCTGGGGACCCTGATGTAAGGGGTCTCTTCTGGGGATCATGATGTAAGGTGTCTCTTCTGGGGACCCTGATGTAAAGGGGCCTCTAGGGACCCTGATGTAAGGGGTCTCTTCTCTGGACCCTGATGTAAGGGGTCTCTTCTGGGGACCCTGATGTAAGGGGTCTCTTCTGGGGACCCTGATGTAAGGGGTCTCTTCTGGGGACCCTGATGTAAGGGGTTTCTTCTGAGGACCCTGATGTAAGGTTAAAAATCGTCTCTTCTGAGGACCCTGATGTTAAGGGGGCTCTTCTGAGGACCCTGATGTAAGGGGTCTCTTTGAGGACCCTGATGTAAGGGGTCTCTTCTGAGGACCCTGATGTAAGGGGGGCTCTGGGGTCCCTAATTTAAGGGTCTCTTCTGGGGACCCTGATGTAAGAGGGATCTTCCCTGATGTAAGGGGTCTTTTCTGGGGACCCTGATGTAAGGGGTCTCTTCTGGGGACTCTGATGTAAGGGGGCCTCTGGGGACCCTGATGTGGGGGGTCTCTTCTGGGGACCCTGAGGTAAGGGGGCTTTAGGGACCCTGATGTAAGGGGGCCTCTGGGGACCCTGGTTTAAGGGGGGTGCCTTTAGAGATCCTAATGAAAGGGGGACTCTGATGTAAGGGGGATCTCTGGTGACCCTGATGCAAGGGCTCTCTTCTGGGGACCCTGATGTTTGGGGTCTTTTCTGGGGACCCAGATGAAAGGGGTCTCTTCTGAGGACCCTGATTTAAGGGGGGCTCTGGGGACCCTGATGTAAGGGCTCTCTTCTGGGGACCCTGATGTAAGGGGTCTCTTCTGAGGACCCTGATGTAAGGGGGGCTCTGGGGACCCTGATGTAAGGGGTCTCTTCTGGGGACCCTGATGTAAGGTGGCCTCTGGGGACCCTGATTTAAGGAGGGTGCCTTTAGAGATCCTAATGAAAGGGGGACTCTGATGTAAGGGGGATCTCTGGAGACCCTGATGTAAGGGCTCTCTTCTGGGGACCCTGATGTAAGGGGTCTCTTCTGAGGACCCTGATGTAAGGGGGGCTCTGGGGATCCTGATGTAAGGGGTTTCTTCTGAGGACCCTGATGTAAGGGGTCTCTTCTGAGGACCCTGATGTAAGGGGGGCTCTGGGGATCCTAATGTAAGGGGGCTCTTCTGGGGACCCTAATGTAAGGGGTCTCTTCTGGGGACCCTGATGTAAGGGGTCTCTTCTGGGGACCCTGATGTAAAGGGGCCTCTAGGGACCCTGATGTAAGGGGTCTCTTCTCTGGACGCTGATGTAAGGGGTCTCTTCTGGGGACCCTGATGTAAGGGGTCTCTTCTGGGGACCCTGATGTAAGGGGTCTCTTCTGAGGACCCTGATGTAAGGGGCTCTGGGGACCCTGATGTAAGGGGTCTCTTCTGAGGACCCTGATGTAAGGGGTCTCTTCTGAGGACCCTGATGTAAGAAGTCTCTTCTGAGGACACTGATGTAAGGGGGGCTCTGGGGACCCTAATGTAAGGGGTCTCTTCTGGGGACCCTGATGTAAGGGGGATCTTCTGGGGACCCTGATGTAAGGGGTCTTTTCTGGGGACCCTGATGTAAGGGGTCTCTTCTATGGACTCTGTTGTAAGGGGCCTCTGGGGACCCTGATGTAAGGGGGGCTCTAGGGACCCTGATGTAAGGGGGCCTCTGGGGACCCTGATTTAAGGGGGGTGCCTTTAGAGATCCTAATGAAAGGGGGACTCTGATGTAAGGGGGATCTCTGGTGACCCTGATGCAAGGGCTCTCTTCTGGGGACCCTGATGTAAGGGGTCTTTTCTGGGGACCCTGATGTAAGGGGTCTCTTCTGAGGACCCTGATGTAAGGGGGGCTCTGGGGACCCTGATGTAAGGGCTCTCTTCTGGGGACCCTGATGTAAGGGGTCTCTTCTGAGGACCCTGATGTAAGGGAGGCTCTGGGGACCCTTATGTAAGGGGTCTCTTCTGGGGACCCTGATGTAAGGGGTCTCTTCTGGGGACCCTGATGTAAGGTGGCCTCTGGGGACCCTGATTTAAGGAGGGTGCCTTTAGAGATCCTAATTAAAGGGGGACTCTGATGTAAGGGGGGCTCTGGGGACCCTGATGTAAGGGGTCTCTTCTGAGGACCCCGATGTAAAGGGTCTCTTCTGAGGACCCTGATGTAAGGGGGGCTCTGGGGACCCTTATGTAAGGGGGCTCTTCTGGGGACCCTGATGTAAGGGGTCTCTTCTGGATACCCTGATATAAGGCGTCTCTTCTAGGGACTCTGATGTAAGGGGGCCTCTGGGGACCCTGATTTAAGCGGGGTGCCTTTAGAGATCCTAATGAAATGGGGACTCTGATGTAAGTGGGATCTCTGGTGACCCTGATGCAAGGGCTCTCTTCTGGGGACCCTGATGTAAGGGGTCTTTTCTGGGGACCCTGATGTAAGGGGTCTTTTCTGAGGACCCTGATGTAAGGGGGAAGGGGGGCTCTGGGGACCCGGATGTAAGGGCTCTCTTCTGGGGACACTGATGTAAGGGGTCTCTTCTGAGGACCCTGATGTAAGGGGGGCTCTGGGCACCCTGATGTAAGAGGTCTCTTCTGGGGACCCTGATGTTAGGGGGCATCTGGCTACCCTGATGTAAGGGGGCCTCTGGGTACCCTGATGTAAGGGGGGCTCTGGGGACCCTGATGTAAGGGGGCCTCTGGGGACCCTGATGTGGGGGGTCTCTTCTGGGGACCCTGAGGTAAGGGGGCTTTAGGGACCCTGATGTAATGGGGCCTCTGGGGACCCTGATGTAAGGGAGCCTCGGGGGACCCTGATTTAAGGGGGTGCCTTTAGAGATCCTAATGAAAGGGGGACTCTGATGTAAGGGGGATCTCTGGTGACCCTGATGCAAGGGCTCTCTTCTGGGGACCCTGATGTATGGGGTCTTTTCTGGGGACCCTGATGTAAGGGGTCTCTTCTGAGGACCCTGATGTAAGGGGGGCACTGGGGACCCAGATGTAAGGGCTCTCTTCTGGGAACCCTGATGTAAGGGGTCTCTTCTGAGGACCCTGATGTAAGGGGGGCTCTGGGGACCCTGATGTAAGGGGTGTCTTCTGGTTACCCTGATGTTAGGGGTCTCTTCTGGGGACCCTGATGTAAGGTGGCCTCTGGGGACTCTGATTTAAGGAGGGTGCCTTTAGAGATCCTAATGAAAGGGGAACTCTGATCTTACGGGGATCTCTGGAGACCCTGATGTAAGGGCTCTCTTCTGGGGACCCTGATGTAAGGGGTCTCTTCTGAGGACCCTGATGTAAGGGGGGCTCGGGTGACCCTGATGTAAGGGGTCTCTTCTGAGGACCCTGATGTAAGGGGTCTCTTCTGAGGAACCTGATGTAAGGGGGGCTCTGGGGACCCTAATGTAAGGGGGCTCTTCTGGGGACCCTGATGTAAGGGGTCTCTTCTGGGGACCCTGATGTAAGGGGTCTCTTCTGGGGACTCTAATGTAAGGGGGCCTCTGGGGACCCTGATGTAAGGGGTCTCTTCTGAGGACCTGATGTAAGGGGGCTCTTCTAAGGACCCTGATGTAAGGGGTCTCTTCTGGGGACCCTTATGTAAAGGGTCTCTTCTGGGGACCCTGATGTAAGGGGGCCTCTGTGGACACTAATGTAAATGGTCTCTTCTGGGGACCCTATTTTAAGGGGTCTCTTCTGGGGACCCTGATGTAAGGGGTCTCTTCTGGGGACCCTGATGTAAGGGGTCTCTTCTGAGGACCCTGATGTAAGGGGTCTCTTCTGGGGACCCTGATGTAAGGGGTCTCTTCTGGGGACCCTGATGTAAGGGGTCTCTTCTGGGGACCCTGATGTAAGGGGGCCTCTGGGTACCCTGATGTAAGGGGGCCTCTGGGGACCCTGATTTAAGGGGGGTGCCTTTAGAGATCCTAATGAAATGGGGACTCTGATAAAAGGGGGATCTCTGGAGACCCTGATGTAAGGGCTCTCTTCTGGGGACCCTGATGTAAGGGTTTCTTCTGAGGACCCTGATGTAAGGGGGGCTCTGGGACCCTGATGTAAGGGGTCTCTTCGGGGGACCCTGATGTAATGGGTCTCCTCTGGGGACCCTGATGTAAGGGGTCTCTTCTGGGGACCCTGATGTAAGGGGGCCTCTGGGGACCCTGATGTAAGGGGGCCTCTGGGGACCCTGATGTAAGGGGGTGCCTTTAGAGATCCTAATGAAAGGGGGATTCTGATGTAAGGGGGATCTCTGGAGACCCTGATGTAAGGGCTCTCTTCTGGGGACCCTGATGTAAGGGGGGCTCAGGGGACCCTGATGTAAGGGGTCTCTTCTGGGGACCCTGATGTAAGGGGTCTCTTCTGGGGACCCTGATGTAAGGGGTGTTCTGGGGACCCTGATGTAAGGGATCTCTTCTGTGGACCCTGATGTAAGGGGTCTCTTCTGGGGACCCTGATGTAAAGGGGCCTCTAGGGACCCTGATGTAAGGGGTCTCTTCTCTGGACCCTGATGTAAGGGGTCTCTTCTGGGGACCCTGATGTAAGGGGTCTCTTCTTGGGACCCTTATGTAAGGTGGCCTCTGGGGACCCTAATGTAAGGGGTCTCTTCTGGGGACCCTGATCTAAGGGGTCTCTTCTGGGGACCCTGATGTAAGGGGGGATCTGGGGACCCTGATGTAAGGGGTCTCTTCTGGGGACCCTGATGTAAGGGGTCTCTTCTGGGGACCCTGATGTAAGGGGTCTCTTCTGGGGACCCTGATGTAAGGGGTCTCTTCTGGGGACCCTGATGTAAGGGGTGCTCTGGGGACCCTGATGTAAGGGATCTCTTCTGGGGACCCTGATGTAAGGGGTCTCTTCTGAGGACCCTGATGTAAGGGGGATCTTCTGGGGACCCTGATGTATGGGGTCTTTTCTGGGGACCCTGATGTAAGGGGTCTCTGCTGGGGACTCTGATGTAAGGGAGCCTCTGGGGACCCTGATGTGGGGGGTCTCTTCTGGGGACCCTGATGTAAGGGGGCTTTAGGGACCCTGATGTATGGGGTCTTTTCTGGGGACCCTGATGTAAGGGGTCTCTTCTGGGGACTCTGATGTAAGGGGGCCTCTGGGGACCCTGATGTGGGGGGTCTCTTCTGGGGACCCTGATGTAAGGGGGCTTTAGGGACCCTGATGTAAGGGGGCCTCTGGGGACCCTGATGTAAGGGGGCCTCTGGGGACCCTGATGTAAGGGGTCTCTTCTGGGGACCCTGATGTAAGGGTTTCTTCTGAGGACCCTGATGTAAGGGGGGCTCTGGGACCCTGATGTAAGGGGTCTCTTCGGGGGACCCTGATGTAATGGGTCTCTTCTGGGGACCCTGATGTAAGGGGTCTCTTCTGGGGACCCTGATGTAAGGGGTCTCTTCTGGGGACCCTGATGTAAAGGGGGCCTCTGGGGACCCTGATGTAAGTGGGCCTCTGGGGACCCTGATGTAAGGGGGCCTCTGGGGACCCTGATGTAAGGGGGCCTCTGGGGACCCTGATGTAAGGGGGCCTCTGGGGACCCTGATTTAAGGGGGTGCCTTTAGAGATCCTAATGAAAGGGGGACTCTGATGTAAGGGGGATCTCTGGAGACCCTGATGTAAGGGGTATCTTCTGGGGACCCTGATGTAAGGGGTCTCTTCTGGGGACCCTGATGTAAGGGGTCTCTTCTTGGGACCCTGATGTAAGGTGGCCTCTGGGGACCCTAATGTAAGGGGTCTCTTCTGGGGACCCTGATGTAAGGGGTCTCTTCTGGGGACCCTGATGTAAGGGGTCTATTCTGAGGACCCTGATGTAAGGGGGCTCTGGGGACCCTGATGTAAGGGGTCTCTTCTGAGGACCCTGATGTAAGGGGTCTCTTCTGAGGACCCTGATGTAAGAAGTCTCTTCTGAGGACCCTGATGTAAGGGGGGCTCTGGGGACCCTAATGTAAGGGGTCTCTTCTGGGGACCCTGATGTGAGGGGGATCTTCTGGGGACCCTGATGTAAGGGGTCTTTTCTGGTGACCCTGATGTAAGGGGTCTCTTCTAGGGACTCTGATGTAAGGGGGCCTCTGGGGACCCTGATGTGGGGGGTCTCTTCTGGGGACCCTGATGTAAGGGGGATCTTCTGGGGACCCTGATGTAAGGGGTCTTTTCTGGGGACCCTGATGTAAGGGGTCTCTTCTGGGGACTCTGATGTAAGGGGGCCTCTGGGGACCCTGATGTGGGGGGTCTCTTCTGGGGACCCTGAGGTAAGGGGGCTTTAGGGACCCTGATGTAAGGGGGCCTCTGGGGACCCTGGTTTAAGGGGGGTGCCTTTAGAGATCCTAATGAAAGGGGGACTCTGATAAAAGGGGGATCTCTGGAGACCCTGATGTAAGGGCTTTCTTCTGGGGACCCTGATGTAAGGGTTTCTTCTGAGGACCCTGATGTAAGGGGGGCTCTGGGACCCTGATGTAAGGGGTCTCTTCGGGGGACCCTGATGTAATGGGTCTCTTCTGGGGACCCTGATGTAGGGGGTCTCTTCTGGGGACCCTGATGTAAGGGGGCCTCTGGGGACCCTGATGTAAGGGGGTGCCTTTAGAGATCCTAATGAAAGGGGGACTCTGATGTAAGGGGGATCTCTGGAGACCCTGATGTAAGGGGTATCTTCTGGGGACCCTGATATAAGGGGGGCTCAGGGGACCCTGATGTAAGGGGTTTCTTCTGGGGACCCTGATGTAAGGGGTCTCTTCTGGGGACCCTGATGTAAGGGGTCTCTTCTGGGGACCCTGATGTAAGGGGTGCTCTGGGGACCCTGATGTAAGGGATCTCTTCTGGGGACCCTGATGTAAGGGGTCTCTTCTGGGGACCCTGATGTAAGGTGTCTCTTCTGGGGACCCTGATGTAAAGGGGCCTCTAGGGACCCTGATGTAAGGGGTCTCTTCTCTGGACCCTGATGTAAGGGGTCTCTTCTGGGGACCCTGATGTAAGGGGTCTCTTCTTGGGACCCTTATGTAAGGTGGCCTCTGGGGACCCTAATGTAAGGGGTCTCTTCTGGGGACCCTGATGTAAGGGGTCTCTTCTGGGGACCCTGATGTAAGGGGTCTCTTCTGGGGACCCTGATGTAAGGGGTTTCTTCTGAGGACCCTGATGTAAGGGGTCTCTTCTGAGGACCCTGATGTAAGGGGGCTCTTCTGAGGACCCTGATGTAAGGGGTCTCTTCTGAGGACCCTGATGTAAGGGGTCTCTTCTGAGGACCCTGATGTAAGGGGGGCTCTGGGGTCCCTAATGTAAGGGGTCTCTTCTGGGGACCCTAATGTAAGAGGGATCTTCTGGGGACCCTGATGTAAGGGGTCTTTTCTGGGGACCCTGATGTAAGGGGTCTCTTCTGGGGAATCTGATGTAAGGGGGCCTCTGGGGACCCTGATGTGGGGGGTCTCTTCTGGGGACCCTGAGGTAAGGGGGCTTTAGGGACCCTGATGTAAGGGGGCCTCTGGGGACCCTGGTTTAAGGGGGGTGCCTTTAGAGATCCTAATGAAAGGGGGACTCTGATGTAAGGGGGATCTCTGGTGACCCTGATGCAAGGGCTCTCTTCTGGGGACCCTGATGTTTGGGGTCTTTTCTGGGGACCCAGATGTAAGGGGTCTCTTCTGAGGACCCTGATTTAAGGGGGGCTCTGGGGACCCTGATGTAAGGGCTCTCTTCTGGGACCCTGATGTAAGGGCTCTCTTCTGAGGACCCTGATGTAAGGGGGGCTCTGGGGACCCTGATGTAAGGGGTCTCGTCTGGGGACCCTGATGTAAGGTGGCCTCTGGGGACCCTGATTTAAGGAGGGTGCCTTTAGAGATCCTAATGAAAGGGGGACTCTGATGTAAGTGGGATCTCTGGAGACCCAGATGTAAGGGCTCTCTTCTGGGGACCCTGATGTAAGGGGTCTCTTCTGAGGACCCTGATGTAAGGGGGGCTCTGGGGACCCTGATGTAAGGGGTCTCTTCTGAGGACCCTGATGTAAGGGGTCTCTTCTGAGGACCCTGATGTAAGGGGGGCTCTGGGGATCCTAATGTAAGGGGGCTCTTCTGGGGACCCTGATGTAAGGGGTCTCTTCTGGGGACCCTGATGTAAGGGGTCTCTTCTGGGGACCCTGATGTAAAGGGGCCTCTAGGGACCCTGATGTAAGGGGTCTCTTCTCTGGACCCTGATGTAAGGGGTCTCTTCTGGGCACCCTGATGTAAGGGGTCTCTTCTTGGGACCCTGATGTAAGGTGGCCTCTGGGGACCCTAATGTAAGGGGTCTCTTCTGGGGACCCTGATGTAAGGGGTCTCTTCTGGGGACCCTGATGTAAGGGGTCTCTTCTGAGGACCCTGATGTAAGGGGTTCTGGGGACCCTGATGTAAGGGGTCTCTTCTGAGGACCCTGATGTAAAGGGTCTCTTCTGAGGACCCTGATGTAAGAAGTCTCTTCTGAGGACACTGATGTAAGGGGGGCTCTAGGGACCCTAATGTAAGGGGTCTCTTCTGGGGACCCTGATGTAAGGGGGATCTTCTGGGGACCCTGATGTAAGGGGTCTTTTCTGGGGTCCCTGATGTAAGGGGTCTCTTCTAGGGACTCTGATGTAAGGGGGCCTCTGGGGACCCTGATGTAAGGGGGCCTCTAGGGACCCTGATGTAAGGGGGCCTCTGGGGACCCTGATTTAAGGGGGGTGCCTTTAGAGATCCTAATGAAAGGGGGACTCTGATGTAAGGGGGATCTCTGGTGACCCTGATGCAAGGGCTCTCTTCTGGGGACCCTGATGTAAGGGGTCTTTTCTGGGGACCCTGATGTAAGGGGTCTCTTCTGAGGACCCTGATGTAAGGGGGGCTCTGGGGACCCTGATGTAAGGGCTCTCTTCTGGGGACCCTGATGTAAGGGGTCTCTTCTGAGGACCCTGATGTAAGGGAGGCTCTGGGGACCCTTATGTAAGGGGCCTCTTCTGGGGACCCTGATGTAAGGGGTCTCTTCTGGGGACCTTGATGTAAGGTGGCGGGGACCCTGATTTAAGGAGGGTGCCTTTAGAGATCCTAATTAAAGGGGGACTCTGATGTAAGGGGGGCTCTGGGGACCCTGATGTAAGGGGTCTCTTCTGAGGACCTCGATGTAAAGGGTCTCTTCTGAGGACCCTGATGTAAGGGGGGCTCTGGGGACCCTTATGTAAGGGGGCTCTTCTGGGGACCCTGATGTAAGGGGTCTCTTCTGGATACCCTGATATAAGGGGTCTCTTCTGGGGACTCTGATGTAAGGGGGCCTCTGGGGACCCTGATTTAAGGGGGGTGCCTTTAGAGATCCTAATGAAAGGGGAACTCTGATATTACGGGGATCTCTGGAGACCCTGATGTAAGGGCTCTCTTCTGGGGACCCTGATGTAAGGGGTCTCTTCTGAGGACCCTGATGTAAGGGGGGCTCGGGGGACCCTGATGTAAGGGGTCTCTTCTGAGGACCCTGATGTAAGGGGTCTCTTCTGAGGACCCTGATGTAAGGGGGGCTCTGGGGACCCTAATGTAAGGGGGCTCTTCTGGGGACCCTGATGTAAGGGGTCTCTTCTGGGGACCCTGATGTAAGGGGTCTCTTCTGGGGACTCTAATGTAAGGGGGCCTCTGGGGACCCTGATGTAAGGGGTCTCTTCTGAGGACCTGATGTAAGGGGTCTCTTCTGAGGACCTGATGTAAGGGGTCTCTTCTAAGGACCCTGATGTAAGGGGTCTCTTCTGGGGACCCTGATGTAAAGGGTCTCTTCTGGGGACCCTGATGTAAGGGGGCCTCTGTGGACACTAATGTAAATGGTCTCTTCTGGGGACCCTATTTTAAGGGGTCTCTTCTGGGGACCCTGATGTAAGGGGTCTCTTCTGGGGACCCTGATGTAAGGGGTCTCTTCTGAGGACCCTGATGTAAGGGGTCTCTTCTGTGGACCCTGATGTAAGGGGTCTCTTCTGGGGACCCTAATGTAAGGGGTCTCTTCTGGGGACCCTGATGTAAGGGGGCCTCTGGGTACCCTGATGTAAGGGGGCATCTGGGGACCCTGATTTAAGGGGGGTGCCTTTAGAGATCCTAATGAAATGGGGACTCTGATAAAAGGGGGATCTCTGGAGACCCTGATGTAAGGGCTCTCTTTTGGGGACCCTGATGTAAGGGTTTCTTCTGAGGACCCTGATGTAAGGGGGGCTCTGGGACCCTGATGTAAGGGGTCTCTTCGGGGGACCCTGATGTAATGGGTCTCCTCTGGGGACCCTGATGTAAGGGGTCTCTTCTGGGGACCCTGATGTAAGGGGGCCTCTGGAGACCCTGATGTAAGGGGACCTCTGGGGACCCTGGTGTAAGGGGGCCTCTGGGGACCCTGATTTAAGGGGGTGCCTTTAGAGATCCTAATGAAAGGGGGACTCTGATGTAAGGGGGATCTCTGGAGACCCTGATGTAAGGGCTCTCTTCTGGGGACCCTGATGTAAGGGGGGCTCAGGGGACCCTGATGTAAGGGGTCTCTTCTGGGGACCCTGATGTAAGGGGTCTCTTCTGGGGACCCTGATGTAAGGGGTCTCTTCTGGGGACCCTGATGTAAGGGGTGTTCTGGGGACCCTGATGTAAGGGATCTCTTCTGCGGACCCTGATGTAAGGGGTCTCTTCTGGGGACCCTGATGTAAAGGGGCCTCTATGGACCCTGATATAAGGGGTCTCTTCTCTGGACCCTGATGTAAGGGGTCTCTTCTGGGGACCCTGATGTAAGGGGTCTCTTCTTGGGACCCTTATGTAAGGTGGCCTCTGGGGACCCTAATGTAAGGGGTCTCTTCTGGGGACCCTGATCTAAGGGGTCTCTTCTGGGGACCCTGATGTAAGGGGGGATCTGGGGACCCTGATGTAAGGGGTCTTTTCTGGGGACCCTGATGTAAGGGGTCTCTTCTGGGGACCCTGATGTAAGGGGTCTCTTCTGGGGACCCTGATGTAAGGGGTGCTCTGGGGACCCTGATGTAAGGGATCTCTTCTGGGGACCCTGATGTAAGGGGTCTCTTCTGAGGACCCTGATGTAAGGGGTCTCTTCTGAGGACCCTGATGTAAGGGGGGCTCTGGGGACCCTAATGTAAGGGGTCTCTTCTGGGGACCCTGATGTAAGGGGGATCTTCTGGGGACCCTGATGTATGGGGTCTTTTCTGGGGACCCTGATGTAAGGGGTCTCTTCTGGGGACTCTGATGTAAGGGGGCCTCTGGGGACCCTGATGTGGGGGGGTCTCTTCTGGGGACCCTGATGTAAGGGGGCTTTAGGGACCCTGATGTAAGGGGGCCTCTGGGGACCCTGATGTAAGGGGGCCTCTGGGGACCCTGATGTAAGGGGTCTCTTCTGGGGACCCTGATGTAAGGGTTTCTTCTGAGGACCCTGATGTAAGGGGGGCTCTGGGACCCTGATGTAAGGGGTCTCTTCGGGGGACCCTGATGTAATGGGTCTCTTCTGGGGACCCTGATGTAAGGGGTCTCTTCTGGGGACCCTGATGTAAAGGGGGCCTCTGGGGACCCTGATGTAAGTGGGCCTCTGGGGACCCTGATGTAAGGGGGCCTCTGGGGCCCCTGATGTAAGGGGGCCTCTGGGGACCCTGATGTAAGGGGGCCTCTGGGGACCCTGATGTAAGGGGGCCTCCGGGGACCCTGATTTAAGGAGGTGCCTTTAGAGATCCTAATGAAAGGGGGACTCTGATGTAAGGGGGATCTCTGGAGACCCTGATGTTAGGGGTCTCTTCTGGGGACCCTGATGTAAGGGGTCTCTTCTGGGGACCCTGATGTAAGGGGTCTCTTCTTGGGACCCTGATGTAAGGTGGCCTCTGGAGACCCTAATGTAAGGGGTCTCTTCTGGGGACCCTGATGTAAGGGGTCTCTTCTGGGAACCCTGATGTAAGGGGTCTATTCTGAGGACCCTGATGTAAGGGGGCTCTGGGGACCCTGATGTAAGGGGTCTCTTCTGAGGACCCTGATGTAAGGGGTCTCTTCTGAGGACCCTGATGTAAGAAGTCTCTTCTGAGGACCCTGATGTAAGGGGGGCTCTGGGGACCCTAATGTAAGGGGTCTCTTCTGGGGACCCTGATGTGAGGGGGATCTTCTGGGGACCCTGATGTAAGGGGTCTTTTCTGGGGACCCTGATGTAAGGGGTCTCTTCTAGGGACTCTGATGTAAGGGGGCCTCTGGGGACCCTGATGTGGGGGGTCTCTTCTGGGGACCCTGATGTAAGGGGGATCTTCTGGGGACCCTGATGTAAGGGGTCTTTTCTGGGGACCCTGATGTAAGGGGTCTCTTCTGGGGACTCTGATGTAAGGGGGCCTCTGGGGACCCTGATGTGGGGGTCTCTTCTGGGGACCCTGAGGTAAGGGGGCTTTAGGGACCCTGATGTAAGGGGGCCTCTGGGGACCCTGATGTAAGGGGGCCTCTGGGGACCCTGATGTAAGGGGTCTCTTCTGGGGACCCTGATGTAAGGGTTTCTTCTGAGGACCCTGATGTAAGGGGGGCTCTGGGACCCTGATGTAAGGGGTCTCTTCGGGGGACCCTGATGTAATGGGTCTCTTCTGGGGACCCTGATGTAAGGGGTCTCTTCTGGGGACCCTGATGTAAAGGGGGCCTCTGGGGACCCTGATGTAAGTGGGCCTCTGGGGACCCTGATGTAAGGGGGCCTCTGGGGCCCCTGATGTAAGGGGGCCTCTGGGGACCCTGATGTAAGGGGGCCTCTGGGGACCCTGATGTAAGGGGGCCTCCGGGGACCCTGATTTAAGGAGGTGCCTTTAGAGATCCTAATGAAAGGGGGACTCTGATGTAAGGGGGATCTCTGGAGACCCTGATGTTAGGGGTCTCTTCTGGGGACCCTGATGTAAGGGGTCTCTTCTGGGGACCCTGATGTAAGGGGTCTCTTCTTGGGACCCTGATGTAAGGTGGCCTCTGGAGACCCTAATGTAAGGGGTCTCTTCTGGGGACCCTGATGTAAGGGGTCTCTTCTGAGGACCCTGATGTAAGGGGTCTCTTCTGAGGACCCTGATGTAAGAAGTCTCTTCTGAGGACCCTGATGTAAGGGGGGCTCTGGGGACCCTAATGTAAGGGGTCTCTTCTGGGGACCCTGATGTGAGGGGGATCTTCTGGGGACCCTGATGTAAGGGGTCTTTTCTGGGGACCCTGATGTAAGGGGTCTCTTCTAGGGACTCTGATGTAAGGGGGCCTCTGGGGACCCTGATGTGGGGGGTCTCTTCTGGGGACCCTGATGTAAGGGGGATCTTCTGGGGACCCTGATGTAAGGGGTCTTTTCTGGGGACCCTGATGTAAGGGGTCTCTTCTGGGGACTCTGATGTAAGGGGGCCTCTGGGGACCCTGATGTGGGGGGTCTCTTCTGGGGACCCTGAGGTAAGGGGGCTTTAGGGACCCTGATGTAAGGGGGCCTCTGGGGACCCTGATGTAAGGGGGCCTCTGGGGACCCTGATGTAAGGGGTCTCTTCTGGGGACCCTGATGTAAGGGTTTCTTCTGAGGACCCTGATGTAAGGGGGGCTCTGGGACCCTGATGTAAGGGGTCTCTTCGGGGGACCCTGATGTAATGGGTCTCTTCTGGGGACCCTGATGTAAGGGGTCTCTTCTGGGGACCCTGATGTAAAGGGGGCCCCTGGGGACCCTGATGTAAGTGGGCCTCTGGGGACCCTGATGTAAGGGGGCCTCTGGGGCCCCTGATGTAAGGGGGCCTCTGGGGACCCTGATGTAAGGGGGCCTCTGGGGACCCTGATGTAAGGGGGCCTCCGGGGACCCTGATTTAAGGAGGTGCCTTTAGAGATCCTAATGAAAGGGGGACTCTGATGTAAGGGGGATCTCTGGAGACCCTGATGTTAGGGGTCTCTTCTGGGGACCCTGATGTAAGGGGTCTCTTCTGGGGACCCTGATGTAAGGGGTCTCTTCTTGGGACCCTGATGTAAGGTGGCCTCTGGAGACCCTAATGTAAGGGGTCTCTTCTGGGGACCCTGATGTAAGGGGTCTCTTCTGGGAACCCTGATGTAAGGGGTCTATTCTGAGGACCCTGATGTAAGGGGGCTCTGGGGACCCTGATGTAAGGGGTCTCTTCTGAGGACCCTGATGTAAGGGGTCTCTTCTGAGGACCCTGATGTAAGAAGTCTCTTCTGAGGACCCTGATGTAAGGGGGGCTCTGGGGACCCTAATGTAAGGGGTCTCTTCTGGGGACCCTGATGTGAGGGGGATCTTCTGGGGACCCTGATGTAAGGGGTCTTTTCTGGGGACCCTGATGTAAGGGGTCTCTTCTAGGGACTCTGATGTAAGGGGGCCTCTGGGGACCCTGATGTGGGGGGTCTCTTCTGGGGACCCTGATGTAAGGGGGATCTTCTGGGGACCCTGATGTAAGGGGTCTTTTCTGGGGACCCTGATGTAAGGGGTCTCTTCTGGGGACTCTGATGTAAGGGGGCCTCTGGGGACCCTGATGTGGGGGGTCTCTTCTGGGGACCCTGAGGTAAGGGGGCTTTAGGGACCCTGATGTAAGGGGGCCTCTGGGGACCCTGGTTTAAGGGGGGTGCCTTTAGAGATCCTAATGAAAGGGGGACTCTGATAAAAGGGGGATCTCTGGAGACCCTGATGTTAGGGCTTTCTTCTGGGGACCCTGATGTAAGGGTTTCTTCTGAGGACCCTGATGTAAGGGGGGCTCTGGGACCCTGATGTAAGGGGTCTCTTCGGGGGACCCTGATGTAATGGGTCTCTTCTGGGGACCCTGATGTAGGGGGTCTCTTCTGGGGACCCTGATGTAAGGGGGCCTCTGGGGACCCTGATGTAAGGGGGCCTCTGGGGACCCTGATTTAAGGGGGTGCCTTTAGAGATCCTAATGAAAGGGGGACTCTGATGTAAGGGGGATCTCTGGAGACCCTGATGTAAGGGGTATCTTCTGGGGACCCTGATATAAGGGGGGCTCAGGGGACCCTGATGTAAGGGGTTTCTTCTGGGGACCCTGATGTAAGGGGTCTCTTCTGGGGACCCTGATGTAAGGGGTCTCTTCTGGGGACCCTGATGTAAGGGGTGCTCTGGGGACTCTGATGTAAGGAATCTCTTCTGGGGACCCTGATGTAAGGGGTCTCTTCTGGGGACCCTGATGTAAGGTGTCTCTTCTAGGGACCCTGATGTAAGGGGTCTCTTCTCTGGACCCTGATGTAAGGGGTCTCTTCTGGGGACCCTGATGTAAGGGGTCTCTTCTTGGGACCCTCATGTAAGGTGGCCTCTGGGGACCCTAATGTAAGGGGTCTCTTCTGGGGACCCTGATGTAAGGGGTCTCTTCTGGGGACCCTGATGTAAGGGGTCTCTTTTGGGGACCCTGATGTAAGGGGTTTCTTCTGAGGACCCTGATGTAAGGGGTCTCTTCTGAGGACCCTGATGTAAGGGGGCTCTTCTGAGGACCCTGATGTAAGGGGTCTCTTCTGAGGACCCTGATGTAAGGGGTCTCTTCTGAGGACCCTGATGTAAGGGGGGCTCTGGGGTCCCTAATGTAAGGGGTCTCTTCTGGGGACCCTAATGTAAGGGGGCTCTGGGGACCCTGATGTAAGGGGTCACTTCTGAGGACCCTGATGTAAGGGGTCTCTTCTGAGGACCCTGATGTAAGGGGGGCTCTGGGGATCCTAATGTAAGGGGGCTCTTCTGGGGACCCTGATGTAAGGGGTCTCTTCTGGGGACCCTGATGTAAGGGGTCTCTTCTGGGGACCCCGATGTAAAGGGGCCTCTAGGGACCCTGATGTAAGGGGTCTCTTCTCTGGACCCTGATGTAAGGGGTCTCTTCTGGGGACCCTGATGTAAGGGGTCTCTTCTGGGGACCCTGATGTAAGGGGTCTCTTCTTGGGACCCTGATGTAAGGTGTCTCTTCTGGGGACCCTGATGTAAGGGGTCTCTTCTGGGGACCCTGATGTAAGGGGTCTCTTCTGAGGACCCTGATGTAAGGGGTTCTGGGGACCCTGATGTAAGGGGTCTCTTCTGAGGACCCTGATGTAAGGGGTCTCTTCTGAGGACCCTGATGTAAGAAGTCTCTTCTGAGGACACTGATGTAAGGGGGGCTCTGGGGACCCTAATGTAAGGGGTCTCTTCTGGGGACCCTGATGTAAGGGGGATCTTCTGGGGACCCTGATGTAATGGGTCTTTTCTGGGGACCCTGATGTAAGGGGTCTCTTCTGGGGACCCTGATGTAAGGGGTCTTTTCTGGGGACCCTGATGTAAGGGGTCTCTTCTGAGGACCCTGATGTAAGGGGGGCTCTGGGGACCCTGATGTAAGGGGTCTCTTCTGGGGACCCTGATGTAAGGTGGCCTCCTGGGACCCTGATTTAAGGAGGGTGCCTTTAGAGATCCTAATTAAAGGGGGACTCTGATGTAAGGGGGGCTCTGGGGACCCTGATGTAAGGGGTCTCTTCTGAGGACCCTGATGTAAAGGGTCTCTTCTGAGGACCCTGATGTAAGGGGGGCTCTGGGGACCCTTATGTAAGGGGGCTCTTCTGGGGACCCTGATGTAAGGGGTCTCTTCTGGATACCCTGATATAAGGGGTCTCTTCTGGGGACTCTGATGTAAGGGGGCCTCTGGGGACCCTGATGTAAGGGGTCTCTTCTGAGGACCCTGATGTAAGGGGTCTCTTCTGAGGACCCTGATGTAAGAAGTCTCTTCTGAGGACACTGATGTAAGGGGGGCTCTGGGGACCCTAATGTAAGGGGTCTCTTCTGGGGACCCTGATGTAAGGGGGATCTTCTGGGGACCCTGATGTAAGGGGTCTTTTCTGGGGACCCTGATGTAAGGGGTCTCTTCTAGGGACTCTGATGTAAGGGGGCCTCTGGGGACCCTGATGTAAGGGGGCCTCTAGGGACCCTGATGTAAGGGGGCCTCTGGGGACCCTGATTTAAGGGGGGTGCCTTTAGAGATCCTAATGAAAGGGGGACTCTGATGTAAGGGGGATCTCTGGTGACCCTGATGCAAGGGCTCTCTTCTGGGGACCCTGATGTAAGGGGTCTTTTCTGGGGACCCTGATGTAAGGGGTCTCTTCTGAGGACCCTGATGTAAGGGGGGCTCTGGGGACCCTGATGTAAGGGCTCTCTTCTGGGGACCCTGATGTAAGGGGTCTCTTCTGAGGACCCTGATGTAAGGGTGGCTCTGGGGACCCTTATGTAAGGGGTCTCTTCTGGGGACCCTGATGTAAGGGGTCTCTTCTGGGGACCCTGATGTAAGGTGGCCTCTGGGGACCCTGATTTAAGGAGGGTGCCTTTAGAGATCCTAATTAAAGGGGGACTCTGATGTAAGGGGGGCTCTGGGGACCCTGATGTAAGGGGTCTCTTCTGAGGACCCTGATGTAAAGGGTCTCTTCTGAGGACCCTGATGTAAGGGGGGCTCTGGGGACCCTTATGTAAGGGGGCTCTTCTGGGGACCCTGATGTAAGGGGTCTCTTCTGGATACCCTGATATAAGGGGTCTCTTCTGGGGACTCTGATGTAAGGGGGCCTCTGGGGACCCTGATTTAAGGGGGGTGCCTTTAGAGATCCTAATGAAATGGGGACTCTGATGTAAGGGGGATCTCTGGTGACCCTGATGCAAGGGCTCTCTTCTGGGGACCCTGATGTAAGGGATCTTTTCTGGGGACCCTGATGTAAGGGGTCTTTTCTGAGGACCCTGATGTAAGGGGGGAGGGGGGCTCTGGGGACCCTGATGTAAGGGCTCTCTTCTGGAGACCCTGATGTAAGGGGTCTCTTCTGAGGACCCTGATGTAAGGGGGGCTCTGGGCACCCTGATGTAAGAGGTCTCTTCTGGGGACCCTGATGTAAGGGGGCCTCTGGCTACCCTGATGTAAGGGGGCCTCTGGGTACCCTGATGTAAGGGGGCCTCTGGGGATCCTGATGTGGGGGGTCTCTTCTGGGGACCCTGAGGTAAGGGGGCTTTAGGGACCCTGATGTAATGGGGCCTCTGGGGACCCTGATGTAAGGGGGCCTCTGGGGACCCTGATTTAAGGGGGTGACTTTAGAGATCCTAATGAAAGGGGGACTCTGATGTAAGGGGGATCTCTGGTGACCCTGATGCAAGGGCTCTCTTCTGGGGACCCTGATGTATGGGGTCTTTTCTGGGGACCCTAATGTAAGGGGTCTCTTCTGGGGACCCTGATGTTAGGGGTCTCTTCTGGGGACCCTGATGTAATGTGGCCTCTGGGGACTCTGATTTAAGGAGGGTGCCTTTAGAGATCCTAATGAAAGGGGAACTCTGATCTTACGGGGATCTCTGGAGACCCTGATGTAAGGGCTCTCTTCTGGGGACCCTGATGTAAGGGGTCTCTTCTGAGGACCCTGATGTAAGGGGGGCTCGGGGGACCCTGATGTAAGGGGTCTCTTCTAAGGACCCTGATGTAAGGGGTCTCTTCTGAGGACCCTGATGTAAGGGGGGCTCTGGGGACCCTAATGTAAGGGGGCTCTTCTGGGGACCCTGATGTAAGGGGTCTCTTCTGGGGACCCTGATGTAAGGGGTCTCTTCTGGGGACTCTAATGTAAGGGGGCCTCTGGGGACCCTGATGTAAGGGGTCTCTTCTGAGGACCTGGTGTAAGGGGTCTCTTATAAGGACCCTGATGTAAGGGGTCTCTTCTGGGGACCCTGATGTAAAGGGTCTCTTCTGGGGACCCTGATGTAAGGGGGCCTCTGTGGACACTAATGTAAATGGTCTCTTCTGGGGACCCTATTTTAAGGGGTCTCTTCTGGGGACCCTGATGTAAGGGGTCTCTTCTGGGGACCCTGATGTAAGGGGTCTCTTCTGAGGACCCTGATGTAAGGGGTCTCTTCTGGGGACCCTGATGTAAGGGGTCTCTTCTGGGGACCCTGATGTAAGGGGTCTCTTCTGGGGACCCTGATGTAAGGGGGCCTCTGGGTACCCTGATGTAAGGGGGCCTCTGGGGACCCTGATTTAAGGGGGGTGCCTTTAGAGATCCTAATGAAATGGGGACTCTGATAAAAGGGGGATCTCTGGAGACCCTGATGTAAGGGCTCTCTTCTGGGGACCCTGATGTAAGGGTTTCTTCTGAGGACCCTGATGTAAGGGGGGCTCTGGGACCCTGATGTAAGGGGTCTCTTCGGGGGACCCTGATGTAATGGGTCTCCTCTGGGGACCCTGATGTAAGGGGTCTCTTCTGGGGACCCTGATGTAAGGGGTCTCTTCTGGGGACCCTGATGTAAGGGGGCCTCTGGGGACCCTGATGTAAGGGGGCCTCTGGGGACCCTGATGTAAGGGGGTCTCTGGGGACCCTGATTTAAGGGGTGCCTTTAGAGATCCTAATGAAAGGGGGACTCTGATGTAAGGGGGATCTCTGGAGACCCTGATGTAAGGGCTCTCTTCTGGGGACCCTGATGTAAAGGGGCCTCTAGGGACCCTGATGTAAGGGGTCTCTTCTCTGGACCCTGATGTAAGGGGTCTCTTCTGGGGACCCTGATGTAAGGGGTCTCTTCTTGGGACCCTTATGTAAGGTGGCCTCTGGGGACCCTAATGTAAGGGGTCTCTTCTGGGGACCCTGATCTAAGGGGTCTCTTCTGGGGACCCTGATGTAAGGGGGGATCTGGGGACCCTGATGTAAGGGGTCTCTTCTGGGGACCCTGATGTAAGGGGTCTCTTCTGGGGACCCTGATGTAAGGGGTCTCTTCTGGGGACCCTGATGTAAGGGGTGCTCTGGGGACCCTGATGTAAGGGATCTCTTCTGGGGACCCTGATGTAAGGGGTCTCTTCTGAGGACCCTGATGTAAGGGGTCTCTTCTGAGGACCCTGATGTAAGGGGGGCTCTGGGGACCCTAATGTAAGGGGTCTCTTCTGGGGACCCTGATGTAAGGGGGATCTTCTGGGGACCCTGATGTATGGGGTCTTTTCTGGGGACCCTGATGTAAGGGGTCTCTTCTGGGGACTCTGATGTAAGGGGGCCTCTGGGGACCCTGATGTGGGGGGTCTCTTCTGGGGACCCTGATGTAAGGGGGCTTTAGGGACCCTGATGTAAGGGGGCCTCTGGGGACCCTGATGTAAGGGGGCCTCTGGGGACCCTGATTTAAGGGGTGCCTTTAGAGATCCTAATGAAAGGGGGACTCTGATGTAAGGGGGATCTCTGGAGACCCTGATGTAAGGGCTCTCTTCTGGGGACCCTGATGTAAGGGGGGCTCAGGGGACCCTGATGTAAGGGGTCTCTTCTGGGGACCCTGATTTAAGGGGTCTCTTCTGGGGACCCTGATGTAAGGGGTCTCTTCTGGGGACCCTGATGTAAGGGGTGTTCTGGGGACCCTGATGTAAGGGATCTCTTCTGTGGACCCTGATGTAAGGGGTCTCTTCTGGGGACCCTGATGTAAAGGGGCCTCTAGGGACCCTGATGTAAGGGGTCTCTTCTCTGGACCCTGATGTAAGGGGTCTCTTCTGGGGACCCTGATGTAAGGGGTCTCTTCTTGGGACCCTTATGTAAGGTGGCCTCTGGGGACCCTAATGTAAGGGGTCTCTTCTGGGGACCCTGATCTAAGGGGTCTCTTCTGGGGACCCTGATGTAAGGGGGGATCTGAGGACCCTGATGTAAGGGGTCTCTTCTGGGGACCCTGATGTAAGGGGTCTCTTCTGGGGACCCTGATGTAAGGGGTCTCTTCTGGGGACCCTGATGTAAGGGGTGCTCTGGGGACACTGATGTAAGGGATCTCTTCTGGGGACCCTGATGTAAGGGATCTCTTCTGGGGACCCTGATGTAAGGGGTCTCTTCTGAGGACCCTGATGTAAGGGGTCTCTTCTGAGGACCCTGATGTAAGGGGGGCTCTGGGGACCCTAATGTAAGGGGTCTCTTCGGGGGACCCTGATGTAATGGGTCTCTTCTGGGGACCCTGATGTAAGGGGTCTCTACTGGGGACCCTGATGTAAGGGGGCCTCTGGGGACCCTGATGTAAGTGGGCCTCTGTGGACCCTGATGTAAGGGGGCCTCTGGGGACCCTGATGTAAGGGGGCCTCTGGGGACCCTGATGTAAGGGGGCCTCTGGGGACCCTGATTTAAGGGGGTGCCTTTAGAGATCCTAATGAAAGGGGGACTCTGATGTAAGGGGGATCTCTGGAGACCCTGATGTAAGGGGTATCTTCTGGGGACCCTGATGTAAGGGGTCTCTTCTGGGGACCCTGATGTAAGGGGTCTCTTCTTGGGACCCTGATGTAAGGTGGCCTCTGGGGACCCTAATGTAAGGGGTCTCTTCTGGGGACCCTGATGTAAGGGGTCTCTTCTGGGGACCCTGATGTAAGGGGTCTATTCTGAGAACCCTGATGTAAGGGGGCTCTGGGGACCCTGATGTAAGGGGTCTCTTCTGAGGACCCTGATGTAAGGGGTCTCTTAAGAGGACCCTGATGTAAGAAGTCTCTTCTGAGGACCCTGATGTAAGGGGGGCTTTGGGGACCCTAATGTAAGGGGTCTCTTCTGGGGACCCTGATGTGAGGGGGATCTTCTGGGGACCCTGATGTAAGGGGTTTTTTCTGGGGACCCTGATGTAAGGGGTCTCTTCTAGGGACTCTGATGTAAGGAGGCCTCTGGGGACCCTGATGTGGGGGGTCTCTTCTGGGGACCCTGATGTAAGGGGGATCTTCTGGGGACCCTGATGTAAGGGGTCTTTTCTGGGGACCCTGATGTAAGGGGTCTCTTCTGGGGACTCTGATGTAAGGGGGCCTCTGGGGACCCTGATGTGGGGGGTCTCTTCTGGGGACCCTGAGGTAAGGGGGCTTTAGGGACACTGATGTAAGGGGGCCTCTGGGGACCCTGGTTTAAGGGGGGTGCCTTTAGAGATCCTAATGAAAGGGGGACTCTGATAAAAGGGGGATCTCTGGAGACCCTGATGTAAGGGCTTTCTTCTGGGGACCCTGATGTAAGGGTTTCTTCTGAGGACCCTGATGTAAGGGGGGCTCTGGGACCCTGATGTAAGGGGTCTCTTCGGGGGACCCTGATGTAATGGGTCTCTTCTGGGGACCCTGATGTAGGGGGTCTCTTCTGGGGACCCTGATGTAAGGGGGCCTCTGGGGACCCTGATGTAAGGGGGCCTCTGGGGACCCTGATTTAAGGGGGTGCCTTTAGAGATCCTAATGAAAGGGGGACTCTGATGTAAGGGGGATCTCTGGAGACCCTGATGTAAGGGGTATCTTCTGGGGACCCTGATATAAGGGGGGCTCAGGGGACCCTGATGTAAGGGGTTTCTTCTGGGGACCCTGATGTAAGGGGTCTCTTCTGGGGACCCTGATGTAAGGGGTCTCTTCTGGGGACCCTGATGTAAGGGGTGCTCTGGGGACCCTGATGTAAGGGATCTCTTCTGGGGACCCTGATGTAAGGGTTCTCTTCTGGGGACCCTGATGTAAGGTGTCTTTTCTAGGGACCCTGATGTAAGGGGTCTCTTCTCTGGACCCTGATGTAAGGGGTCTCTTCTGGGGACCCTGATGTAAGGGGTCTCTTCTTGGGACCCTTATGTAAGGTGGCCTCTGGGGACCCTAATGTAAGGGGTCTCTTCTGGGGACCCTGATGTAAGGGGTCTCTTCTGGGGACCCTGATGTAAGGGGTCTCTTCTGGGGACCCTGATGTAAGGGGTTTCTTCTGAGGACCCTGATGTAAGGGGTCTCTTCTGAGGACCCTGATGTAAGGGGGCTCTTTTGAGGACCCTGATGTAAGGGGTCTCTTCTGAGGACCCTGATGTAAGGGGTCTCTTCTGAGGACCCTGATGTAAGGGGGGCTCTGGGGTCCCTAATGTAAGGGGTCTCTTCTGGGGACCCTAATGTAAGAGGGATCTTCTGGGGACCCTGATGTAAGGGGTCTTTTCTGGGGACCCTGATGTAAGGGGTCTCTTCTGGGGACTCTGATGTAAGGGGGCCTCTGGGGACCCTGATGTGGGGGGTCTCTTCTGGGGACCCTGAGGTAAGGGGGCTTTAGGGACCCTGATGTAAGGGGGCCTCTGGGGACCCTGGTTTAAGGGGGGTGCCTTTAGAGATCCTAATGAAAGGGGGACTCTGATGTAAGGGGGATCTCTGGTGACCCTGATGCAAGGGCTCTCTTCTGGCGACCCTGATGTTTGGGGTCTTTTCTGGGGACCCAGATGTAAGGGGTCTCTTCTGAGGACCCTGATGTAAGGGGTCTCTTCTGAGGACCCTGATGTAAGGGGTCTCTTCTGAGGACCCTGATGTAAGGGGGGCTCTGGGGTCCCTAATGTAAGGGGTCTCTTCTGGGGACCCTAATGTAAGAGGGATCTTCTGGGGACCCTGATGTAAGGGGTCTTTTCTGGGGACCCTGATGTATGGGGTCTCTTCTGGGGACCCTGATGTAAGGGGGGCTCTGGGGACCCTGATGTAAGGGGTCTCTTCTGGGGACCCTGATGTAAGGTGGCCTCTGGGGACCCTGATTTAAGGAGGGTGCCTTTAGAGATCCTAATGAAAGGGGGACTCTGATGTAAGGGGGATCTCTGGAGACCTTGATGTAAGGGCTCTCTTCTGGGGACCCTGATGTAAGGGGTCTCTTCTGAGGACCCTGATGTAAGGGGGGCTCTGGGGACCCTGATGTAAGGGGTCTCTTCTGAGGACCCTGATGTAAGGGGTCTCTTCTGAGGACCCTGATGTAAGGGGGGCTCTGGGGATCCTAATGTAAGGGGGCTCTTCTGGGGACCCTGATGTAAGGGGTCTCTTCTGGGGACCCTGATGTAAGGGGTCTCTTCTGGGGACCCTGATGTAAAGGGGCCTCTAGGGACCCTGATGTAAGGGGTCTCTTCTCTGGACCCTGATGTAAGGGGTCTCTTCTGGGGACCCTGATGTAAGGGGTCTCTTCTGGGGACCCTGATGTAAGGGGTCTCTTCTGGGGACCCTGATGTAAGGGGTCTCTTCTGAGGACCCTGATGTAAGGGGTTCTGGGGACCCAGATGTAAGGGGTCTCTTCTGAGGACCCTGATGTAAGGGGTCTCTTCTGAGGACCCTGATGTAAGGGGTCTCTTCTGAGGACCCTGATGTAAGGGGGGCTCTGGGGTCCCTAATGTAAGGGGTCTCTTCTGGGGACCCTAATGTAAGAGGGATCTTCTGGGGACCCTGATGTAAGGGGTCTTTTCTGGGGACCCTGATGTAAGGGGTCTCTTCTGGGGACCCTGATGTAAGGGGGGCTCTGGGGACCCTGATGTAAGGGGTCTCTTCTGGGGACCCTGATGTAAGGTGGCCTCTGGGGATCCTGATTTAAGGAGGGTGCCTTTAGAGATCCTAATGAAAGGGGGACTCTGATGTAAGGGGGATCTCTGGAGACCTTGATGTAAGGGCTCTCTTCTGGGGACCCTGATGTAAGGGGTCTCTTCTGAGGACCCTGATGTAAGGGGGGCTCTGGGGACCCTGATGTAAGGGGTCTCTTCTGAGGACCCTGATGTAAGGGGTCTCTTCTGAGGACCCTGATGTAAGGGGGGCTCTGGGGATCCTAATGTAAGGGGGCTCTTCTGGGGACCCTGATGTAAGGGGTCTCTTCTGGGGACCCTGATGTAAAGGGGCCTCTAGGGACCCTGATGTAAGGGGTCTCTTCTCTGGACCCTGATGTAAGGGGTCTCTTCTGGGGACCCTGATGTAATTGGTCTCTTCTGGGGACCCTGATGTAAGGGGTCTCTTCTTGGGACCCTGATGTAAGGTGTCTCTTCTGGGGACCCTGATGTAAGGGGTCTCTTCTGGGGACCCTGATGTAAGGGGTCTCTTCTGAGGACCCTAATGTAAGAGGGATCTTCTGGGGACCCTGATGTAAGGGGTCTTTTCTGGGGACCCTGATGTAAGGGGTCTCTTCTGGGGACCCTGATGTAAGGGGGGCTCTGGGGACCCTGATGTAAGGGGTCTCTTCTGGGGACCCTGATGTAAGGTGGCCTCTGGGGATCCTGATTTAAGGAGGGTGCCTTTAGAGATCCTAATGAAAGGGGGACTCTGATGTAAGGGGGATCTCTGGAGACCTTGATGTAAGGGCTCTCTTCTGGGGACCCTGATGTAAGGGGTCTCTTCTGAGGACCCTGATGTAAGGGGGGCTCTGGGGACCCTGATGTAAGGGGTCTCTTCTGAGGACCCTGATGTAAGGGGTCTCTTCTGAGGACCCTGATGTAAGGGGGGCTCTGGGGATCCTAATGTAAGGGGGCTCTTCTGGGGACCCTGATGTAAGGGGTCTCTTCTGGGGACCCTGATGTAAAGGGGCCTCTAGGGACCCTGATGTAAGGGGTCTCTTCTCTGGACCCTGATGTAAGGGGTCTCTTCTGGGGACCCTGATGTAATTGGTCTCTTCTGGGGACCCTGATGTAAGGGGTCTCTTCTTGGGACCCTGATGTAAGGTGTCTCTTCTGGGGACCCTGATGTAAGGGGTCTCTTCTGGGGACCCTGATGTAAGGGGTCTCTTCTGAGGACCCTGATGTAAGGGGTTCTGGGGACCCTGATGTAAGGGGTCTCTTCTGAGGACCCTGATGTAAGGGGTCTCTTCTGAGGACCCTGATGTAAGAAGTCTCTTCTGAGGACACTAATGTAAGGGGGGCTCTGGGGACCCTAATGTAAGGGGTCTCTTCTGGGGACCCTGATGTAAGGGGTCTCTTCTGGGGACCCTGATGTAAGGGGGGCTCTGGGGACCCTGAAGTAAGGGGTCTCTTCTGGGGACCCTGATGTAAGGTGGCCTCTGGGGACCCTGATTTAAGGAGGGTGCCTTTAGAGATCCTAATGAAAGGGGGACTCTGATGTAAGGGGGATCTCTGGAGACCTTGATGTAAGGGCTCTCTTCTGGGGACCCTGATGTAAGGGGTCTCTTCTGAGGACCCTGATGTAAGGGGGGCTCTGGGGACCCTGATGTAAGGGGTCTCTTCTGAGGACCCTGATGTAAGGGGTCTCTTCTGAGGACCCTGATGTAAGGGGGGCTCTGGGGATCCTAATGTAAGGGGGCTCTTCTGGGGACCCTGATGTAAGGGGTCTCTTCTGGGGACCCTGATGTAAGGGGTCTCTTCTGGGGACCCTGATGTAAAGGGGCCTCTAGGGACCCTGATGTAAGGGGTCTCTTCTCTGGACCCTGATGTAAGGGGTCTCTTCTGGGGACGCTGATGTAAGGGGTCTCTTCTGGGGACCCTGATGTAAGGGGTCTCTTCTTGGGACCCTGATGTAAGGTGTCTCTTCTGGGGACCCTGATGTAAGGGGTCTCTTCTGGGGACCCTGATGTAAGGGGTCTCTTCTGAGGACCCTGATGTAAGGGGTTCTGGGGACCCAGATGTAAGGGGTCTCTTCTGAGGACCCTGATGTAAGGGGTCTCTTCTGAGGACCCTGATGTAAGGGGTCTCTTCTGAGGACCCTGATGTAAGGGGGGCTCTGGGGTCCCTAATGTAAGGGGTCTCTTCTGGGGACCCTGATGTAAGGGGGGCTCTGGGGACCCTGATGTAAGGGGTCTCTTCTGAGGACCCTGATGTAAGGGGTCTCTTCTGAGGACCCTGATGTAAGGGGGGCTCTGGGGATCCTAATGTAAGGGGGCTCTTCTGGGGACCCTGATGTAAGGGGTCTCTTCTGGGGACCCTGATGTAAGGGGTCTCTTCTGGGGACCCTGATGTAAAGGGGCCTCTAGGGACCCTGATGTAAGGGGTCTCTTCTCTGGACCCTGATGTAAGGGGTCTCTTCTGGGGACCCTGATGTAATTGGTCTCTTCTGGGGACCCTGATGTAAGGGGTCTCTTCTTGGGACCCTGATGTAAGGTGTCTCTTCTGGGGACCCTGATGTAAGGGGTCTCTTCTGGGGACCCTGATGTAAGGGGTCTCTTCTGAGGACCCTGATGTAAGGGGTTCTGGGGACCCTGATGTAAGGGGTCTCTTCTGAGGACCCTGATGTAAGGGGTCTCTTCTGAGGACCCTGATGTAAGAAGTCTCTTCTGAGAACACTAATGTAAGGGGGGCTCTGGGGACCCTAATGTAAGGGGTCTCTTCTGGGGACCCTGATGTAAGGGGTCTCTTCTGGGGACCCTGATGTAAGGGGGGCTCTGGGGACCCTGATGTAAGGGGTCTCTTCTGAGGACCCTGATGTAAGGGGGGCTCTGGGGACCCTGATGTAAGGGGTCTCTTCTGAGGACCCTGATGTAAGGGGTCTCTTCTGAGGACCCTGATGTAAGGGGGGCTCTGGGGATCCTAATGTAAGGGGGCTCTTCTGGGGACCCTGATGTAAGGGGTCTCTTCTGGGGACCCTGATGTAAGGGGTCTCTTCTGGGGACCCTGATGTAAAGGGGCCTCTAGGGACCCTGATGTAAGGGGTCTCTTCTCTGGACCCTGATGTAAGGGGTCTCTTCTGGGGACCCTGATGTAAGGGGTCTCTTCTGGGGACCCTGATGTAAGGGGTCTCTTCTTGGGACCCTGATGTAAGGTGTCTCTTCTGGGGACCCTGATGTAAGGGGTCTCTTCTGGGGACCCTGATGTAAGGGGTCTCTTCTGAGGACCCTGATGTAAGGGGTTCTGGGGACCCAGATGTAAGGGGTCTCTTCTGAGGACCCTGATGTAAGGGGTCTCTTCTGAGGACCCTGATGTAAGGGGTCTCTTCTGAGGACCCTGATGTAAGGGGGGCTCTGGGGTCCCTAATGTAAGGGGTCTCTTCTGGGGACCCTAATGTAAGAGGGATCTTCTGGGGACCCTGATGTAAGGGGTCTTTTCTGGGGACCCTGATGTAAGGGGTCTCTTCTGGGGACCCTGATGTAAGGGGGGCTCTGGGGACCCTGATGTAAGGGGTCTCTTCTGGGGACCCTGATGTAAGGTGGCCTCTGGGGATCCTGATTTAAGGAGGGTGCCTTTAGAGATCCTAATGAAAGGGGGACTCTGATGTAAGGGGGATCTCTGGAGACCTTGATGTAAGGGCTCTCTTCTGGGGACCCTGATGTAAGGGGTCTCTTCTGAGGACCCTGATGTAAGGGGGGCTCTGGGGACCCTGATGTAAGGGGTCTCTTCTGAGGACCCTGATGTAAGGGGTCTCTTCTGAGGACCCTGATGTAAGGGGGGCTCTGGGGATCCTAATGTAAGGGGGCTCTTCTGGGGACCCTGATGTAAGGGGTCTCTTCTGGGGACCCTGATGTAAGGGGTCTCTTCTGGGGACCCTGATGTAAAGGGGCCTCTAGGGACCCTGATGTAAGGGGTCTCTTCTCTGGACCCTGATGTAAGGGGTCTCTTCTGGGGACCCTGATGAAATTGGTCTCTTCTGGGGACCCTGATGTAAGGGGTCTCTTCTTGGGACCCTGATGTAAGGTGTCTCTTCTGGGGACCCTGATGTAAGGGGTCTCTTCTGGGGACCCTGATGTAAGGGGTCTCTTCTGAGGACCCTGATGTAAGGGGTTCTGGGGACCCTGATGCAAGGGGTCTCTTCTGAGGACCCTGATGTAAGGGGTCTCTTCTGAGGACCCTGATGTAAGAAGTCTCTTCTGAGGACACTAATGTAAGGGGGGCTCTGGGGACCCTAATGTAAGGGGTCTCTTCTGGGGACCCTGATGTAAGGGGGATCTTCTGGGGACCCTGATGTAAGGGGTCTTTTCTGGGGACCCTGATGTAAGGGGTCTCTTCTAGGGACTCTGATGTAAGGGGGCCTCTGGGGACCCTGATGTAAGGGGGCCTCTAGGGACCCTGATGTAAGGGGGCCTCTGGGGACCCTGATTTAAGGGGGGTGCCTTTAGAGATCCTAATGAAAGGGGGACTCTGATGTAAGGGGGATCTCTGGTGACCCTGATGCAAGGGCTCTCTTCTGGGGACCCTGATGTAAGGGGTCTTTTCTGGGGACCCTGATGTAAGGGGTCTCTTCTGAGGACCCTGATGTAAGGGGGGCTCTGGGGACCCTGATGTAAGGGCTCTCTTCTGGGGACCCTGATGTAAGGGGTCTCTTCTGAGGACCCTGATGTAAGGGAGGCTCTGGGGACCCTTATGTAAGGGGTCTCTTCTGGGGACCCTGATGTAAGGGGTCTCTTCTGGGGACCCTGATGTAAGGTGGCCTCTGGGGACCCTGATTTAAGGAGGGTGCCTTTAGAGATCCTAATTAAAGGGGGACTCTGATGTAAGGGGGGCTCTGGGGACCCTGATGTAAGGGGTCTCTTCTGAGTACCCCGATGTAAAGGGTCTCTTCTGAGGACCCTGATGTAAGGGGGCTCTGGGGACCCTTATGTAAGGGGGCTCTTCTGGGGACCCTGATGTAAGGGGTCTCTTCTGGATACCCTGATATAAGGGGTCTCTTCTGGGGACTCTGATGTAAGGGGGCCTCTGGGGACCCTGATTTAAGGGGGGTGCCTTTAGAGATCCTAATGAAATGGGGACTCTGATGTAAGGGGGATCTCTGGTGACCCTGATGCAAGGGCTCTCTTCTGGGGACCCTGATGTAAGGGGTCTTTTCTGGGGATCCTGATGTAAGGGGTCTTTTCTGAGGACCCTGATGTAAGGGGGGAGGGGGGCTCTGGGGACCCTGATGTAAGGGCTCTCTTCTGGGGACCCTGATGTAAGGGGTCTCTTCTGAGGACCCTGATGTAAGGGGGGCTCTGGGCACCCTGATGTAAGAGGTCTCTTCTGGGGACCCTGATGTAAGGGGGCCTCTGGCTACCCTGATGTAAGGGGGCCTCTGGGTACCCTGATGTAAGGGGGCCTCTGGGGACCCTGATGTGGGGGGTCTCTTCTGGGGACCCTGAGGTAAGGGGGCTTTAGGGACCCTGATGTAATGGGGCCCCTGGGGACCCTGATGTAAGGGGGCCTCTGGGGACCCTGATTTAAGGGGGTGACTTTAGAGATCCTAATGAAAGGGGGACTCTGATGTAAGGGGGATCTCTGGTGACCCTGATGCAAGGGCTCTCTTCTGGGGACCCTGATGTATGGGGTCTTTTCTGGGGACCCTAATGTAAGGGGTCTCTTCTGAGGACCCTGATGTAAGGGGGGCACTGGGGACCCAGATGTAAGGGCTCTCTTCTGGGAACCCTGATGTAAGGGGTCTCTTCTGAGGACCCTGATGTAAGGGGGGCTCTGGGGACCCTGATGTAAGGGGTCTCTTCTGGGGACCCTGATGTTAGGGGTCTCTTCTGGGGACCCTGATGTAAGGTGGCCTCTGGGGACTCTGATTTAAGGAGGGTGCCTTTAGAGATCCTAATGAAAGGGGAACTCTGATCTTACGGGGATCTCTGGAGACCCTGATGTAAGGGCTCTCTTCTGGGGACCCTGATGTAAGGGGTCTCTTCTGAGGACCCTGATGTAAGGGGGGCTCGGGGGACCCTGATGTAAGGGGTCTCTTCTGAGGACCCTGATGTAAAGGGTCTCTTCTGAGGACCCTGATGTAAGGGGGGCTCTGGGGACCCTAATGTAAGGGGGCTCTTCTGGGGACCCTGATGTAAGGGGTCTCTTCTGGGGACCCTGATGTAAGGGGTCTCTTCTGGGGACTCTAATGTAAGGGGGCCTCTGGGGACCCTGATGTAAGGGGTCTCTTCTGAGGACCTGATGTAAGGGGTCTCTTCTAAGGACCCTGATGTAAGGGGTCTCTTCTGGGGACCCTGATGTAAAGGGTCTCTTCTGGGGACCCTGATGTAAGGGGGCCTCTGTGGACACTAATGTAAATGGTCTCTTCTGGGGACCCTATTTTAAGGGGTCTCTTCTGGGGACCCTGATGTAAGGGTCTCTTCTGGGGACCCTGATGTAAGGGGTCTCTTCTGAGGACCCTGATGTAAGGGGTCTCTTCTGGGGACCCTGATGTAAGGGGTCTCTTCTGGGGACCCTGATGTAAGGGGTCTCTTCTGGGGACCCTGATGTAAGGGGGCCTCTGGGTACCCTGATGTAAGGGGGCCTCTGGGGACCCTGATTTAAGGGGGGTGCCTTTAGAGATCCTAATGAAATGGGGACTCTGATAAAAGGGGGATCTCTGGAGACCCTGATGTAAGGGCTCTCTTCTGGGGACCCTGATGTAAGGGTTTCTTCTGAGGACCCTGATGTAAGGGGGGCTCTGGGACCCTGATGTAAGGGGTCTCTTCGGGGGACCCTGATGTAATGGGTCTCCTCTGGGGACCCTGATGTAAGGGGTCTCTTCTGGAGACCCTGATGTAAGGGGGCCTCTGGGGACCCTGATGTAAGGGGGCCTCTGGAGACCCTGATTTAAGGGGTGCCTTTAGAGATCCTAATGAAAGGGGGACTCTGATGTAAGGGGGATCTCTGGAGACCCTGATGTAAGGGCTCTCTTCTGGGGACCCTGATGTAAGGGGGGCTCAGGGGACCCTGATGTAAGGGGTCTCTTCTGGGGACCCTGATGTAAGGGGTCTCTTCTGGGGACCCTGATGTAAGGGGTCTCTTCTGGGGACCCTGATGTAAGGGGTGTTCTGGGGACCCTGATGTAAGGGATCTCTTCTGTGGACCCTGATGTAAGGGGTCTCTTCTGGGGACCCTGATGTAAAGGGGCCTCTAGGGACCCTGATGTAAGGGGTCTCTTCTCTGGACCCTGATGTAAGGGGTCTCTTCTGTGGACCCTGATGTAAGGGGTCTCTTCTTGGGACCCTTATGTAAGGTTGCCTCTGGGGACCCTAATGTAAGGGGTCTCTTCTGGGGACCCTGATCTAAGGGGTCTCTTCTGGGGACCCTGATGTAAGGGGGGATCTGGGGACCCTGATGTAAGGGGTCTCTTCTGGGGACCCTGATGTAAGGGGTCTCTTCTGGGGACCCTGATGTAAGGGGTCTCTTCTGGGGACCCTGATGTAAGGGGTGCTCTGGGGACCCTGATGTAAGGGATCTCTTCTGGGGACCCTGATGTAAGGGGTCTCTTCTGAGGACCCTGATGTAAGGGGTCTCTTCTGAGGACCCTGATGTAAGGGGGGCTCTGGGGACCCTAATGTAAGGGGTCTCTTCTGGGGACCCTGATGTAAGGGGGATCTTCTGGGGACCCTGATGTATGGGGTCTTTTCTGGGGACCCTGATGTAAGGGGTCTCTTCTGGGGACTCTGATGTAAGGGGGCCTCTGGGGACCCTGATGTGAGGGGTCTCTTCTGGGGACCCTGATGTAAGGGGGCTTTAGGGACCCTGATGTAAGGGTGCCTCTGGGGACCCTGATGTAAGGGGGCCTCTGGGGACCCTGATGTAAGGGGTCTCTTCTGGGGACCCTGATGTAAGGGTTTCTTCTGAGGACCCTGATGTAAGGGGGGCTCTGGGACCCTGATGTAAGGGGTCTCTTCGGGGGACCCTGATGTAATGGGTCTCTTCTGGGGACCCTGATGTAAGGGGTCTCTTCTGGGGACCCTGATGTAAGGGGGCCTCTGGGGACCCTGATGTAAGTGGGCCTCTGGGGACCCTGATGTAAGGGGGCCTCTGGGGACCCTGATGTAAGGGGGCCTCTGGGGCCCCTGATGTAAGGGGGCCTCTGGGGACCCTGATTTAAGGGGGTGCCTTTAGAGATCCTAATGAAAAGGGGACTCTGATGTAAGGGGGATCTCTGGAGACCCTGATGTAAGGTGTATCTTCTGGGGACCCTGATGTAAGGGGTCTCTTCTGGGGACCCTGATGTAAGGGGTCTCTTCTTGGGACCCTGATGTAAGGTGGCCTCTGGGGACCCTAATGTAAGGGGTCTCTTCTGGGGACCCTGATGTAAGGGGTCTCTTCTGGGGACCCTGATGTAAGGGGTCTATTCTGAGGACCCTGATGTAAGGGGGCTCTGGGGACCCTGATGTAAGGGGTCTCTTCTGAGGACCCTGATGTAAGGGGTCTCTTCTGAGGACCCTGATGTAAGAAGTCTCTTCTGAGGACCCTGATGTAAGGGGGGCTCTGGGGACCCTAATGTAAGGGGTCTCTTCTGGGGACCCTGATGTGAGGGGGATCTTCTGGGGACCCTGATGTAAGGGGTCTTTTCTGGGGACCCTGATGTAAGGGGTCTCTTCTAGGGACTCTGATGTAAGGGGGCCTCTGGGGACCATGATGTGGGGGGTCTCTTCTGGGGACCCTGATGTAAGGGGGATCTTCTGGGGACCCTGATGTAAGGGGTCTTTTCTGGGGACCCTGATGTAAGGGGTCTCTTCTGGGGAATCTGATGTAAGGGGGCCTCTGGGGACCCTGATGTGGGGGGTCTCTTCTGCGGACCCTGAGGTAAGGGGGCTTTAGGGACCCTGATGTAAGGGGGCCTCTGGGGACCCTGGTTTAAGGGGGGTGCCTTTAGAGATCCTAATGAAAGGGGGACTCTGATAAAAGGGGGATCTCTGGAGACCCTGATGTAAGGGCTCTCTTCTGGGGACCCTGATGTAAGGGTTTCTTCTGAGGACCCTGATGTAAGGGGGGCTCTGGGACCCTGATGTAAGGGGTCTCTTCGGGGGACCCTGAAGTAATGGGTCTCTTCTGGGGACCCTGATGTAGGGGGTCTCTTCTGGGGACCCTGATGTAAGGGGGCCTCTGGGGACCCTGATGTAAGGGGGCCTCTGGGGACCCTGATTTAAGGGGGTGCCTTTAGAGATCCTAATGAAAGGGGGACTCTGATGTAAGGGGGATCTCTGGAGACCCTGATGTAAGGGGTATCTTCTGGGGACCCTGATATAAGGGGGGCTCAGGGGACCCTGATGTAAGGGGTTTCTTCTGGGGACCCTGATGTAAGGGGTCTCTTCTGGGGACCCTGATGTAAGGGGTCTCTTCTGGGGACCCTGATGTAAGGGGTGCTCTGGGGACCCTGATGTAAGGGATCTCTTCTGGGGACCCTGATGTAAGGGGTCTCTTCTGGGGACCCTGATGTAAGGGGTCTCTTCTGGGGACCCTGATGTAAAGGGGCCTCTAGGGACCCTGATGTAAGGGGTCTCTTCTCTGGACCCTGATGTAAGGGGTCTCTTCTGGGGACCCTGATGTAAGGGCTCTCTTCTGGGGACTCTGATGTAAGGGGTCTCTTCTGAGGACCCTGATGTAAGGGCTCTCTTCTGGGGACCCTGATGTAAGGGCTCTCTTCTGAGGACCCTGATGTAAGGGGGGCTCTGGGGACCCTGATGTAAGGGCTCTCTTCTGGGGACTCTGATGTAAGGGGTCTCTTCTGAGGACCCTGATGTAAGGGGGCTCTGGGGACCCTGATGTAAGGGCTCTCTTCTGGGGACTCTGATGTAAGGGGTCTCTTCTGAGGACCCTGATGTAAGGGGGGCTCTGGGGACCCTGATGTAAGGGCTCTCTTCTGGGGACTCTGATGTAAGGGGTCTCTTCTGAGGACCCTGATGTAAGGGGGGCTCTGGGGACCCTGATGTAAGGGGTCTCTTCTGGGGACTCTGATGTAAGGGGTCTCTTCTGAGGACCCTGATGTAAGGGGGGGGCTCTGGGGACCCTGATGTAAGGGGTCTCTTCCGGGGACTCTGATGTAAGGGGTCTCTTCTGAGGACCTTGATGTAAGGGGGGGGCTCTGGGGACCCTGATGTAAGGGTTCTCTTCTGGGGACTCTGATGTAAGGGGTCTCTTCTGAGGACCCTGATGTAAGGGGGGGGCTTTGGGGACCCTGATGTAAGGGGTCTCTTCTGGGGACCCTGATGTAAGGGGTATCTTCTGGGGACCCTGATGTAAGGGGTCTTTTCTGGGGACTCTGATGTAGGGGGCCTCTGGGGATCCTCATGTAAAGTGGGTGACCCCGGGATCCTAATCAAAGGGGAACCCTGATGTAAAGGGTCTCATCTGGGGACCCTGATGTAAGGGGTCTCTTCTGGGGACCCTGATTTAAGGGGTCTCTTCTGGGGACTCTGATGTAAGGGGGCCTCTGGGGACCCTGATGTAAGGAGTCTCTTCTGGGGACCCTGAGGTAAGGGGGCTTTAGGGACCCTGATGTAAGGGGGCCTCTGGGGACCCTGATGTAAGGGGGCCTCTGGGGACCCTGATTAAGGGGGCCTCTGGGGACCCTGATGTAAGGGGTCTCTTCTGGGGACCCTGATGTAAGGGGTCTCTTCTGGGGACCCTGATGTAAGGGGTCTCTTCTGGGGACCCTGATGTAAGGGGTCTCTTCTGGGGACTCTGATTTAAGGGGGCCTCTGGGGACCCTGATGTAAGGGGGCCTCTGGGGACCCTGATGTAAGGGGTCTCTTCTGGGGACCCTGATGTAAGGGGTCTCTTCTGGTGACCCTGATGTAAGGGGTCTCTTCTGGGGACTCTGATGTAAGGGGGCCTCTGGGGACCCTGATGTAAGGGGTCTCTTCTGGGGACCCTGATGTAAGGGGTCTCTTCTGGGGACCCTGATGTAAGGGGTCTCTTCTGGGGACCCTGATGTAAGGGGGCCTCTGGGGACCCTGATGTAAAGGGGGTGACCTTGGGATCCTAATGAAAGAGGGACCCTGATGTAAGGGTCTCTTCTTGGGACCCTGATGTAAGGGGTCTCTTCTGGGGACTCTGATGTAAGGGGTCTCTTTTTGGGACCCTGATGTAAGGGGTCTCTTCTGGGGACCCTGATGTAAGGGGTCTCTTCTGGCGACCCTGATGTAAGGGGTCTCTTCTGGGGACTCTGATGTAAGGGGGCCTCTGGGGACCCTGATGTAAGGGGTCTCTTCTGGGGACCCTGATGTAAGGGGTCTCTTCTGGGGACCCTGATGTAAGGGGGCCTCTGGGGACCCTGATGTAAAGGGGGTGACCTTGGGATCCTAATGAAAGAGGGACCCTGATGTAAGGGTCTCTTCTTGGGACCCTGATGTAAGGGGTCTCTTCTGGGGACTCTGATGTAAGGGGTCTCTTCTTGGGACCCTGATGTAAGGGGTCTCTTCTGGGGACCCTGATGTAAGGGGTCTCTTCTGGGGACTCTGATGTAAGGGGTCTGTTCTTGGGACCCTGATGTAAGGGGTCTCTTCTGGGGACTCTGATGTAAGGGGTCTCTTCTGGGGACCCTGATGTATGGGCTCTCTTCTGGGGACCCTGATGTAAGAAGTTTCTTCTGGGGACCCTGATGTAAGAAGTCTCTTCTGGGGACCCTGATGTAAGGGGTCTCTTATGGAGACCCTGATGTAAGGGGTCTCATCTGGCGACCCTGATGTAAGGGGTCTCTTCTGGGGACCCTGATGTAAGGGGTCTCTTCTGGGGACCCTGATGTAAGGGGTCTCTTCTGGGGACCCTGATGTAAGGGGTCTCTTCTGGGGACTCTGATGTAAGGGGGCCTCTGGGCACCCTGATGTAAGGGGTCTCTTCTGGGGACCCTGAGGTAAGGGGGCTTTAGTGACCCTGATGTAAGGGGGCCTCTGGGGACCCTGATGTAAGGGGGCCTCTGGGGACCCTGATGTAAGGGGGGCTCTCTGGGGACCCTGATTCAAGGGGGGTGCCTTTAGAGATCCTAATGAAAGGGGGACTCTGATGTAAGGGGGATCTCTGGAGACCCTGATGTAAGGGCTCTCTTCTGGGGACCCTGATGTAAGGGGTCTCTTCTGAGGACCCTGATGTAAGGGGGGCTCTGGGGACCCTGATGTAAGGGCTCTCTTCTGGGGACTCTGATGTAAGGGGTCTCTTCTGAGGACCCTGATGTAAGGGGGGGCTCTGGGGACCCTGATGTAAGGGCTCTCTTCTGGGGACCCTGATGTAAGGGGGGCTCTGGGGACCCTGATGTAAGGGGGGGGCTCTGGGGACCCTGATGTAAGGGGGGCTCTGGGGACCCTGATGTAAGGGCTCTCTTCTGGGGACTCTGATGTAAGGGGTCTCTTCTGAGGACCCTGATGTAAGGGGGGCTCTGGGGACCCTGATGTAAGGGGTCTCTTCTGGGGACTCTGATGTAAGGGGTCTCTTCTGAGGACCCTGATGTAAGGGGGGGGCTCTGGGGACCCTGATGTAAGGGGTCTCTTCTGGGGACTCTGATGTAAGGGGTCTCTTCTGAGGACCCTGATGTAAGGGGGGGGCTCTGGGGACCCTGATGTAAGGGGTCGCTTCTGGGGACTCTGATGTAAGGGGTCTCTTCTGAGGACCCTGATGTAAGGGGGGGGCTTTGGGGACCCTGATGTAAGGGGTCTCTTCTGGGGACCCTGATGTAAGGGGTATCTTCTGGGGACCCTGATGTAAGGGGTATCTTCTGGGGACCCTGATGTAAGGGGTATCTTCTGGGGACCCTGATGTAAGGGGGGCTCTGGGGACCCTGATGTAAGGGGTCTCTTCTGGGGACTCTGATGTTAGGGGTCTCTTCTGAGGACCCTGATGTAAGGGGGGGCTTTGGGGACCCTGATGTAAGGGGTCTCTTCTGGGGACCCTGATGTAAGGATGAGGTCCTGCAAGGTCCACACGAGACGGATTACAGGATGGATATTCTAGGCCTCCATCTGTGGGAGCTCCTCAAATGGCGCAAGGCTTATTATTGTCCTCCATCCAATCAGACGTGCGATTAGAGCCAATGGGAGCTTTGTGTGATCAGAAGGCCAGCCCCCCCCCCCCCCCACACACACATCATTACTCCCAATGGATTGACATGTTAGACACAATACTGGCATTACTAACCCTTTGCTATTCTAATAGACATCGGGGGTTACCAGGGAAACCTTTTTCCATAGTCCCGCGATCTGAGGGATGACCGCCAAGGAGGCCTCATTTCAGGGTCATCCATTTACCAATCCTCCCCACATATTTTTTAAACCCAAAAGAACTTGCACCGAGAGCCCTTCTTGGTTGATGGTTGTCAGGTTCGAGGACTGTCAGCACTCAGTTCAGTGGAGACATCAGAGGTCTAATAGACCCCTCATGTCTCCATAAAAAGTGTTTTTGTTAAGAAGCCAGAATGCTGAGAGGATTTGGGTGGACTATACATCCCGCACTCCTGCCACTAAATGACATTATAGGAATGTCTTTTTTGGAAACAATGCTTTTGTAGGAAAGGTTTGTCGCCGGGATCGATTGCCATTAGGCCCGAGAAAGGTATGAGAGGTGTAACTGGGTGGTGCCGGTCAGGTAAGGCCAGGAGCCTCCCAAAGGATGTCGATGTCATGGTGTCCAGGAAGGGATCCCTTGTCCATAAGCACATCAGTGAGTCTACGGAACCAATCTAGGGAATGGGTTAAAAATTGCAGATGTTCCCCTCCCCCCACCACAAGGCAGTACAAAATGAGAACATGAAGCCCAGCACATAGCTAGCATGACTCCACAACAGAGATGATTGTTATAGATTGGGAGAAAAGAGAGGTGACACAGAGCAGATGACCATGGATTGAAGAGTGAGGGGGCATAGAGGAGATGACCATGGATTAGGAAGAGTGAGGGGGGCATAGAGAAGATGACCATGGATTGAAGAGTGAGGGGGGCATAGAGAAGATGACCATGGATTGGAGAAAGGGTAGGTACAGTGGAGTGGACCATAGATGGAGGAAGAAAGGAGGCAGAGAGCATAAACTTTAGAATGGGAATGAGAGAGAAGACACAGAGGAGATCACCATGGATTAGGAAGAGTGAGGAGGCATAGAGCAGATGACCATGGATTGAAGAGTGAGGAGGCATAGAGCAGATGACCATGGATTGAAGAGTGAGGGGGGCATAGAGAAGATGACCATGGATTGGAGAAAGCGTAGGTGCAGTGGAGTGGACCATAGATGGAGGAAGAAAGGAGGCAGAGAGCACAAACCTTAGAATGGGAAGGAGAGAGGAGACACAGAGCAGATGACCATGGATTAGGAAGAGTGAGGAGGCACAGAGGAGATGACCATTGATGAGGGAAGAAAGGAGGCAAAGAGCACAAACCTTAGAATGGGAAGGAGAGAGGAGACACAGAGCAGATGACCATGGATTAGGAAGAGTGAGAAGACATAGAGGAGATGACCATGGATTGAAGAGTGAGGGGGCATAGAGAAGATGACCATGGATGGGAGAAAGAGTAGGTACAGCGGGGAGGACCATAGATGGAGGAAGAAAGGAGGCAGAGAGCATAAACCTTAGAATGGGAAGGAGAGAGGAGACACAGAGCAGATGACCATGGATTAGGAAGAGTGAGGAGGCACAGAGGAGATGACCATTGATGAGGGAAGAAAGGAGGCAAAGAGCACAAACCTTAGAATGGGAAGGAGAAAGGAGACACAGAGGAAATCACCATGGATTAGGAAGAGTGAGGAGGCATAGAGGAGATGACCATCAATGAGGGAAGAAAGGAGGCAGAGAGCACAAACTTTAGTATGGGAAGGAGAGAGGAGACACAGAGCAGATGACCATGGATTAGGAAGAATGAGGAGGCACAGAGGAGATGACCATTGATGAGGGAAGAAAGGAGGCAAAGAGCACAAACCTTAGAATGGGAAGGAGAGAGGAGACACAGAGGAAATCACCATGGATTAGGAAGAGTGAGGAGGCATAGAGGAGATGACCATCAATGAGGGAAGAAAGGAGGCAGAGAGCACAAACTTTAGTATGGGAAGGAGAGAGGAGACACAGAGGAGATCACCATAGATTAGGAAGAGTGAGGAGGCATAGAGCAGATGACCATGGATTGAAGAGTGAGGAGGCATAGAGAAGATGACCATGGATTGAAGAGTGAGGGGGGCATAGAGAAGATGACCATGGATGGGAGAAAGAGTAGGTACAGTGGGGAGGACCATAGATGGAGGAAGAAAGGAGGCAGAGAGCATAAACCTTAGAATGGGAAGGAGAGAGGAGACACAGAGCAGATGACCATGGATTAGGAAGAGTGAGGAGGCACAGAGGAGATGACCATTGATGAGGGAAGAAAGGAGGCAAAGAGCACAAACCTTAGAATGGGAAGGAGAAAGGAGACACAGAGGAAATCACCATGGATTAGGAAGAGTGAGGAGGCATAGAGGAGATGACCATCAATGAGGGAAGAAAGGAGGCAGAGAGCACAAACTTTAGTATGGGAAGGAGAGAGGAGACACAGAGCAGATGACCATGGATTAGGAAGAATGAGGAGGCACAGAGGAGATGACCATTGATGAGGGAAGAAAGGAGGCAAAGAGCACAAACCTTAGAATGGGAAGGAGAGAGGAGACACAGAGGAAATCACCATGGATTAGGAAGAGTGAGGAGGCATAGAGGAGATGACCATCAATGAGGGAAGAAAGGAGGCAGAGAGCACAAACTTTAGTATGGGAAGGAGAGAGGAGACACAGAGGAGATCACCATAGATTAGGAAGAGTGAGGAGGCATAGAGCAGATGACCATGGATTGAAGAGTGAGGAGGCATAGAGAAGATGACCATGGATTGAAGAGTGAGGGGGGCATAGAGAAGATGACCATGGATGGGAGAAAGAGTAGGTGCAGTGGAGTGGACCATAAATGAAGGAAGAAAGGAGGCAGAGAGCACAAACCTTAGAATGGGAAGGAGAGAGGAGACACAGAGAAGATGACCATGGATTAGGAAGAGTGAGAGGGCACAGAGAAGATGACCATGGATTTGGAAGAATGAGGTGGCATAGATGAGATGACCATGGATTGGAGGAAGAATAGGCATAGTGGAGATAACCATAGATGAGGGAAGATAGTAAGCAAACAGCACAAACCATAGACTGGGGAGGAGAGAGGAGACACAGAGGAGATGACCATGGATTAGGAAGAGTGAGAGGGCACAGAGAAGATGACCATGGATTTGGAAGAGTGAGGTGGCATAGATGAGATGACCATCGATGAGGGAAGAAAGGTGGCAAAGAGCACAAACCTTAGAATGGGAAGGAGAGAGGAGACACAGAGGAGATCACCATGGATTAGGAAGAGTGAGGAGGCACAGAGGAGATGACCATGGATTGGAGGAAGAAAGAGTAGGCACATTTGAGATGACCGTTGAGGGGGGAAGAAAGGAGGCAAGGAGCATAAACTGTAGCCTGTGGGTGGAGAGCAGAGACACAGAGGAGATGACCATGGGTTAGGAAGAGTGAGGGGGCACAGAGAAGATGACCATGGATTAGGAAGAGTGAGAGGGCATAGATGAGATGACCATGGATTGGAGGAAGAATAGGCATAGTGGAGATAACCATAGATGAGGGAAGATAGTAAGCAAACAGCACAAACCATAGAGTGGGGAGGAGAGAGGAGACACAGAGGAGATGACCATGGATTAGGAAGAGTGATGCAGCGTACACGCTAGCAGACTTTTCGACCGGACTGGTCCGACAGACCAGGTCTGGCGGACAATCCGATCGTGTGTGGGCTTCATCGGACCTTCAGTGGACTTTTCCAGTCGAAAATCTTACAGACTTTAGATTTGAAACATGGTTCAAATCTTTCAGATGGACTCGAGTCCGGTCGAAAAATCCGCTCGTCTGTATGCTAGTCCGACGGACGAAAACTCACGCTAGGGCAGCTATTGGCTACTGGCTATCAACTTCCTTATTTTAGTCCGGTCGTACGTCATCACGTACGAATCCGTCGGACTTTGGTGTGATCGTGTGTAGGCAAGTCCGTTCGTTCAAAAGTCCGTCGGAACTCCGTCAAAAGTCTGCCGAAAGTCTGCCGGAATGGCCGTCTGACTTTTGTTGCCAAAAAGTACGCTCGTGTGTACGCAGCCTGAGAGGGCACAGAGAAGATGACCATGGATTAGGAAGAGTGAGAGGGCATAGATGAGATGACCATGGATTGGAGAAAGAATAGGCATAGTGGAGATAACCATAGATGAAGAAAGATAGGAGGCAAACAGCACAAACCATAGAGTGGGGAGGAGAGAGGAGACACAGAGGAAATTACCATTGATTAGGAAGAGTCTGGAGACACAGAGGAGGTGACCATGGAATAGAAAGAGTGAGGGGGCATAGATTAGATGACCATGGATTGGAGAAAAGTTGGCACAGTTGGAGATGATCATAAATGAGGGAAGATAGGAGTCAAACAGCACAAACCATAGACAGAGAGAAGACACAAAGGAGATGACCATAGAGTGGGGGAACAGAAAGAAGGCACGAGGTAGTTGACCATGGATTGGGAAGAGAGAGGAGGGATATAGCAGATGACCATGGATTTGGGAAGAGAGAGGAGGGATATAGAAGATGACCATGGATTGGGGGAAGAGAGAGGAGACATAGAGGATATTACCATGATTTGGAGAAGAGAAAGGCACAGAGGGGTTGCATAGAGATGCAGGAAAGAAAAAAAGAGGCACAGTAAAGATGACCATGGATTGGGGCAAGAGAAGGTACATACATAGAAGATGACCTTATAAGGTAGTAAGGGTCCAGGGAGAGGAGCTAAAAAAAAGAAGACCATGGCTTGGGAAAGAAAGAGAAGGCAGAAGGGATAAGCATGGATTTGGGGAAAGTGAGGAGACATATTGAACATTAGGGTTAGGAGAAAAAGAGGGAGTGGTGGGGAGATCTTTTTATATAATGGAGTAGGAAGCAGTGCTGGATCAGTATTATATAATGTACGGTGATGCTGGGTGATACTTTAAAAACATATTTATTGATTACACCCAACAAATCAGCTGAGATTTCTTGGAAGTGACCTCTCTACACCAATTAATCAGTTTGCTCAATATTCTGCCTATACGAAGTTCCAGAATTTGTATGTAGGATAAGAGGGAAGAGTTTCTCAATCACTCTCTTCACATTGGGCACGAAGGACGTATTGTATTTCCACAGTATGTCATCCCGGATCTGGTCCTGTCTGACCACGTCCTTCCTCCGGACATTTTTACAATGGAAAGTCTTGGCCATCTTGATCGGCACATTTTTAGATTTTCCTACGTATTTCGAAACATAATGGACGGAGGTCTGGAACACTTTCCTGGGATTTAGGATTATTTTACGAGGATTATGCATTTTTGGGTTAATGGGATTTGGGAAGGCATGGTGGAGAATATTGTCCCCGGGAACGTGAGACCACAGGTCAAATTCAGGGCGACTGCCTGATGCAGAGAAGACGTGAGTTTCAATGAGGAAGACACTTGTGTCTGGGAACTGTTTCTGAAGACTCTCCATCAGGGATGACCAGTCCCAGTCCTTCACTGGAAGAATAATTTCATCAATGTCATTGAGGAGAACAAACTTACTTTTGTACATGTTCCTGTATAGACAATCATTTAAGGTTGCAATTTGCCCAAAATAACTAATTTCCATGGTAAGTCCTGGGGTGTATGCCCACTTTTTCGATGTCTGAAGATGGCGGTCAATTGGCCATGGCACCACTTCTAGAGTTCCTTCATCAATGTAATGGCGTAACACCTTATCTACATTTTGGGAACAACTGGTGTTATAGATGATGACCTTCGAGGCCCCCAGAATCTTGTACATCTCAATACTCTGGATCATCTGGAGGACATTGTTGTAGTTTCCATACAAAGTAGAAATACAGACGGTGAAATTGGAGGAGATTGGTGGTGGTGGACGGTTCCTGACTTTAAATAGGAGTTTCTGTGTCTTGTTTGTGGAAATTAAGGGAGAGAACGACATAGAAGTGTAATCACATCCGGAAGGTTCTGCACACAGGAGATTCGCCATTCCATATGGGAACCCAAAGCTGTCTCTATGAAAATCAATTTCTGCTCTGACAAAGACGTTCTGATTGGAGGAACAATGGAAGATACAGTAGAGTTCTTTGACGGACACATGGAGGATGGCGATGACCCGGACTGATTGGCCAAGTCTAGGCTCATAATACAGAGAGATGATAAATGTTTGATTATCCAGAGCTGTGATGGTGTCTGTGACAATGGGAAGTTCCTGAGATCTCATCTTCTGATGTCTGATTTCTACATGGTAGGGGTAATAAAAGACAACAACGCCTACAAATATGATCAGTGTGTAGAACATGAATCTTAAACACGTCCACATTCTGGTCCCATCAAGCGAGATCACAGCTGTACGAAGACAAGAGAGTACAGAGTCAAATATATTCAGAGGAATTTGAAGTCTGTAACTCCATCACTTATACCAGAGGAGCTTACACTCTAATGTATTCCTCACAGTCACACACTATTATCACTGCTAGTATTCACCAATGTGGGGGTTAATAGTACTGCCACTAGAACTAGGGGTTATTTTTGAGCCCACTGACACCAATGTTGGGGGTTAATATTGCGACCACTGACACCAATGTTTGGGGTTATTATTGCGACCACTGATGCCAATGTTGGGGGTTATTATTGCAACCACTGATGCCAATGTTGGGGGTTATTATTGCAACCACTGATGCCAATGTTGGGGGTTATTATTGCAATCACTGATACCAATGTTGGGGGTTATTATTGCAACCACTGACACCAATGTTGGGGGTTAATAGTGTGTCCACTGACACCAATGTTGGGGGTTATTATTGCGTCCACTGACGCCAATGTTGAGGGTTATTATTGCGTCCACTGACACCAATGTTGGGGGTTATTATTGCATCCAATGACGCCAATGTTGGGGGTTATTATTGTGACCACTGACACCAATGTTGGGGGTTATTATTGCATCCAATGACACCAATGTTGGGGGTTAATATTGCGTCCACTGACACCAATGTTTGGGGTTATTATTGTGACCACTGACGCCAATGTTGGGGGTTAATATTGCGACCACTGATGCCAATGTTGGGGGTTATTATTGTGACCACTGACACCAATGTTGGGGGTTATTATTGTGACCACTGACGCCAATGTTGGGGGTTAATAGTGCGTCCACTGACACCAATGTTGGGGGTTATTATTGCGACCACTGACACCAATGTTGGGGGTTAATATTGCGGGCCACTGACACCAATGTTGGGGGTTATTACTGCGACCACTGACACCAATGTTGGAGGTTATTATTGTGACCACTGATGACAATGTTGGGGGGTTATTATTGCGACCACTGACACCAATGTTGGGGGTTAATAGTGCGTCCACTGACACCAATGTTGGGGGTTATTATTGCGACCACTGACACCAATGTTGGGGGTTAATATTGCGGGCCACTGACACCAATGTTGGGGGTTATTACTGCGACCACTGACACCAATGTTGGGGGTTAATAGTGCGTCCACTGACACCAATGTTGGAGGTTATTATTGCGTCCACTGACACCAATGTTGGGGGTTATTATTGTGACCACTGATGCCAATGTTGGGGGTTATTATTGTGACCACTGATGCCAATGTTGGGGGTTATTATTGTGACCACTGATGCCAATGTTGGGGGTTATTATTGTGACCACTGATGCCAATGTTGGGGGTTATTATTGTGGCCACTGACACCAATGTTGGGGGTTATTATTGTGACTGCTGATACCAATGTTGGGGGTTAATATTGTGGCCACTGACACCAATGTTAGGGGTTATTATTGCGGCCACTGACACCAATGTTGGGGGTTATTATTGTGACCACTGATGCCAATGTTGGGGGTTAATATTGCGACCACTGACACCAATGCTGGGGGTTAATATTGCGACCACTGACACCAATGTTGGGGGTTATTATTGCGACCACTGATGCCAATGTTGGGGGTTATTATTGCGACCACTGATGCCAATGTTAGGGGTTATTATTGTGACCACTGATGCCATTGTTGGGGGTTATTATTGTGACCACTGACACCAATGTTGGGGGTTATTATTGCGACCACTGATGCCAATGTTGGGGGTTATTATTCCAACCACTGATGCCAATGTTGGGGGTTATTATTGCGACCACTGATGCCAATGTTGGGGGTTATTATTGTGACCACTGATGCCAATGTTGGGGGTTATTATTGCGACCACTGACACCAATGTTGGGGGTTATTATTGTGACCACTGACGCCAATGTTGGGGGTTATTATTGCGACCACTGACGCCAATGTTGGGGGTTATTATTGCGACCACTGACACCAATGTTGGGGGTTATTATTGTGACCGCTGACACCAATGTTGGGGGTTAATATTGCGGCCACTGACACCAATGTTGGGGGTTATTATTGTGACCGCTGATACCAATGTTGGGGGTTAATATTGTGGCCACTGACACCAATGTTAGGGGTTATTATTGTGACCACTGATGCCAATGTTGGGGGTTAATATTGCGACCACTGACACCAATGCTGGGGGTTAATATTGCGACCACTGACATCAATGTTGGGGGTTATTATTGCGACCACTGATGCCAATGTTGGGGGTTATTATTGCGACCACTGACACCAATGTTGGGGGTTATTATTGCGACCACTGATGCCAATGTTGGGGGTTATTATTGCGACCACTGATGCCAATGTTGGGGGTTATTATTGTGACCACTGATGCCAATGTTGGGGGTTATTATTGTGACCACTGATGACAATGTTGGGGGTTATTTTTGTGACCACTGATGACAATGTTGGGGGTTAATATTGCGACCACTGACACCAATGTTGGGGGGTTATTACTGCGACCACTGACACCAATGTTGGGGGTTAATAGTGCGTCCACTGACACCAATGTTGGAGGTTATTATTGTGACGACTGATGCCAATGTTGGGGGTTATTATTGTGACCACTGATGCCAATGTTGGGGGGTTATTATTGTGACCACTGATGCCAATGTTGGGGGTTATTATTGTGACCACTGATGCCAATGTTGGGGGTTATTATTGTGACCACTGATGCCAATGTTGGGGGTTATTATTGCGACCACTGATGCCAATGTTGGGGGTTATTATTGTGGCCACTGACACCAATGTTGGGGGTTATTATTGTGACCACTGATGCCAATGTTGGGGGGTTATTATTGTGACCACTGATGCCAATGTTGGGAGTTATTATTGCGACCACTGACGCCAATGTTGGGGGTTATTATTGTGACCACTGATGCCAATGTTGGGGGTTATTATTGTGACCACTGATGCCAATGTTGGGGGTTATTATTGTGGCCACTGACACCAATGTTGGGGGTTATTATTGTGACCACTGATGCCAATGTTGGGGGTTATTATTGTGACCACTGACGCCAATGTTGGGAGTTATTATTGCGACCACTAACACCAATGTTGGGGGTTATTATTGCGACCACTGACGCCAATGTTGGGGGTTATTATTGCAACCACTGACACCAATGTTGGGGGTTATTATTGTGACCGCTGACACCAATGTTGGGGGTTAATATTGCGGCCACTGACACCAATGTTGGGGGTTATTATTGTGACCGCTGACACCAATGTTGGGGGTTAATATTGTGGCCACTGACACCAATGTTAGGGGTTATTATTGTGACCGCTGACACCAATGTTGGGGGTTAATATTGTGGCCACTGACACCAATGTTAGGGGTTATTATTGTGACCACTGATGCCAATGTTGGGGGTTATTATTGCAACCACTGATGCCAATGTTGGGGGTTATTATTGTGGCCACTGACACCAATGTTGGGGGTTATTATTGTGACCACTGATGCCAATGTTGGGGGTTATTATTGTGACCACTGATGCCAATGTTGGGGGTTATTATTGTGACCACTGACACCAATGTTGGGGGTTATTATTGCATCCACTGACACCAATGTTGGGGGTTATTATTGCGACCACTGACACCAATGTTGGGGGTTATTATTGCGACCACTGACACCAATGTTGGGGGTTATTATTGCGACCACTGACACCAATGTTGGGGGTTATTATTGTGACCACTGACACCAATGTTGGGGGTTATTACTGCGACCACTGACACCAATGTTGGGGGTTAATATTGCGGCCACTGATGTCAATGTTGGGGATTATTATTGCATCCACTGCCACCAATGTTGGGGGTTATTACTGCGACCACTGACACCAATATTGGGGGTTATTATTGCGACCACTGACACCAATGTTGGGGGTTAATATTGCGGCCACTGACACCAATGTTGGAGGGTTATTATTGCGTCTGCTGACTCCAATGTTGGGGGTTATTACTGCGACCACTGACACCAATATTGGGGGTTATTATTGCGACCACTGACACCAATATTGGGGGTTATTATTGCGACCACTGACACCAATATTGGGGGTTAATATTGCGGCCACTGACACCAATGTTGGAGGGTTATTACTGCGACCACTGACACCAATGTTGGGGGTTAATAGTGCGTCCACTGACACCAATATTGGGGGTTATTATTGCGACCACTGACACCAATATTGGGGGTTATTATTGCGACCACTGACACCAATGTTGGGGGTTAATATTGCGGCCACTGACACCAATGTTGGAGGGTTATTATTGCGTCTGCTGACTCCAATGTTGGGGGTTATTACTGCGACCACTGACACCAATATTGGGGGTTATTATTGCGACCACTGACACCAATATTGGGGGTTAATATTGCGGCCACTGACACCAATGTTGGAGGGTTATTATTGCGTCTGCTGACTCCAATGTTGGGGGTTAATAGTGTGTCCACTGACACCAATGTTGGGGGTTATTATTGCATCCACTGACACCAATGTTGGGGGTTATTATTGCATCCACTGATGCCAATGTTGGGGGTTATTATTGCATCCACTGACACCAATGTTGGGGGTTATTATTGTGACGACTGATGCCAATGTTGGGGGTTATTATTGCGACCATTATGGTTAAAAGGATCTAGAGGTCCATTTCTCGCTCCTTTAGGAAATGTGATGAAGAATCAATCTCTGATGAGTTGAATATGGAGGACACCATGGACATTGTAAAAAAAAGGGGGGTGGGGGGCTGGGTGGGACTTTATATGAAGCACGGTGAGATAATAAGGTGTCCAATCACATGAAGGTAATTCCAAAAAAATATACATTGTAGAGTTAAAAATAACACGATAAACAGTAATATCACCTTAACAGTTTATTATACATAATTCACAATAATAATAATAAATACATTCATAGATGGTAATTCATAATAAGGATAATGATTTTAATAGTGATGATAATTAATGATAAAATGCATGTTATTAAATCTCAGAATCACGTGATTGCAGTGGTGGCGGCTCGTGGCTATAAAGACCGCGCGTGCGTAGAGCAGACGCGGCACGCCTGGGGACCGCACCATCGCTGATACTTCCTTCGGCCTCGGTGCCGCCATGGTCTTGTGGCCTCAGCCCCCATGGGATGCCTGGTTTGCCACGGGGGCCCTCAGTCGTGTATTCCATTATTATATTTATATCATATATCCAATTCATATACAGCTACCTTTCTGTTATATTACAGATTTATCCCCGATGGCTAGTTCTCCTGATGAGTGGACATCTCCACGAAACGCGTAGAGCCCCAGCCGTGTGCTACACCTTTGAAATCACGTGATTCTGAGATTCAATAACATGCATTTTATCAATAATTATCATCAGTATTAACTGCTTGCCGACCAGCCACCGCAGTTGTACTTGCGGCAGAATGGCGCGGCTGGGCGAAACGACGTTATGTTACGTCGCTTTGTCCTGTGGCCACTAGGGGCGCGCGCGCGCCCGCTGCTCACCCCCCCGGAGCCGATGTAAGTGCCCCAGCGGGCTCCCGCGATCGCCGCTGACACGTGGAGAACCGGGATCTGTGTGTGGGTCTCTGAGGGGAGAAGAGACAGATTGTCTGTTCATACAGAGTATGAACAGCGATCTGTCATCTCCCCTATACAGTCCCCTCCCCCCTTTCAGTTAGGACACACACTAGGGAACACAATCAACCCCTTGATCGCCCCCTAGTGTTATCCCCTTCACTGCCAGTGACGTTTGTACAGTAATCGGTGCATTTTTAATCACACTGATCGCTGTATAAATGCCAATGGTCCCAAAAATGTGTCAAAATTGTCCGATGTGTCCGCCATAATGTCGCAGTCCTGATTAAAAAAAACGCAGATCGCCGCCATTACTAGTAAAAAAAAAAACAAAAAAAACATTAATGATAAAAATGCCATAAAACTAGCCCCTATTTTGTAGACGCTATAACTTTTGCGCAAACCAATCAATCATACGCTTATTGCGATTTTTTTTTTTTTTTTTACCAAAAATATGTAGAAGAAGAATACGTATCGGCTTAAACTGAGGGAAAAAAAATGTTTTGTTTTTTTTTTTATATATTTTTGGAGGATTTATATTATATATTTATAAATATAAATACATTTATAATATTTATATATTTATAAATATAAATAAATTTATAATATAAATTTATTTATATTATAGCAAAAAGTAAAAAAAAAAAAAAATGCTTTTTTTTTCAAAATTGTCGCTCTTTTTTTTTTTCATTTATAGCGCAAAAAAATAAAAATGGCAGAGGCGATCAAATACCACCAAAAGAAAGCTTTATTTGTGGGGGGAAGGACGTCAATTTTGTTTGGGTGCAATGTCGCAATGACCGCGCAATTGTCAGTTAAAGCGACGCAGCACCGAATCGCAACAAAGTGCTCTGGTCAGGAAGGGGGGGGGGGGGTAAATCTTCCGGGGCTGAAGCGGTCCTTGGATAATTGAAACTTTTAATTACTGTATATGAATGTATTTATTATTATTATTATTATTATTGTGAATTATGTATAATAAACTGTTGAGGTGACATTACTGTTTTTCATGTTATTTTTAGCGATACAATGTATCTTTATTTGGAATTACCTTCATGTGATTGGACACCTCATTATCTCGCCGTGCTTCATATAAAGTCCCACCCAGCCCCCCCTTTTCTAGTTTATAGGGATGGAGGCAGATGAACTTACCCTTTCATTGCCTCATTTAAAGTCCCAGCTGCTTGTTCTCTCCTCTTCACCATGGACATTGTTGTGTGTATGGGACCTGCTTGGAGCAGATAACGAGAGGTGGAGGTGATTTTAATCTCAGGGTTCATTTAGGTTCATATCATTTTTTCGAGAACTGAAAGGGCCGTAAATCTGGCCTTTCAGTTTATTTGGGTCTACCCACCCAGCTGGGTACATTCACGGCTTGCAGTACAGAGGGATGACGCAATGCTCTGCCAAATTGAATTTTACGACTCTAAAGAGGGCAGGCGGCAGCCTGGCCGTCCAGTGCCCAATCAGGAAGATGTTCAGAGGAGTCACCGACTCGATGCTTTCCTCTTCTCCTCCGGAACCTTTCACTACCACTAGTACTGTCCCCGACAGGCGGGGGGTACCTCTCCCTGTGCCACCCACTCACACCAAAGCGTGCCAAACCCGGGAGCCAGGGCCTTGCAAAGGCTGTGCCTGGCCCAAGATGGCTGCCAGAGTCACATGGGGCAGCAGCATCCAGTAGGATAGCTTCCCCGGTGACCCAAAGAAAAACCCAAAGAAACCCAAAGAAAAACATAGAGGAACCATGTTCCTCTTGACCTCCTCCTCCTCCAACAGCAGTGCCGCTGTGGAAGAGAGCGCCAAGCGGGGTAAGTCCGCTCTATATCAAGATACCTCTCAACTCAACTCAACCTGCTTACAAGCCTCTTCTCCAGCATGCCCTGGTTCTTCCCAGCACTCATAGGTAAGCCCTACACACCGTCCCCCCTCACCCATCGGTTCAGACCATCTACCAGGTCCAGAAGCATGTCCCAATTGTCTCTCGGGAAGGGTGGGACATGGGAGACATCGAAACTCTGTCCACCAAAAAAAGGGGCCTATAAAACCTGTTTATAACACATACTACTAATGATTTAATAATACAACCTACGGGACAACCGAGTCCAAAGACTGCAACCGCAGCCACTGTGATATTCAACCAACTTCTGCATAAACCTAGAGAAGAAGAAGAAGATCTGATGGGTAAGGTTCCTGGACCTGTGCATCCCAGGGATAGAATTATAGAATCCAGGTTTAATAAAAATTGGAAGTCCTTCAGAACTCAGGACTAGGGATGAGCCGAACACCCCCCGGTTCGGTTCGCACCAGAACCCGCGAACGGACCGCAAGTTCGCACGAACGTTAGAACCCCATTGACGTCTATGGGACTCGAACGTTCGAAATCAAAAGTGCTCATTTTAAAGGCTAATTTGCATGGTATTGTCCTAAAAAGGGTTTGGGGACCCGGGTCCTACCCCAGGGGACATGTATCAATGCAAAAAAAACTTTTAAAAACGGCCGTTTTTTCGGGAGCAGTGATTTTAATGATGCTTAAAGTAAAAAAAAAAAAGTGAAATATTCCTTTAAATATGGTACCTGGGGGGTGTCTATAGTATGCCTGTAAAGTGGCGCGTGTTTCCCGTGTTTAGAACAGTCCCTGCACCAAATGTCATTTTTAAAGGAAAAAATCTCATTTAAAACTGCTTGCGGGTTTAATGTCATGTCGGGTCCTGGCAATATGGATGAAAATCAGTGAGACAAATGGCATGGGTACCCCCCAGTCCATTACCAGGCCCTTTGGGTCTTGTATGGATATTAAGGGGAACCCCGCACCCAAATTAAAATAAGGAAAGGTCCCTATATACTCTGAACAGCAGTATACAGGCGGTGCAAACAAGACAGGGACTGTAGGTTTGTTGTTAAGTAGAATCTGTTTGTAATTTTGAACATTTTTAACGTGTTTAGCTCCAGCCAAAAAATCTTTTCTAAGCTTTTTGGAAAACATAGGGAAGGGTTATCACCCCTGTGACATTTGTTTTGCGTCTTTCCTCCTCTTCAGAAGATTTCACCTCACTTTTTTGTCCCAATGAAAAATGTTTTTTGAAAATTTGGGTTTTTTTGTGGAACAAGGATTGGAAAGCATCAGTGGAAAGGAGAAATTGTTTTCCCATATTAACTCTTACATGAGAGAATTTCCCTTCCTAGGGGTAGATTTCATCTCACTTCCTGTTGTCTCCTTCCGTTTGCAAGTAGGAGTCGTTTGTAAGTTAGATGTTTGAAAGTAGGGTCCTGCCCTATATACTCAGCAGAAATTTGGGCCTTAGGTGTTGCTGTGGCCAAAACACTGTAAGCCCTCACAGGGCCCTGCTGTGAAATATTAGATCAAGAATTGTAATTACATGCCCCTGTTGAACAGGAGCTGAAAAATTAGGCCTTAGGCACTGGTGCTGGTGCCACAACACTGCAACCCCTCACAGACACTCTAGTTGGAACGCAGGAACGAGCCCTGCTGCAAAGTATTGCATCAAAAATTGTAATTACACGCCCCTGTTAGACAGGGGCAGAAAAATTGGGCCTTAGGCACTGGTGCTGGTGCCACAACACTGCAACCCCTCACAGACACTCTAGTTGGAATGCAGGAACGAGCCCTGCTGCAAAGTATTACATCAAAAATTGTAATTACACGCCCCTGTTAGACAGGGGCAGAAAAATTGGGCCTTAGGCACTGGTGCTGGTGCCACAACACTGCAACCCCTCACAGACACTCTAGTTGGAACGCAGGAACGAGCCCTGCTGCAAAGTATTGCATCAAAAATTGTAATTACACGCCCCTGTTAGACAGGGGCAGAAAAATTGGGCCTTAGGCACTGGTGCTGGTGCCACAACACTGCAACCCCTCACAGACACTCTAGTTGGAATGCAGGAACGAGCCCTGCTGCAAAGTATTACATCAAAAATTGTAATTACACGCCCCTGTTATACAGGGGCTGAAAAATTGTGCCTTAGGCACTGGTGGTGGCGCCCAGAACCAAAAATGTTCTTACAAGCTATCAGCGTGATGATTGAGGAGGAAGAGGATAATTACTCAGAGATAGTCACTCAGCATCAGCATAGGCAGTCTTTGAAGGGATCTGAAAAAAATTATTCAGTTACATCAGCATCAGGTGCTTGGTAGCTGGTGGTGATCCAAGACTGATTCATTTTTATGAAGGTCAGCCGATCGACCGAGTCAGTGGACAGACGCACCCTGTGATCGGTTACCACGCCTCCAGCAGCACTGAATGTGCGTTCCGAAAGAACGCTGGATGCAGGACAGGCCAGTAGCTCAATTGCATACTGTGCAAGCTCTGGCCAGTGATCCATCCTCAAGACCCAGTAACCCAGAGGATTTTCGGTGGGAAAGGTGTCCAAGTCTGATCTTGCCCCTAGGTATTCCTGCACCATGTAAAACAGACGCTGGCGATGGTTGCTGGAACCGATCATACCTTGGGGCTGCGGACCAAAAAATTGTCTGAACGCATCGGTCAGACGGCCACCTTCTCCACCGCTCCTTCTTTGACTGACCGAAGCCTCAGCAACACGTTGTCCAGAAACAGGAGTTTGTAACCTCCCAGTCTCTGGGAACGCGTTGCACAGACCTTTCTGCAAGGCCTCCCGAAGATGTTTCATCCTCTGCTCCCTCTGCGATGGCAAGATAAGGTCCGCAACCTTACCCTTGTAACGTGGATCAAGGAGGGTTGCCAGTCAGTATTGGTCCTTCTCCTTGATACCACGAATACGAGGATCCTTACGCAGGCTTTGCAGGATCAGGGAGGCCATGCAGCGTAGGTTTGCTGAGGCATTCGGTCCGGAGTCCTCTGGGTCACTAAGGACAACAACGTCCGCAGCCACCTCCTCCCAGCCACGTACAAGTCCATGTGTTCCTTGGGACTGATCCCTTAAAGACTGCTGATGCTGAGTGCCAGGCTCCACCTCCATACTGACACAATCTTCCTCCTCCTCCTCCTCCTCCTCCTCGTCCTCTTCCTGTGTGATCGGCGGGCACGCAGGAACACTGTCTGGATAAAGGGGGCCTTGAGAGCTAAGGAAGTCCTCCTCTTCATGCCTCTGTTCTGCCTCAAGTGCCCTGTCCATTATTCCACGCAGCGTGTGCTCCAACAGGTGGACAAGGGGGACAGTGTCACTGATGCATGCACTGTCAGTGCTCACCATCCTCGTGGCCTCCTCGAATGGTGACAGGACAGTGCATGCATCCCTGATCATGGCCCACTGGCGTGGGGAAAAAAAACCAAGGTCCCCTGACCCTGTCCTGGTGCCATAGTCGCACAGGTACTCATTGATGGCCCTCTGCTGCGTGTGCAGCTGCTGCAGCATGGCCAATGTCGAGTTCCACCTGGTGGGCATGTCACAGATTAGGCGGTTCTTGGGCAGGTTAAACTCCTTTTGGAGGTCCGTCAGCCGAGCACTGGCATTATATGACCGGCGGAAATGCACACAGACTTTCCTGGCCTGCCTCAGGACATCCTGTAAGCCCGGGTACCTGCCCAAGAACCGCTGCACCACCAAGTTAAGGACGTGAGCCAAACAGGGCACATGGGTCAGTTGTCCCTGTCGGAGGGCAGAGAGGAGGTTGGTGCCATTGTCACAAACCACCATTCCTGCCTTAAGTTGGCGTGGCGTCAACCACCTCTGAACCTGCCCCTGCAGAGCTGACAGAACCTCTGCCCCAGTGTGGCTCCTGTCCCCCAAGCACACCAGCTCAAGCACCGCATGGCATCTTTTGGCCTGCGTACTTGCGTAGCCCCTTGAACGCCTACGGAGCACCGCTGGTTCCGAGGAAGAGGCCATGGAGGAAGAAGAAGAGGAGGGGGTGGAGGAGAGAGGTGTGTCACAATCAGCATTTTGGAGGCGTGGTGGCGGAACAACCTCCAACACTACTGCACCTTGTCCTGCATCCTTCCCAGCTGCCAGCAGAGTCACCCAATGCGCCGTGAAACTTAAGTAACGTCCCTGTCCATGCCTGCTGGACCATGAGTCAGCGGTAATATGCACCTTACCGCTGACCGCCCTGTCCAGCGAGGCATGGACATTGCCTTCCACATGCCGGTAGAGAGCTGGAATCGCCTTCCGTGAGAAAAAGTGGCGTTTGGGTACCTGCCACTGAGGAACCGCACATTCCACAAACTCACGGAAGGGGGCAGAGTCTACCAACTGAAAAGGCAGCAGTTGAAGTGCTAGCAATTTTGCCAAGCTAGCATTCAACCGCTGGGCATGTGGATGGCTGGGAGCAAACTTCTTTCGGCGGTGCAGCAGCTGGGGCAGGGAAATTTGCCTGGTACAATCTGGCGTCGGTGTACCAAAAGCAGATTGCCCACAAGTACTTGGCTGTGACACACCTAATTCTACACCTTCATTCCTCTCACTGCAGGTCTCAGAGAGGACTGAAGGTCGAGTGGGGTTGGAAATCTCAGCTGATGAGGAGCAAGGAGAGATCCTCTTTGTTCTTTGGTGTGGGTCTTTTAGATATGCTTGCCAACGAACTGCATGGCAGGTCAACATATGTCTGGTCAAGCATGTGGTACCCAAGCGGGAGATGTTTTGGCCACGCGAGATACGCTTGAGACATATGTTGCAAATAGCAGCGGTGCGATCTGATGCACTCGTCTCAAAAAAGGCCCACACCAAAGAACTTTTTGAATAACGCGCAGAGACTGCAGCGCCCTGCACATGTGATGCAGTCAATGTGCTGCCCTTAGGCTGGCCCCTGGAGGGCATCCTGCCTCGTTGGTGATGTGCCACCTCCTCCTCCTCCTCCTCCTCCTCTCTCCTATCAGGCACCCACGTTGAGTCAGTGACCTCATCATCCCCTCCCTCCTCATCACTGGAGCAAACCTGGCAGTATGCTGCAGCAGGGGGAGCATGACTGCCAGATTGCTGTCCTTCTTGGGCACCCCCTCTGTCCGTGCTCATGTTACTGCCTTCATCGAGCTCAGTATCATCATCAGAGCCTTCCAAACGCTGGGCATCCTCCTGGAGCATGTACCCAACACTGTGGTCAAACAGTTCGAGGGACTCCTCAGGAGGACATGGTGGAGCTAGGGAAGGAGTCACTGATGACATTGAGCCGAGGGAAGAGGCCGCTGCTTTGCCAGACAAAGCACCCTGGGCATGGGTGAGAGAGGATGAGGAGGATGAGGACGGCTTGGTCATCCACTCGACCAAGTCTTCCGCATGTTGCGGCTCAACACGGCCAGCTGCCGAAAAAAAGGCCAAGCGTGTCCCATGGCCACGTGCTGATGAGGATGCACCGTCTCCACGACCAGCACTAGACACAGAGCCTGCTTGCCCTCTCTTATTGGCTTGTGACTGTCTGCCTCTCCTTCTTGGCCTTCCAGACATACTAATGGCCTGTAGCTGCACTAAGCTGGGATAGAACACCTGTAATTTTCTTCAGGTAGCTTTATATACTGTAACCAGACAAGCCTGCCTGTCAGTAGGAAGATAACAGGAACGGATCTAGCTGAACACTGTGAGCAGGACGCACTGCACTAAATGTAAATAGCAGGAACGGATCTAGCTGAACACTGTGAGCAGGACGCACTGACTGCACTAAATGTAAATAGCAGGAACAGATCTAGCTGAACACTGTGAGCAGGACGCACTGCACTAAATGTAAATAGCAGGAACAGATCTAGCTGAACACTGTGAGCAGGACGCACTGCACTAAATGTAAATAGCAGGAACAGATCTAGCTGAACACTGTGAGCAGGACGCACTGACTGCACTAAATGTAAATAGCAGGAACAGATCTAGCTGAACACTGTGAGCAGGACGCACTGACTGCACTAAATGTAAATAGCAGGAACAGATCTAGCTGAACACTGTGAGCAGGACGCACTGACTGCACTAAATGTAAATAGCAGGAACGGATCTAGCTGAACACTGTGAGCAGGACGCACTGCACTAAATGTAAATAGCAGGAACGGATCTAGCTGAACACTGTGAGCAGGACGCACTGACTGCACTAAATGTAAATAGCAGGAACAGATCTAGCTGAACACTGTGAGCAGGACGCACTGACTGCACTAAATGTAAATAGCAGGAACGGATCTAGCTGAACACTGTGAGCAGGACGCACTGACTGCACTAAATGTAAATAGCAGGAACAGATCTAGCTGAACACTGTGAGCAGGACGCACTGACTGCACTAAATGTAAATAGCAGGAACGGATCTAGCTGAACACTGTGAGCAGGACGCACTGCACTAAATGTAAATAGCAGGAACGGATCTAGCTGAACACTGTGAGCAGGACGCACTGCACTAAATGTAAATAGCAGGAACAGATCTAGCTGAACACTGTGAGCAGGACGCACTGACTGCACTAAATGTAAATAGCAGGAACGGATCTAGCTGAACACTGTGAGCAGGACGCACTGACTGCACTAAATGTAAATAGCAGGAACAGATCTAGCTGAACACTGTGAGCAGGACGCACTGACTGCACTAAATGTAAATAGCAGGAACGGATCTAGCTGAACACTGTGAGCAGGACGCACTGCACTAAATGTAAATAGCAGGAACAGATCTAGCTGAACACTGTGAGCAGGACGCACTGACTGCACTAAATGTAAATAGCAGGAACGGATCTAGCTGAACACTGTGAGCAGGACGCACTGACTGCACTAAATGTAAATAGCAGGAACGGATCTAGCTGAACACTGTGAGCAGGACGCACTGCACTAAATGTAAATAGCAGGAACGGATCTAGCTGAACACTGTGAGCAGGACGCACTGCACTAAATGTAAATAGCAGGAACAGATCTAGCCTAATCTAGCTCTCAAATCAAATGACACTGTCTCTCTCTCTCTCTCTCTCTCTATCTCTCAGCACACCGGAACACACTACACAGGGCCGCCGTGCAGGCGGCCTTATATGGTGTGGGGCGTGTACTAAACCCCCCCTACGCATCCACCCTGGCTTTGGCCAATTACGGCTCTCTGTTCAGGCAGCGCTGTGATTGGCCAAGCATGCGGGTCATAGTGCATGCTTGGCCAATCATCAGCCAGCAATGCACTGCGATGCCGCAGTGAATTATGGGCCGTGACGCGCCACACGAATTTGGCGCGAACGGCCCATAATGTTCGCAATTCGACGGACGGTCGAACAGCCGATGTTCGAGTCGAACACGAAGCTCATCCCTACTCAGGACCATCAAGGGTGTCCGATAACCTTCCATGGCCCTGCTGTGCAACTCCTTCCTGACCTCTCCGGACAGAAACTTGGCTTAAACAACCAATGTGGGCCAAAAATATGAAATACAGGTGAGGTCCCTCATCACAAGGGTACATTTGCTGCTGTCCCCAACTTTCTGGGCAAATGTGAACTCAGATCGACCATTCCAGACTGGCCAATGAAACCTCCTCCGAACATCAATTTCCCGCCCAGCCGCAATGGCCAAGACAGCAAAGAAAGAACATTGAACATTCTCTGCTACAAATGTTAGCGACTGCTATGGTGGAGCATTGCTCACCTTTCTGCCCATGGTGACACCAAAGCCACCCCTCTGGATGAAGGATCCCTCATCGTATACCCGAGAGACATTCACAATGACACTTTCCTGGATTGTTCTCACAGTTGGAGTCTTTTTATCTTGATTCTCCTAGATGCCTGTCCTGCCCAATGTTTTCTCAACTAGAGGGAACCATTTCACAATTTCCTTTCAAACTGTTTAATTTTTTTTTTTAAGTACTTGAAAATGTTTCTATCTTTTAGTTGTTGTCCCCAATTTGACCTGCTCCTTGGCTTTCTTCCCCTCCTTACCCCCCCCCCCCCCCATACACCTTCCATCCTTTGTCCCAGCCTGATCTGTGATGCATTTTAGCTTCCATTCTATCCCACTTTTGCAGGTCCAATGGATAAGCTCCATTCAAGTGAGTGGAGCAGTGATCGATTGTGTTGGACCATGCAATAACGGAAGGATGGCCACTGCATGGTTGTCCAGTTCTGGGAGAGCGTCAATAGAAGTCCTCCCAGAACCCCGCCCCCTCTGCGCCTCCTGCGACGTGTGATCGCTGCCTCATTTGGACACAGCTGAACACAGATGGGGGGGTAAAGGGCCAATCACAGCTGCCCTTCACCATCTAATCAGCTGTGTCCAATCACAGTGCTCATCAGTGCCACCTACCAGTGCCCATCAGTATCCATAAGTGCTCATCAATGCCGCCTATCAGTGCTGCCTATAAGGGCCCATAAGTGCCACCTATCAGTGCCGCCTATTAGTGCCCATCAGTACCGCCTCATCAGTGCCCATCAGTGGAGCCTATCAGTGCTTATTCAGTACCACCTCATTAGTACCCATCAGTGCAGCCTCATTAGTGTCCATCAGCGCAGCCTCCTTAGTGCCCATCAGTGCCCTCCTCATCAGTCCCCATCAGTACCGCCTCATCAGTGCCCATCAGTGCAGCCTTATCAGTGCTTATTCAGTACCGCCTCATTAGTACCCATCAGTGCAGCCTCATTAGTGCCCATCAGTGCAGCCTCATTTGTGCCCATCAGTGCAGCCTCATTAGTGCCCATCCGTGCAGCCTCCTTAGTGCCCATCCGTGCAGCCTCCTTAGTGCCCATCAGTGCAGCCTCCTTAGTGCCCATCAGTGCAGCCTCCTTAGTGCCCATCAGCGCAGCCTCCTTAGTGCCCATCAGTGCAGCCTCCTTAGTGCCCATCAGTGCAGCCTCCTTAGTGCCCATCAGTGCAGCCTCCTTAGTGCCCATCAGTGCAGCCTCCTTAGTGCCCATCAGTGCAGCCTCATTTGTGCCCATCAGTGCAGCCTCATTAGTACCCATCAGTGCAGCCTCATTAGTGCCCATCAGTGCAGCCTCCTTAGTGCCCATCAGTGCAGCCTCATCAGCGTACATCAGCGAAGAAGAAAAATTACTTATTTGCAAAATTTTATAACGCAAAATATTAGGTCTTTTTTTCGGTTGTTTAGCAAAATATAAAAACCCCAAGTGGTGATTAAATACCACCAAAGGAAAGCTCTATTTGTGTGAAAAAAATAATAAAAATATCATATAGCTCCCGCTGTGACTATACACTTTTTGTAAAGACAAAGAAATATGACCTATTAAAGGCTGGTAAAGTATTGAGGAGCTTGTCAATGATGTGCACCATTCTCTGAGTAGACGTTCTTCACCACTAGCTGAGGTGAGTGGACTGTCTCTCCTGCCAGTGACCCCGCAGCTCAGGTAGGTCCTGCTCAGGTAGGTCCAGCTCAAGTAGGTCCAGCTCGGGTAGGTCCAGCTCGGGTAGGTCCATCTCGGGTAGGTCCAGCTTGGGTAGGTCCTCCTCAGGTAGGTCCAGCTCAGGTAGGTCCAGCTCATGTAGGTCCTGCTCAGGTAGGTCCAGCTCAGGTAGGTCCTGCTCAGGTAGGTCCAGCTCATGTAGGTCCAGCTCGGGTAGGTCCAGCTCAGGTAGGTCCAGCTCAGGTAGGTCCAGCTTACGTAGATCCAGCTCAGGTAGGTCCAGCTCATGTAGGTCCAGCTCGGGTAGGTCCAGCTCGGGTAGGTCCATCTCGGGTAGGTCCAGCTTGGGTAGGTCCTCCTCAGGTAGGTCCAGCTCAGGTAGGTCCAGCTCATGTAGGTCCTGCTCAGGTAGGTCCAGCTCAGGTAGGTCCTGCTCAGGTAGGTCCAGCTCATGTAGGTCCAGCTCGGGTAGGTCCAGCTCAGGTAGGTCCAGCTCAGGTAGGTCCAGCTTACGTAGATCCAGCTCAGGTAGGTCCAGCTCATGTAGGTCCAGCTCGGTTAGGTCCAGCTCAGGTGGGTCCAGCTCGGTTAGGTCCAGCTCAGGTGGGTCCAGCTCGGTTAGGTCCAGCTCAGGTAGGTCCAGCTCGGTGAGGTCCAGCTCAGGTAGGTCCAGCTCAGGTAGGTCCAGCTCAGGTAGGTCCAGCTCGGTTAGGTCCAGCTCAGGTAGGTCCAGCTCGGTGAGGTCCAGCTCAGGTAGGTCCAGCTCAGGTAGGTCCTGCTGAGGTAGGTCCAGCTCACGTAGGTCCAGCTCACGTAGGTCCAGCTCAAGTAGGTCCAGTTCAGGTAGGTCCAGCTCAGGTAGGTCCAGCTCAGGTAGAGAGGTAGAGAGCTGTGCCTATGCGAAGAGGTATGAAGGAGTCGTGGGTGCAGTATGTGAGCTACCTGTAATGTGAGACTTCACCTGAGCCGACTGGTATCTACCCCTTGATATGAATCGAAGGAGAACGACTGCAGGTATCTACCCCAAACAATGAATGGAAGGCGATCGGCCGCAGGTATAGAGTGATAACTCTCGGACTCCCTGTTTCCATGCCACATCTCCCTTAGATTGGACCCTATTCCCTCCTTTCCGTTTCCCTTGACCCCCCAATCATTTGCTTTAGCTCTCATTGGAACACCTTATGGATCCCGTTGTCTACAAATTCCCTTCAAATGTTTTCTGATTTGACTCAGCTCCATCTTGCCCCCCTATAATAAGGAGGGGCCACGTCACATTCGCAATCTATTGGCTGACAACAATTAGAATCCACTCACCTGTCTCCCTGGTTTCTCTGCGGTGTCTCCGCGGCTGGTCGGAAGGGTCTCTGGCATCGCCCCCTCATTGGGTTGGGAGATTCCAATCATCAAGGAAGTCGTGACTTGTTTATTCAAGGCTGCGATGGAAGAAGAACGACGGTGACAGGAGATTATTTTATCAACAGGTTTTCTACAAGCGTAACCGGTTATGTTTCCCCTCTGTGTGCAAAGGAGGGACAACGGGACACGCGAAAGCTCATATTTATACAATAGTTGTTTTGTATAGGTCCTCACCTGCTATAGAACTATTAGATAAGCATCTTAAAGAACATACAGGGATATACAATGTAATACTGACACATAATCACACACATGGGTTGGACTTGATGGACTTTTTTCAACCTCACCTACTATATACATATGTAACTATGTATCATTCATGCAAGTCCGGAAAAATTCCCGTAATGTATGTAATATGTGTGAAATGTCAGTAAAAGTTTGGGGGTCAATGTAAATTTCCCTAACATTCGATCCTAAGAGAGAATGGGGGTTTTCTAAAGTCCAATAAGCCCCCCCACTTCCTGACCCCCACAATGGCTGACCAGGGTTGTAGGGATGAGGCCCCTTTCCTCATCAACACGGAGGCAAGGTGTCTGGTCCCCCTTAAAATTCGAAACCAGACTTAGAGGGCCTGGTGTGGATTTCCTGGAGGATCTCATATACAGCGCCTTGAAAAAGTATTCACACCCCTTGAAATTTTCCACATTTTGTCATGTTACAACCAAAAAACGTAAATGTATTTTATTGGGATTTTATGTGATGAACCAACACAAAGTAGCACAAAATTGTGAAGTGGAAGAAAAATGATAAATGATACAAATAAATATGTAAAAAGTGTGGTGGGGGGGGGGCATTTGTATTCAGCCCCCTTTACTCTGATACCCCTAACTAAAATCTAGTGGGACCAATTGCCTTCAGAAGTCACCTAATTAGTAAATAGAGTCCACCTGTGTGTCATTTACTCTCAGTATAAATACAGCTGTTCTGTGAAGCCCTCAGAGGTTGGTTAGAGAACCTTAGTGAACAAACAGCATCATGAAGGCCAAGGAACACACCAGACAGGTCAGGGATAAAGCAGGGTTAGGTTATAAAAAAAATCTCCCAAGCTTTGACCATCTCACGGAGCTCTGTTCAATCCATCATCGGAGAATGGGAAGAGTATGGCACAACTGCAAACCTACCAAGACATGGCCGTCCACCTAAACTGACCGGCCGGGCAAGGAGAGCATTCATCAGAGAAGAGCCAAGAGGTCCATGGTAACTCTGGAGGAGCTGCAGAGATCCACAGCTCAGGTGGGAGAATCTGTCCACAGGACAACTATTAGTCGTGTTCTCCACAAATCTGCCCTTTATGGAAGAGTGACAAGAAGAAAGACATTGGAGAAAGAAAGTCATAAGAAGTCCTGTTTGTAGTTTGTGAGAAGCCATGTGGGGGACACAGCAAACATGTGGAAGAAGGTGATCTGGTCAGATGAGACCAAAATTCAACTTTTTGGCCTAAAAGCAAAACGCTATGTGTGGGGAAAACTAACACTGCACATCACCCTGAACACACCATCCCCACCGTGAAACATGGTGGTGGCAGCATCATGTGGTGGGGATGCTTTTCTTCAGCAGGGACAGGGAAGCTGGTCAGAGATGATGGGAAGATGGATGGAGACAAATACAGGACAATCTTTTTTTTTTTTTTTAACAAACAAAGGTGTTTTATTGTTGTCATATAGGTTGAATAAAAAAGCATATCCAGAGGTACAGTACATATCATCACATGGAATACAGTTGTGTACATGAAGGTCCAGAAAATATAGTGAACAAGTACAACATGCAGCAAAAGCTTGCATACAGGGTAGCATGTGGACTAGGTTAATACAATCCGCGTAGGTGTCTAGTAGTATACCTTTTACAGTTACCTACCTTAGGATGTGAGATCCTCACCAGTACGCTAGTCAGAGGTCCATGGGGGGCCCAGACTTTCTCATATTTCCACTTACAGCCTCTGTTCAAATATGTAATCCTATACATGGGCAGTGCAGCTTTGATCAGTGCCTTCCAGGAGGAGATGGAGGGGGGGGGGGGGGTCTGGTAGGATCCATTTGAGGAGGATTTCTTTTTTGGCATAAAAGAATAGGTAAAGAATAGGTATGCACTTAGTAGTTTTAAGTGGTGTGGTCTTTGTGCTCGTCATCGTGAACTCCCAGTAATGCCAACTCGGGTGACATTGGGAGGGCCAGATGCAGTCTGGAGTTGACTTCCCCAAAGACCTTCGTCCAGTAAGTGGAAATGACAGGACAGTCCCAGAACATGTGGAAGAAGGTTCCTATATGTGCTTTACATCTGGGACAATCGGGGTCTTTGGGGCGTATAATATATCCTATGCAAACATTTTACCTGTATTAGCTTATCTCTAGAGGAGATGACCAATCTGGGGCCATACTCCAGGCAGTCCTCCCATCTCTCCCTATCTAGTGAGGGTATGTCACTGTGCTATGTCTCCCATAAATGTTCTATTTTGGGGACTCATTGTCCAATAACGCGCTATACAGAGTAGAGAGAGGTTTGGTTAGATCTCCCGGAGCCAATAGTTCCTCTGTAGGATCAGCTTTGAGTGTGATCGCCCGGGGGAATTGGGCTCTGGTGGCATGTTTAAGCTGTAGGTATCTGAATGGCATCCAGGTTGGTAAATTATATTTAACCTTCAGTAGGGTACTCTGGGGCATGATGTGGTCCAGTGTCGTGATGCCAAACCTGGCCCACAACTGTGGATCCGGAATGGAACTACCGTATATACTCGAGTATAAGTCGTTCCGAGTATAAGTCGAGGTCATAATTTACCACAAAAAAATGGGAAAAACTTAGTGACCAGAGTATAAGACGAGGGTGAGAAATGCGCAGCTACTGTAAGTGGAAAAGAGGGTCAACAATGCCCATTTGCAGCCTCACTGTGACCATTTGCATGCCTCACTGTGCCCATTTGCAGCCATAGGTCCCCCGAACTTCAAACTCGGTAGTTAATGGTTCCTAGATGCCCCCTGACCTGCAGCCAAAATTTGCGGCCTATCAAATTTAGTGGCAAATTTGACCATGTTGAACACTTGGATGTAAGGGTCGACAGGACAGGCATCAGATTTTTCCCCAAGAAGTCTGAGTGATGTTTCGTCACCTGGACTCCCAAATAACGACAATTCCTCAACCCAGCGGAGAGGAGTGCAGGCCGCCCCACGGATGGCTCCCTCATCTAGGGGGAAAAGTATTGACTTGGCCCAGTTAATCCTTATACCCGAGTACCCTCCAAACGTGTCAAAAATACGTAGGGCAGCTAAGAGCGAGGGGCCCCGTGTCGTCAAGGTATAGTAATGCGCCGTCCGCGTACAGGGACAGACGCTCTTCCAGCTTACCCAGCCACAAGCCCAGCACATCTGGAGCACTCCTGACCAAAATGGCAAGGGGCTCCAGGGCCAAGGCAAAGAGGCAGGGGGAAAGCGGCCAACCCTGTCTCGTGCCACGGAAAAAGGGGCAAACGGCTCTGACAGCCAGTTGTTCGCGCGAAACCCGTGCCCTCGGCGTCCGATATAGGAGCTGGATACCATGTATAAATTTAGGGCTGAAAGCCAAATCAACGCAAGACCTCCCACAGATAGGTCCATTTGACAAAGTCGAATGCCTTTTCGCCGTCTAATGAGGCGATTACCCTGGTGCCTTGATTATCATGTGTTATGGCCGTGTTAAAAAAGAGCCTTCTAATATTGATGTCAGTCCCCTTCCCAGGCATGAACCCCGTCTGATCAATATCCACCAGATCCTCTATCACCTGAGAGAGCCGATTAGCAAGGATTTTTTTTGCAAAAATCTTTCCATCCACGTTTAAAAGGGAGATAGGACTATATGACGAGCAGTCTAGAGGATCCTTACCCGGCTTAGGGACAAGAACTATGACAGCCTCGTTCATTGAGTCTGGTAAGGCCTCAAGAGAATCAACGTTGGAGAATAACGTCTGTAATTTGGGAGCTAGGAGCTCCGCAAATTTAGAGGGCAACCCGTCCGCCCCCCGGAGCCTTCCCACTCTTCAGACCTCCCATGGCCATTTGGACCTCTTCCAGTGAAACGTTCTCCTCCAACCTCTTCCTGTCCCCCTCAGACAGAGCGGGAAAGGACACAGAGTCTAAAAAGGTCAGATTCTGTATAGTCAGCCCTGGACGTATATAGTTCTTCAAAAAAAATCTTTAAATCTAGTATTGATGTTCGGGGGGGGGGGGGGGTGAGAAGCTGGACCCGGCTGTCTTTAATGGACCCAATAGGAGTAGAGGGGATGCTGCCCCTTGCTAACCAAGCCAGGAGCTTCCCATTCTCCCCCCCCCCAACTCAAACACCCGTTGGGCCCGAATAAAGGAGGGCCCTATTTGTATCCTTAAGTCTAGCGTCAGACAGATCACGTAGCGCCTGTTTCCAGGCTTGATAGTGAGCCTCAGTCTGGTTGGAAATATAGTCAGCCTCTAGTTTGATGGACCTACCCTCCAGCTCCTCCAGGGCCTAGGTTCTTTCTCGTTTGATATCTCGGATATAAATTCTCCTCTAACCCAGGCCTTAGAAGAATCCCAAAGTACTGGGGGGGGGAGGGGGGGGGGCTGAGTCGGTATTTTCAGTCCAGTAGTTGCATATGAAGTGCAAATAGTAAGTAATAACCAAGTGCTGAGATGGATATAAATAAATCTGAGTGAATAAGAATAAATAAAGGCATATTGATCAATAGAATTAAGCTGCTATCAATAAAAGGTGATCAGAATCCCACAAAGCATAAAAACGTATAAAAATCTGATGCGCTCTAATAGTTGATCAATCAATGTGTAAAAAACGGTGTCAAATACCAAGTAAAAATAAACAAATATAAAAATATCAATATAAAGTACTCAAATGGGTAAATATTCAGATACGCATATAAATGAATAAATAGCTAATAAGTGGAGGTAAAATGAAATCCTGGTGCTAATACATATAGAAACCCCCCCCCAGAGTGATAAATAGCAGTGTGTGAATAAATAAATAAATGCCGATCTGATAAAAAATGCAATCATAAAGTGAAAAATTCAGCGGAGATAAGTTGGTCCGGAGTATAAATATAATTGGCCCAGCAGTTCATTCCTTAGTCGAATAAATTGATTTACTGTGTTTGATCGTTATTCATGATTTTTATCTTTTCTCACATCCCGCTTCAGCCATGATACTGGTTGGTAGTTTGGTTCTCAACAAGGATGATTTTACGAGAAAACTCAACATCGAGAAATATATGTTATCCAAGCCTCCCACCATTCAGACTATGGAAACAGAAGCTTCAGGAGGAATTATTCACAGTAACCTGAGGAATAGATCATTGTTCAACCCACCGGTGCTTAACAATGAGCATATCGAAGTGTTGAATAGAATGGCGACACAAGAACTTGAACAGTTGAAATACAAAAGAATCTCTGAACCCAGAAACATTCAAACAGCTAGAAGAAAATAAGGAAATTGTAGTGAGACCAGCGGACAAAGGAGGAGCAATTGTGGTACTATCCAAAGAATATTACAATAGGGAGTTACTAGGACAATTAAGCGATACAAAGACATATATTAAACTTAAAGGTAATCCAACAAGGGAATATAAAGGGGAATTATCGGACCTAATCCTGAAAGGAGTTGGAAAAAATGTCCTAACTAAAAAAAGAATGAAAATACTTACTGCCTGACACCTGCAGAGTACCCATCATTTACCACGGTGCCGAAAATACACAAAAATTCAGAAGAGCCGCCAGGTAGACCCATCATAAATGGCATCCAATCAATCAATGCCAGGTTGGGGGAATACGTTGATCAATTTTTTGCAGCCCCTAGTATTAGCCGCGTGGAGGATGAAGTACCGCCATTACAGGTTCACACTGAACGATTGCAGCATCAACTTAACATGGTGCTGGTCAAGCAGGACGACATGGAAAATTGCCTGAGAAGGTGTAACTTGCGGTTCATAGGCCTGCCTGAGGGATCAGAAGGACCTGACCCCCCCTCATTTCTAGAGAAATTGCTGATCGACACGTTGGGGAGAGCTGAGTTCTCCACTTCCTTTGTGGTTGAAAGGGCGCACAGGCTTGCGGCTAAACCCCCCCTCAGGGCGCTCCGCCGAGGACATTTATTGCTAAACTGCTCAACTTCCGTGATCGAGACGCTGTACTTCGGCTGACCAGAACAAAGGGTAATATACCCTTCAAAAATGTGGAGATTAACCGCTTGCTGACCGCCGGCTGTCTATTGACGGCCAGGCGGCGCAGCTCTCGTTGCGGGCGGGCGTCATATGACGGCCTCGCATTCCTAGGCCACCAGGGGGCGCGCGCGCCCGCCGTGTCACTAGGCACCCGGTGCGCGTGCCCGGCACCTGCGATTGCCGGTAACACAGCAGGACCGTGGATCTGTGTGTGTAAACACACAGATCCACGGTCCTGTCAGAGGAGAGGAGACCGATGGTGTGTTCCCAGCACAGAGGAACACCGATCGGTCTCCTCCCCTAGTGAGTCCCCGCCCCCTACAGTTAGAATCACTCCCTAGCAACACAGTTAACCCCTCGATCACCACCTAGTGTTAACCCCTTCCCTGCCTGTCACATTTATACAGTAATCAATGCATTTTTGTAGCACGGATCGCTGTATAAATGTGAATGGTCCCAAATATGTGTCAAAAGTGTCCGATGTGTCCGCCGCAATATCGCAGTCACAATAAAAATCGCAGATCGCCGCCATTACTAGTAAAAAAATAAAAAAAAATAAAAATGTTATAAATCTATCCCCTATTTTGTAGACGCTATAACTTTTGCGCAAACCAATCTATATACACTTATTGCGATTTTTTTTACCAAAAATATGTACAAGAATACATATCGGCCTAAACTGAGGAAAAAATTTGTTAAAAAAAAAAAATTGGGATATTTATTATAGCAAAAAGTAAAAAATATTGTGTTTTTTTTTCAAAATTGTCGCTCTTTTGTTTATAACGCAATAAATAAAAAACACAGAGGTGATCAAATACCACCAAAAGAAAGCTCTATTTGTGGGGAAAAAATGATAACAATTTCATTTGGGTACAGTGTTGTATGACCGCGCAATTGTCATTCAAAGTGCGACAGCGCTGAAAGCTGAAAAATGGCCTGGGCAGGAAGGGGGCGAAAATGCCCTGTATTGAGGTGGTTAAAGTATTCCCAGACTTCTCGGCGGAGGTCCAGAAGAAGAGCGCCATGTTTACAGAAGCAAAACGCCAGCTACGGATCCGCCATTAATCCTATGCAATGCTTTTTCCAGCGCGGCTGCGAGTCGTTGGAGAGGACAGGGCACACTTCTTTGACACGCCCGAAGCTGTCTTTACTTGAGAACAAGGAAGCTCCGCGTCATGACCCTGCCTGAAACCCCCACTTGATGTTCAGCAAAGGAGGGAATAGGACCTGCAACAACTACACATCTCCCTGCACCCTGCGAATCTACCATCCTGCAGGTACTTTTACAAGAACACATGCCATCTGCAATAACGTCCCTGTGTTTGGCTCGGCTACACTCACACTCCCCCTACCTAAGGAATATCTATTTCCTGACACCTGTGGATGTGGTCAAGAAGATCCTTTTGGTGCTATATGGGCATTTTTGCCACTGCAAATACCCACAGAACTTGCGTGAGTCTCCATATGGAAGGGCCTGCTCAGGAATTTGCCAAAGACACAGTTTGTATACCTCACAAGTTTTACTGTCAGTGGCAAGCGGTTACCCAGTAAGGCACTCGCAATGGGTAATATGGAACTGTCCCCCAGTTCGGTGTACTGGCTCCTGATGCTTTTGCTTGCCTTACAGCGAAGTATCGCCCCCCCCCTAGCCGCGGGTGTCCGGCTGGATCCCGCGTGTTCTCATTTTTTGTCTTTTCTTAGCAACAGTTGCCTTAGGGCACAAGTGAAGTTTCCCTGGCACGCCCGGCATCAGCAAACTGCATGTATATCTAAATGGATGCATTGCTTACCCGGGTATGCTAGAGTGTTAATGCAGCTTATACTAGGCTGCTCTGTTTGTGTTAATGTTTGGTTAAAATGTTTCATATTGAAAGATAATAGTTCGTGGTGTCCACTTCCTACTATAATGTCTATGCATTCCAAGCAACATATCAAATGCCCCCACATGCAAACAGCCGGGTTTTCCCATTTATTCGGCCCTATATGTTTAGAAGTGAGGGAGGGGAGGGGGAACGGGGCCTCTGTTACATATGGGAACGATGTTAAAATCATAGTAAATGTTTATATGGCATGCAAATATAAAACAATAAAACCATGTTGGATATTAAATGTTTGACCTGGAACGTGAGAGGTCTCAGGGCCAAGCCCAAACGCAATGCAGTATTGGCATATCTCAAGTCCCAACATGTGGACATTGCGGTGCTCGTTGAGACTCACCTCACGGGGCAGCTACAAACGACACTTAAGAAACCCTGGGTGGGATGGCTGTACCAGGCCCCATACTCCGCTAACTCCAGAGGTGTAGCCATACTTGTGGCCAAAACAGTACAATTCGTGCTTCTTGCTCTTAGATCTGATTTTTATTTTTGCATGCTAAGGTGAATGGGCTAGAAATGTTAATTATGGCATTTTATGTACCACCTCCCTTTCAATTAAGTGCCATACACGAGGGGATAGTGTACATGCAGGGGCGTAACTACCACCATAGCGACCCATGCTGGCGCTATGGGGCCCGCAGCCGAGTGGGGCCCAGTGAGGATAAGAGCACCGCCGGCACAGTCTCCCAGCCAGGGGAAGAGAGAGGAAAGGAAGAGGCGAGCTGTCCGTATCAGCAGAGAGCTGAATTGCCCGATGTAATAGCTTTCATTAGAACTTCCAGTGTTCCCGGGGCTCACGTCACATAGCTCCACCTTTTGGCCCGGTGCCTTTCATAGACAGAACGCCGATCCAATGCGGGACATGTGACGTCATCAAAGGCGTCGGGCCAAGAGGTGACGTGGCTATGTGACGATGAGCCCCGGGAAGACGAGAAATTCAAATGAAAGCTATTACAGCGGGCAATCACGCTCTCTGCTGATCCGAGCGGCTAGCCTCTTCCTCTGCTTAGGTGGGGCTGTATGGGGCACAGGCAGACCAGGCTGTATTGGGCACAGGTCACGCTGTATGTGGCACAGGTCACGCTGCATTGACACTAGGGCAGCTGTGGGGGGGGGGGGGGCTGTTTGCAGGGGGGCCCCATACAACATTTTGCTATGGGGCCCTGCTATTTCTAGTTACGCCCCTGTGTACATGTCTCAATTCCCCACGGTTCCTGTATTGTGGCTTGGTGATTTCAACAACATAATGAATAGGGAGTTAGACCGTATATCAATGGCACCTCAAGATGGTACCGCCCAGCCGCATACTAGGTTCAGTAAGATGATAACAGACCTGGCCCTTATGGATACGTGGAGACAATGTAATCCATCAGAAAAGGCATACTCCTGCTTCTCCGCATCCCACAACACCATGTCACGTATTGACCTCATTTTTATTTCTGGTACCCTCATCCCCCTACTCAAAAAGGTAGGATTTAACCCACGCATCCTGTCTGATCATGCCCCATACTGGATTATGCTTAGAATTGACGCACCCCCCCGGGACATACAGCTGGAAGCTAAATCCGTTTTGGCTAACGGTTGTCCCTGACCTGGAGGAAGCGGCCAGTGAATGGGGGTTCTTCTTCCACACAAACAAGGGCACAGCACCCCCCGAGATTATATGGGACTCTTTCAAAGCCCATGCCCGAATGATTCTATCGCAACGCATCTCCCGGTATCGCAAAACTTCCTCCCAGATTCTTACACTGGCAGAACAATCTCTGGTGGAGGCAGAAAAGAACTTCACAAATGACTCCTCCCCATTAACAGCAGACCAATTAAAATTACAAGCAAGAATAGTGAACAACCTATATTTTGAAAAAGCTGACAGGAAAATCTTCTATAATAAGCAAAGACACTATGAATGTGGAGAGCGGGCGGGTCGACTCTTGGCATATTTAGCACATCTGGACCACAGACCTCCCACGGTGGTAGCACTTTGGGCTGCGGCCGGTGGGGTGTTGACTGATCCTGATGAAGTAGCCGGGGAGTTCCGCGCATTTTACACATCCTTATACTCATCCACTGCTGATGCTTCTGTGGAGGCAATAGCGCTACTGCTATCCAACACAGAGCTTCCCCACCTCACTCAACTTCAGATAGATCAACTAGAGGCCCCCATTAATGAAAGTGAAATTTCCAAGGCAATTTCACTGCTCAATACTTCAAAAGCTCCGGGGTCTGACGGATTGCCCCTAGAGTTCTATAAAACATATAGAGAGGTGTTGACTCCCAAGCTATGCGAACTATTCTCTCATATATTTAAATCTGAGACCCTCCCCCCGTCTATGCGCGAAGCCAATATAGTGCTGATATCCAAGCCAGGAAAAAACCCAGAGCTCCCGGAGTCCTATCGCCCGATATCCCTCCTCCAACTAGATGTAAAGATACTGGCCAAGATCCTGGCGCTTCACTTAAATACGGTGATCCTTTCACTAATTCATCCGGACCAAACCGGTTTTATGCCAGCAAAAAACACGGCATATAATCTACGTAGGCTTTTTATGAACGTCCAAGCTGAACACGACACCATGGGCTCTAGGGTGGTGGTGTCCTTAGACGCCGCAAAGGCGTTCGACTCTGTTGAGTGGACGTACTTGTGGGAGTGCCTCACAAAGTTTGGGTTCGGACCCCGCTTTATTAAATGGATCCGACTATTATATCAGAGTCCAATGCGCCAGGATCTTGGTCAACGGAAAGATCTCGGAATCGTTTCCTCTCTCCAGGGGCACTCGGCAGGGGTGCCCACTTTCTCCTCTGTTATATGCCCTGGCGGTGGAGCCTCTCGCCCCATCCCTTAGAGCTCATCCAGGCGTTATAGGACTCACTCGTGGTAACCTGCTGGAAAAGATCAGCTTATATGCTGATGACATGCTATTATACCTTGCAGACTCAGGCACGTCTTTACAATTGGCCCTAGAAGTAATTCAAAATTTTGGCAATTACTCAGGATTGAAAATTAACTGGGATAAATCCCAGATCCTCCCGATAGACGTCAGTGTACCTACCAGAGAACAATCCAATCCCCCACTTCTTAGGGTCAGCGAGATGACATACCTAGGGATAGTGATAACCCGATCACCAGAAGATTATGTCCGCCTCAACTTAGAACCCCTAATAGCAGTACTGAAACGCAAAACACAGATATGGGCCAAACTACCCCTAGGGGTGATGGGTCGAGTTAACCTAATAAAATGGTCCTCCTTCCTAAATTCTTATACGTGTTATGGCATGCCCCGATCTACCTACCCTTGCGAATATTTAAATCCATTGAGGCTATTCTTAGCTCATTTGTCTGGGGATCGGGCCGTCACAAACTATCCTGGCAAACGTTGAAAAACCCGACAGAATTGGGGGGTGCGGCTCTGCCGGACTTTAATCTCTATTACCTGGCAGCGCAACTGTCCCAGTTTTTCTACCTAGATAAGCATGACAAAAAGCGTTGCCTATCCCTGCTTTGCGCTCCACGGGGACGTCGAACCTCACACCCCTTCCAGATTCTTTTTCTAGGCCCTAATAAAATAGATAACAGGAAAGGAATGTTATATCATTACTGTAGGGTATGGGAGGTGGTAAAACACAAACTCAAGTTGCCACCTACGCATTCTCATACGCCCCTATGGGATAATCCTGAACTGGGGGAACTCCACAAGGTGCCAAATCCCGAAATATGGCTTCAATACGGTGTGGGATTTTTGTCAGATGTTTACCATGACAGCGTCTTAGAGTCATTCCAACACCTCAAAACAAACTTTAGCATCCCAAACAATATGTTCTTTCGTTATCTCCAGTTCCGTCATGCCCTTAATGCCCAATTCGGTGGGACTCCTCCCGATGTGGAGCGTGCAGACGTCTTACACATCATGTTGGGCACCGAACACCACAAGCTCATTTCAGAATTCTACAACTCGCTGCTAAGACCCACTGCGATCTCCATTGCATATAAACTAAAAGACGTCTGGTCGGGGGATGTGGGGGAGCTGGAGGATGATGAATGGGAAGACGCCCTGGAAGCTTGCAGAAAAGTCTCTACCAAGCTGTCGGACCGCCTCACACACCTGTACATCTTACACAGGTCATATTTGACCCCCCATCGCATAGCCAAATACAAACCAGGTCAAAATCCCAATTGCCCCCACTGTGATAGTCCATCTAGTACCTTCTTCCATCTTCTGTGGCAGTGTCCAGTGGTACAGGACTACTGGTCCCAGATAGTTAGATTCATCCACCATGAAATGGGATCCCCACTCTCACTATGCCCCAAACAATGCCTATTAGGAATATTTCCGGACCCTGACTCAGATAAATATCACAAGATATTTCTCCAAGAAGCGCTATTCATAGCTAGACTACTAATAGCCAGAAAATGGTTGCAAATTGCTCCTCCCACACTCCACGAATGGATATCCAACATTAACAATGTTCTTCCATACAAAAAGGAAATCTACGCCCACAGGGGTTGCCCAACCAAATACGGCAAAGTATGGGATGCCTGGCTGGAAAATGCTTCTACCTGTAATACACCCTCAGAATAATACATCCTGAAATAAAAGCTCATTCTGAAGTATTAAATTGCGGATGGAAATGACCCCCTTGTCACACTGTGGCTTGAGTAGCGGTTTGATGTGGGAGGATACAGGAATACAGGGCCTACCATCGTGTCTTATAGATGTGATGTAATGCACCAGTGACTGATGACTGTTCGGTATCTCTTTACATTTATATTTTCTTTTATCTGCTTTTTCTGTCTGTTGCCCAAGCTATTCTTAGTTGTAACTTGAACATTATTCTACTGTATTATGGATGCAGATGACCTGTATGTACACTACCTTTTTTCAATAAAGCACCACGTTGAATTTAAAAAAAATAAATAAATATATACACGCCAGTATAAGCAGTAAGCAGTATGATGATCCAATGAACATAGCGCTGTCTCCATGGTAACCAGAATGCCGTAGGACTGTGGCCTCTCGGGTTTATCCTTGAGAAAGTCACGTGTCAGTGACGCAACGCGTGGGAGGAGCCTAGGGCGTTCACTGCTGCATGACACATTGAGCTGAACAGCAGCGGCTTTTCTGTGAGAAGCCTCGTCCACAGCGGCTGACTGCGATCTGCATACCTGGATGCCTTTATTTAACCAGGCACACGTGAGTGTATCTCTTAAGCTGTTTGCTTGTGTACTTTCTTCCAGTTCATCACGCAATGATCTATTTCTTTGCTTGCTTTTTCATAAAATCATCCTTGTCATGGCTGAAGCGGGATGTGAGAAAAGATAAAAATCATGAATAACGATCAAACACAGTAAATCAATTTATTTGACTAAGGAATGAACTGCTGGGCCAATTATATTTATATTTATACTCCGGACCAACTTATCTCCGCTGAATTTTTCACTTTGCATTTTTTATCAGATCGGCATTTATTTATTTATTCACACACTGCTATTTATCACTTGGGGGGGGGCTGTTTCTATATGTATTAGCACCAGGATTTAATTTTACCTCCACTTATTAGCTATTTATTCATTTATATATCTGAATATTTACCCATTTGAGTACTTTATATTGATATTTTGATATTTGTTTATTAGTGGTTGCATATGGATGCTGTAATAGGCTCCTGGAGCTTCTCCTCTGCTGCCCAATAGATAGAAAGTCGCCAGAGGGAACAGTTAGTGTTAAAGAAAGACACAAGGGAGCGTGGTCAGAGATCCCTCTGGGAAGCATAGAGACGTCCTGGACACATTGGGTGGCCGATCTAGATCCAAACGCCAGGTCAATTCTAGATCGTGTTTTAAAGGTGGAGGAGTGGCAGGTGTATTCTCTTTGTGTCGGGTGCGTGTGTCTCCACACATCCGTAAGGGCGAACGTGTCCGCCCACTGCCGGAGGTGAGGAGAGTCACGGGTCGACACACACATCCTATCTACATCAGAGCATGGGACCATATTAAAATCGCCCATCAGAAGTACTAAGCCGGAGTCCCTCTGGACCACCTCCTGCATAATGTCATGAAGGATTTGGACCGATGCCGGCGGGTGGAAGATACAACCCAACCAGTACAATATCCCTATCATAAATGTTTGCGTGTACTACGGCAAACCTGCCCTCCCGATCAGTCTTTACAGCAACGGGTTTCAAGGGTAGGGATTTCTGGACCAGGATGCTGACCCCACGAGCATAGGTAGAATAAGCGGCGTGATCGATTAACCCCCACCCATGGTCTTTTCAATAAGATTGTCTTTTGGCCCTGAAGGTGGGTCTCTTGTAGAATGCAAGTGTCAGGATTATGTTTCTGCAGAAAAACGGAACACCAGGGACCGCTTGACCACTGAGTTTAGGCCCCTAACGTTCCAAGAAATGACTGTAATTGTAGCCATTTGAGGTATATGGGAGAAATCAGTGTAGGGGTAGAAGGCTCGCAGGGCAGCGTCCCGGGCCCCATGCATGAGGAACACTGTAGCACATATGACACTCTACCAAATTACCATAAAGTGGAGTTCCACCCACTTTTACAACTCTTCAGCATCCCTCACTAAACTGCGCACTGTAAACAAATTGGATATTTTTTTATTTTTTTTCTCAGCACCTCCTGTATATCTGCTGTATTCATTTTTCACTTCCTCCTCCCTGGCCGCGGCCCATCACATCATTTCCTGTTTGCAATGCCTTCTGGGAAGGGGCGGCAACTTCCCCTGACACTGCCGTTGCTATGGGAACCTGACCTGAAACCTATTACACTGCTTGTGCTGCACTGAGCATGTGCGAGATCTGCAAGGGTGAGATCCAGGAAGAAATACAGTCTGGCTTCAGATGCCCACACTTAAGATGGCCACGGCCTGCTGTAAGTTTATAAAATAACAAACTACTGCTATAAACTAACAAAACAGACCTTAGTTTACAGACTAACTTTACTAGAATACATTAAGCTTGTGTATTATAGGGGGATTTTTATTTAAAAAGTATAATTTCGGCCGGAACACCACTTTAAGTTCAGACATCACAAAACACCTGAGGTGACAAAAAAAACACCTTTAAAGTGGTGTTCTGGCCGAAATTATACTTTTTAAATAAAAATCCCCCTATAATACGCAAGCTTAATGTATTCTAGTAAAGTTAGTCTGTAAACTAAGGTCTGTTTTGTTAGTTTATAGCAGTAGTTTGTTATTTTATAAACTTACAGCAGGCAGTGGCCATCTTAAGTGTGGGCATCTGAAGCCAGACTGTATTTCTTCCTGGATCTCATCCTTGCAGATCTCGCACATGCTCAGTGCAGCACAAGCAGTGTAATAGGTTTCAGGTCAGGTTTCCATAGCAATGGCAGTGTCAGAGGAAGTTGCCGCCACATTCCCAGAAGGCATTGCAAACAGGAAATGATGCGATGGGCCACGGCCAGGGAGGAGGAAGTGAAAAATGAATACAGCAGATATACAGGAGGTGCTGAGAAATAAAAGAAAAAAATATCCAATTCGTTTACAGTGCGCAGTTTAGTGAGGGATGCCGAAGAGTTGTAAAAGTGGGTGGAACTCCACTTTAACATTCCCAACCCTTTCCCTCCCCGCATCCCAATCCCCAACCCAGGAATGCTTAGAACCCCAAACATTATACACCCAATGCCAGGGGGCGTGTACCAGTGGGGGGGGGGGCGACCCTGCAGATCGAGAGAGGCTCCACTGCCAGTGCAGGAGAGGATCAACACAAATATTAGGTTTCATCTCCATTCGTCAAATGCGCCCCAGGAGATAACAAAACGCATACCCTTTATTAGAACATGTACCCTTACTGCATATAAACATGAACAGAGGGGGGGGAGGGGGGGACAGCACGAGAGGAAATCCACAGAGCAAAAATTTCCCCCTAACCCCCTGAATCCCGACCCTCTAGATCAAGATTAGGGAGCTGGGCTTCATGCACACGAGACGCCGGCGCAAACTCTGCTGAACGCGTGTTTTTAAAAGCTGAAACCAGTGTTTAGAAACGCCCGTTTTGCACGCCGCGTTTAGCCGCATTTTACCGCGTTTGCATCTAGAAACGTTTAGTTAAGATAACAAAGACCCTCCCCAAGCTCAGAAAGCATGATAAATTTGAACTGCTTCAGAGCAGAGAATGACATTTTGCGACCCGAATTTGGGGCCCCGTATCTCGGGGCCACTTGGTGCTAGGAACCCCAAATGTGGTGTGCAAACACAGTGGAACTAGCACTACAACATAGCCAAGGTTGCATGGCTGCTGCTATACGTTTGCCTCAGTCTCTATGCGCCAAATACAGGAACGGTCAATTTTCTTGTAAAGACCATGAAGCTGTTGGAGAAGTTTAGGGAGGGATTTCTGATTCGGGGGGGGGGGGGGGATTCTAATCTTACCCTAGACTCAAATATAGACACGTCAATGGGCAAAAACTCCCATATCTTTTAAAGCGTTAAAACATTTAAAACAGCTCTTGCGTTCTCTTCATTTGGTGGATGGGTGGCGTGTTATGCCCCGTACCCTACGGAAAAAATGTTCGATGGGACCTTGTTGTCGGAGATTCCGACCGTGTGTGGGCTCCATCACACATTTTCCACAGGGATTTCCGTCACACAAAATTTGAGATCTGGATCCCAAACTTTCCCACAACGAAATCCGTTGTTGGAAATTCCGAGCGCGTGTGCGCACAATTCCGACGCGCAAAGTTCCACGCATGCTCAGAGTCAAGCAAGAAGGAGCTGCACTGGCTATTGAACTTCATTTTTCTCGGCTCGTCGTACGTGTTGTACGTCGCCGCGTTCTTGACGTTCGGAATTTCCGACAAGCTTTGTGTGACCATGTGTAGGCAAGACAAGTTTGAGCCGACATCCGTCGGAAAAAAAATCCTATGGATTTTGTTGTCGGAAAATCCTATCGTGTGTACAGGGCTTAACACATAATGGGATTATAGTTATTATTCCAAAATACACGGCACTTATTCTCGTCTAGACCTTTTTTTTGTGGATCAGTTCCATCTGGAAAGGACCCGTTCATTTACCATACAACCAATAACGATTTCAGACCATGCTCCGATTACTGTGACCCTCCTTCCAGTTTCTGCAGGCCACTTAGAACGAACCTGGCGGGTTAAATGCATCACTATTGGATGATAATAGTGTCCTGGAAGCACTGTCTCTTAAGATGAAAACATACTTTGAAAAAAAAACCATAACCGTATATACTCGAGTATAAGCCGAGTTTTCCAGCACATTTTTTTTTGTGCTGAAAATGCCCCTCTCGGCTTATACTCGAGTCAAGCACTTTTCTGCAGCTGAGAATGACATTTTCCCAACCAACTTTGGGGCCCCATATCTCTGGGTCACGTGGTGCTAGGAACCCCAAATTTGGTGTGCATATATACTCGAGTATAAGCCGACCCAAGTATAAGCAGAGGCACCTAATTTTACCACAAAAAACTGGGAAAACGTATTGACTCGAGTATAAGCCTAGGGTGAGAAATGCACAGCTACTGTAAGTGGAAAAGAGGGTCAACAATGCCCATTTGCAGCCTCACTGTGCCCATTTGCAGCCTCACTGTGCCCATTTGCAGCCTCACTGTGCCCATTTGCAGCCATAGGTCCCCCAAACTTCAAACTTGGTAGTTAATGGTTCCTAGATGCCCCCTTAGCTGCAGCCAAAATTTGGGGTCTCTGGACCCAAAGGGTCCCGAAATGACATTGCTGCAGATGGACACAGTTGACCGACTTTGGGGCCCCGTATCACCAAGTAATCCCGAGATACGGGGCCCCAAAGTCGCTTCGGAAAATGTCATTCTCTGCTGCAGAAAAGTGCTTGACATCTTCCGAACTGAATTTGGGGCCCCGTATCTCAGGGCTACTTGGTGCTAGGAACCCCAGCTTTGGATATGTTGTAGTTCTAGTTCCACTGGGGTTGCACACCAAATGTGGGGTGCCTAGCACCAAGTGGTCCCGAGATATGGGGCCCCAAAGTCAGTCAACTGTGTCCATCTGCAGCAATGTCATTTCGGGACCCTTTGGGTTCAGAGACCCCAAATTTTGGCTGCTGCTCAGGGGGCATCTAGGAACCATTAACTACCAAGTTTGAAGTTCGGGGGACCTATGGCTGCAAATGGGCACAGTGAGGCTGCAAATGGGCACAGTGAGGCTGCAAATGGTCATTGTTGACCCTCTTTTCCACTTACAGTAGCTGCGCATTTCTCACCCTAGGCTTATACTCGAGTCAACAAGTTTTCCCATTTTTTTGTGGTAAAATTAGGTGCCTCTGCTTATATTCGGGTCGGCTAATACTCGAGTATATATGGTACCTGGAGAAGTGTCTGAGCAGGCTGTCCGGGAAGCCCGTAAATCAGTGATTAGGGATGAATTTTTAGCACATGGGTCTCAGATTAAAAAAGAGAAAGAAAAAGAAATAATAGATCTGTTGGAAGAGATTAATGAGCTAGAGATTAAACATAAACATAAAAGACATCTGGACCCAGCAGATGCCCAACAATTGGAGGACCTGCGACGTAATCTAGCACAATGCCTGGACCGTAAAACTAAAAATAAGTATAGATACTATGCACATCGGTTCTAAGAGCAAGGCAATAAATGTGGTCAGCTTAAAAAAACAGCAAGACTCCAGACATGTTCATAATATAACAGTTCAAATAAAAAGATAATGGAAACTCAGGCCATTGCGGCAGAATTTCACAAATTTTCTAAGGCTTTATATAATATTCAATCTGTTTTGTCGAGTGCTACGGATGAACAGCGTATATCAGAGATCGGAGATTACGGTTTCACGGATTCATATTACCGTATATACTCGAGTATAAGCCGACCCGAATGTAAGCCGAGGCACCTCATTTTACCACAAAAAACTGGGAAAACGTATTGACTCGAGTATAAGCCGAGGGTGAGAAATGTGCAGCTACTGGAAGTGGAAAAAGAGGGTCAACAATGCCCATTTGCAGCCTCACTGTGCCCATTTGCAGCTTCACTGTGCCCATTTGCAGCCTCACTGTGCCCATTTGCAGCCTCACTGTGCCCTTTTGCAGCCTCACTGTTCCCATTTGCAGCCATACAGTGGGGCAAAAAAGTATTTAGTCAGCCACCAATTGTACCCACTTCTCCCACTTAAAAAGATGAGAGAGGCCTGTAATTGTCATCATAGGTAGACCTCAACTACGAGAGACAAAATGTGGAAACAAATCCAGACAATCAGGCTTCTCCTGAGATACCAGCCTACTTTGCTCAGTCACCTCCAGGAAAGTCCTCCCCTGGTTCCTTTCAATCGATCGGCTTCTCCCCGCACGCAAAACAGCACAGGACCACCCTCTGGATCAGCAGGCCCCAGAACTCCTGGGCCTACTTCTGTAGTTACAAAGCCTCGGGCCAACCTTAAGTGCCCTTACCCAGAATGCACGGCGAGTGAACCACTCCCACCGGGCTGTTTCTGAGTAAAACGGGTACCCAATGCATCCAGCCTGTTGCATTTCCAACACTTACCGGCGGCCACAGCGACACCCACAGCCAAGCGGAAAACTGACACAACCCAACTGAACTGGTACAGAAACCAGTAAATTTACCATAATTAGTCTGAGCTAAACTACAGCTTCAGACAAACTTACATTTACATAGACAGCACCCATAGACTACACTCTGAACTCTTCAAAACTACATTATCAAGCAAAATTCTTTTGCTAAACTCAAATCTCTCAACGGAACAAACACTCAACTCCATAAACAATATTTTACTACAAACAGCAGACTCCGTGGCGCAAAAACGCAGAACACTCAGCCGCAAAAAAAACTTGAGTTGGTTTAATGGCACTCTCACCCTTCTCAAGCAAGAGCGCAGAAGAGCTGAGAGAGCTTGGAGAAGAAATCCCACCAAGGAAAACCATGCTAACTACAAAGCACTCACGGTGAAATACCACAAGGCAATCTTCAAAGCCAAAAAAGAACATTTCGCAGACACCATCTCATCAAAAATAGTTGCTCAGACAATGAACGCGACCTGCTTAGAGCCCCCTGCAAAAGATACTCAAGAATTCTGCAATGAGTTATCAGACTTCTTCATCGACAAAATCGACAACATTCGGAAAGCAATTCATCAGAAAATAACAACCAACCTCACTCAACCAAAGCAAAAAGAGGATATCGACACGAACATCACTCAACCACCGAATTTCTTTTTGTCCCCAATCACCACGGACACGACTAAAAACATCATCGGAAGCCTTCGCGACAGCACATCACCGAACGACATCATCCCCACCAAATTGTTCAAAGAATGTTCCGACATCTTGGCCCCTATCCTAACACAGCTCATAAATCAATCATTCAAAGAAGGGACTGTGCCAACCTCCCTCAAGCAAGGCATCGTCAAACCCCTGCTAAAGAAACCCAATCTTGACCCTAAAGACCCTAACTGCCGCAGACCAATAACTAGCCTCAACACCATCTCCAAGATTATAGAGAAAGCAGTAGTACAGCAGCTACAACACCACCTGGACACACACCTCCTGGACCCTCTGCAATCAGGCTTCCGCCCAGGCCATGGCACAGAAACGGCACTTCTCAAAATATGGGACGACGCCCTCGAAGCAGCAGATGACGGAGAACCGAGTCTCCTGGTACTGTTAGACCTCAGCGCAGCATTCGATACAGTGGGACCACAATACTTTACTTGTCCGCCTCTCAGAAGTTGCAGGAGCTACAGATTCTGCCCTAAAATGGTTTACATCCTTCTTAGAGAATCGCTCTCAGACAGTGAAACTAGGAACATTCACCTCGGAAACCCGGGCAGTCTCCTGCGGAGTCCCTCAAGGCTCACCCTTGTCACCAGTGCTATTTAACATCTACATCCGCCCACTTCTCAATATCATCAGGAAAACCGATCTCTGCTTCCACTCATACGCTGACGACACCCAACTCTACCTTCGCATCAACGGACAAAAAGACCTTTATCAGCAATTACAGAAATGCCTCACTTTAATAGATGACTCTATGACCAGTAGCTCCCTCAAACTCAACGGATCAAAAACAGAACTTCTTCTCATGCAAGCCAACAAATATACCAAAATAAAGACTCCGTGGACACCCCCCACCATCCTCGGACAGACCATCTCTCCAAGCACCAAAGCCAAGAGTCTCGGAGACATCTTTGACTCAGGAATGACAATGGATGCACAAATAGGATCGGTGGTGAGCGGATCCCACCATCTCCTCCGCCTGCTTCGCAGACTCATCCCCTTCATCCCAGAAGAGGACAAAGCGGCAGTTGTGGGAACAATCATCAATTCCCGACTCGACTACGCAAATTCCCTCTACGTAGGTCTACCACAATATCAGCTTGCGCGCTTGCAACTCATCCAAAACACGGCGGCAAGACTGTTAACAGGAAAAAAACCCTGGGAATCCATCTCCCCCTCCCTAAAAAGCCTACACTGGCTAACCGTGAAGAATCGGATCACATTCAAGACCCTCTGCCTCACCCACAAATGCATACAAGGAAACGCTCCGCTATATCTCCGCGAGAAAATAAAACACTACACACCGAATCGCAGTCTTCAATCAGCTAACCAAAACCTCCTGACCATTCCCAAATACCGCTACAAAGCAAAGGGAGAGCGAAGATTCGCAGTCCAAGGACCCCGACTATGGAACGCTCTTCCTACCAACCTCCGCATGGAAGAAAACCACCAGGCCTTCAGGAAAAAATTAAAGACCTTCCTTTTCTAGAAGCTGGCTACAGAGATTGCATCTAGCGCCTTGAGGCGATTCAGTTCGCATTTGCAGTGCTTTACAAATCATTCATTCACCTGCCCATCAGGAGCAGGGCGCTACATAAATATTGTGAATCATGCACAATAAATCAATACTATAAAAATAAATCCAAAAAACGATATAAAAAGACCCACTAGTTGCTGCTCTGACACCGTTGGGCGATTTCACTCCACCGCTCAAATGTTAACTTTTTAAGATGTAGCGCATTTGTGAGGTCAGGCACTGATGTTGGACGAGAAGGCCTAGCTCGCAGTCTCCACTCCTAATTCATCCCAAAGGTGTTCTACCGGGTTGAAGTCAGGACTCTGTGCAGTCCAGTCAAGTTCCTCCACCCCAAACCCGCTCATCCATGTCTTTATGGGCCTTGCTTTGTGCACTGGTCCCAATCATTTGGTGGAGGGGGGATTATGGTGTGGGGGGAGGGGGGATTATGGTGTGGGGTTGTTTTTCAGGGGTTGGGCTTGGCCCCTTAGTTCCAGTGAAGGGAACTTCTAAGGCATCAGCATGCCAAGATATTTCTGACAATGTCATGCTCCCAACTTTGTGGGAACAGTTTGGGGACGGCCCCTTCCTGTTCCAACATGACTGCCCACCAGTGCACAAAGCAAGGTCCATAAAGACATGGATGAGCGAGTTCGGGGTGGAGGAACTTGACTGGCCTGCACAGAGTCCTGACCTCAACCCAATAGAACAGAAGCCAGGCCTTCTCGTCCACATCAGTGCCAGACCACACAAATGGGCTTCTGGAAGAATGGTCAAACATTCCCATAGACACCCTCCTAAACCTTGTGGACGGCCTTCCCAGAAGAGTTGAAGCTGTTATAGCTGCAAAGGGTGGGCCAACTCAATATTGAACCCTACAGACTAAGACTGGGATGAATTATAGTGGGGACTGGGAGCTAGGCCTTCTCATCCAACATCAGTGCCTGACCTCACAAATGCTCTTCTGGAAGAATGGTCAAACATTCCCATAGACACCCTCCTAAACCTTGTGGACGGTCTTCCCAGAGGAGTTGAAGCTGTTATAGCTGCAAAGGGCGGGGCCAACTCAATATTGAACCCTACGGACTACAAGCCATCCATTTTTTACAATTGTCATGTGATCTGTTGTGATTGGTCACAGCGATCACATGGTACAGACAGTGAGTCGGTACAGTGATCAGTCATTGGCTGTGTCCAATGGAAACAGTGGGGGGATGGATTGCGCTGGAGCGTGGCTCACGGGGCAACGCAAGGCACATTCTGGGTATGACGTGTTATGACGTCCTCCCAGAACAATAAGGCCCCCACCCGGCTGTTATTTCACAATGTCCCAGACGGGATATAATTAATATTGGGGCCCAATACTGGAGGTGAGCATATACTGCTCACGGGAGGAGAATTGCATGTGATCTGTAGTGTGACGATAAGTGGAACGTCAATCTCACCGGTGGTTGGAAGCACTGAAAATTCTGTGGACTCTCGTTGGATCACAAATCATTGGGTGGCCTTTTGTTTTATTTTTTTATATAATTTTTATTTTTTTATTCTTTATTGTTCTTACTAGTTGCGCTACTGCTGTAGGATGTGCTACATCGATTCACAAAATTTCTAAAAATTTGTATGATGGCAAAATTTGGAGAAGGTGCGACATACAACGGTTCTCTTTAGCTTCATCCTCTCTCTCTTGTCTTCCCTCCCATCTGTGGCCCCTTCTTACACCTATCAGCTCCAAAAACAGCCTAGGAGAGGTGAAGCCACTACCGGTACATCCTTCCTCAACCATATCAGGGAAGAATCAGGATTTCAACCTCTCTAACATACCTGACATGCATTCAGAATATTTTATTTCCTCTTTAGGCGTGTTCCTCCAACATTCTGGTAAAACTTGATTCTTCAGAACTCGGTTACAGCCGGCAATCATTTACAAAGCTCTGTCTACGTCGATAGATGAGCGAATCTTTCCAGGTTCAGTTCAAGGTTGGCCACTTACATGGGGGGGCGTACCAGTTTGGACACTTCCATGGGGGGGTACCAGTTTGGCCACTTCCATGGGGGGGGGGGGGGTACCAGTTTTGCCATTTCCATGGGGGGTGTCCCAGTTTGGCCACTTCCATGTGGGATGTACCAGTTTGGCCACTTCCATGGGGGGCATACCAGTTTGGCCACTTCCATGTGGGACGTACCAGTTTGGCCCTTTCCATGGGGGGCGTCTCAGTTTGGCCACTTTCATGGGGGAGTCCCAGTTTGGCCACTTCCATGGGGGGCGTACCAGTTTGGCCACTTCCATGGGGGGGGTACCAGTTTTGCCATTTCCATGGGGGGTGTCCCAGTTTGGCCATTTCCATGGGGGGGCGTACCAGTTTGCCCACTTCCATGGGGGGGTGTAGCAGTTTGGCCATTTCCATGGGGGGCGTACCAGTTTGGCCGCTTCCATGGGGGGGTGTAGCAGTTTGGCCATTTCCATGGGGGGCGTACCAGTTTGGCCGCTTCCATGGGGGTGTACCAGTTTGGCCACTTCCATGGGGAGTGTACCAGTTTGGCCACTTCCATGGGGGGGCGTATAACTGCAGCCACTCCCAAGGGGGACGTACCAGTTTGGCCACTTCCATGGGGGGTTGTACCAGTTTGGCCACTTCTAAGGTGGACGTACCAGTTTGGCCACTTCCATGGGGGATGTATAAGTTTGGCCACTTCCATGGGGTACGTACCAGTTTGGCCACTTCCACGGGGGGACGTACCAGTTTGGCCACTTCCATGGGGGGACGTACCAGTTTGGCCACTTCCATGGGGGACTTACCCCATGTGGGGATTAAATACCACCAAAAGAAAGCTCTATTTGTGTGAAAAAAAAGATATAAATATCATATGTGTACAGTGTTACATTCAAGATGTGACAGCACTGAAAGCTGAAAAGTGGCCTGGGCAGGAAGTGGGGGGGTAAGTGCCTGGTAGGAAAGTGGTTAACCACTTGCTGACCGTATAACTTAAATATACCTAGTACGTGATCTGACGCTTCTGGGTAGGGGGTGTGCATGCGTGCCGCCAGCGGCCTGCTCCCGCTGTGACTATACACTTTTGGTAAAAAAAAAGAAATATGACCTATTAAAGGCTGGTAAAGTATTGAGGAGCTTGTCAATGATGTGCACCATTCTCTGAGTAGATGTTCTTCACCACTAGCTGAGGTCAGTGGACTGTCTCTCCTGCCAGTGACACCGCAGCTCAGGTAGGTCCTGCTCATGTAGGTCCTGCTCAGGTAGGTCCAGCTCAGGTAGGTCTAGCTCAGGTAGGTCTAGCTCAGGTAGATCCAGCTCAGGTAGGTCCAGCTCAGGTAGGTCCAGCTCAGGTAGGTCTAGCTCAGGTAGATCCAGCTCAGGTAGGTCCAGCTCTGGTAGGTCCTGCTCAGGTAGGTCCAGCTCGGGTAGGTCCTGCTCGGGTAGGTCCAGCTTGGGTAGGTCCAGCTCGGGTAGGTCCAGCTCAGGTAGGTCCAGCTCGGGTAGGTCCAGCTCGGGTAGGTCCAGCTCAGGTAGGTCCAGCTCGGGTAGGTCCAGCTCCGGTAGGTCCTATGAGTTGTCACATTTCCAACACTGAGGTAGAGAGCTGTGCCTATGCGAAGAGGTATGAAGGAGTCGTGGGTGCAGTATGTGAGCTACCTGTAATGTGAGACTTCACCTGAGCCGACTGGTATCTACCCCTTGATATGAATCGAAGGAGAACGACTGCAGGTATCTACCCCAAACAATGAATGGAAGGCGATCGGTTAAAGAGTGATAACTCTCTGACTCCCTGTTTCCATGCCACATCTCCCTTAGATTGGACCCTATTCCCTCCTTTCCGTTTCCCTTGACCCCCCAATCGTTTTCTTTAGCTCTCATTGGAACACCTTATGGATCCCGTTGTCTACAATTCCCCTTTAAATGTTTTCTGATTTGACTCAGCTCCATCTTGCCCCCCTATAATAAGAAGGGGCCACGTCACATTCGCAATCTATTGGCTGACAACAATTAAAATCCAGTCACCTGTCTCCCTGGTTTCTCTCCGCTGGCATCGCTCCCTCATTGGGTTGGGAGATTCCAATCATCAAGGAAGTCATGACTTGTTTATTCAGGCTGCGATGGTGACAGATGATTATTTCGTCGACAGGTTTTCTACAAGCGTGAGCGGTTCCGTTTCCTTTCTGTGTGCAAAGGAACACGCAAAAGCACATAGCGGGCTATTTATACACCCTGTTCCAAATTATTATGCAAATTCTATTTCAGTGTCACAAAGATGAAATATTTTGTTTTTCAGTTTAACTCATGGGTGGCATTATGTCTCAGGGCTCTAATGATCACTGAAAACAATCTCGGACACCTGTGATAATTACTATTAAGAGATTTGTAGCTGATTCAGGGGACAGACGGGTTTCGTGCAGATAAAGGCACATTGAGGAAGATTTCTGCCAGATCCATGCACTATTACGAGATTGATGGCAAAAATTTGTAGAAGGTGCGACATACAACGGTTCTCTTTAGCTTCATCCTCTCTCTCTTGTCTTCCCTCCCCTCCCATCTGTGGCCCCTTCTTACACCTATTCTGGTTTCAGCTCCAAAAAAAGCCTAGGAGAGGTGAAGCCACTACCGGTACATCCTTCCTCAACCATATCAGGGAAGAATCAGGATTTCGACCTCTCTAACATACCTGACATGCATTCAGAATATTTTATTTCCTCTTTAGGCGTGTTCCTCCAACATTCTGGTAAAACTTGATTCTTCAGCCCCTCTTCAGAACTCGGTTACAGCCGGCAATCATTTACAAAGCTCAGTCTACGTCGATAGATGAGCGAATCTTTCCAGGTTCAGTTCAAGGTTGGCCACTTACATGGGGGATGTACCAGTTTGACCACTTCCATGGGGGGGCGTACCAGTTTGGCCACTTCCATGTGGGACGTACCAGTTTGGCCACTTCCATGTGGGACGTACCAGTTTGGCCACTTCCATGGGGGGCGTACCAGTTGTGCCACTTCAATGGGGGGCGTACCAGTTTGGCCACTTCCATGGGGGGCGTACCAGTTTGGCCAATTCCATGGGGGGTGTACCAGTTTGGCCACTTCCATGGGGGGCATACCACTTCCGTGGGGGGCGTCCCAGCTTGGCCACTTCCATGGGGGGCGTCCCAGTTTGGCCACTTCCATGGGGGGGCGTCCCAGTTTGGCCACTTCCATGGGGGGCGTACCAGTTTGGCCACTTCCATGGGGGGCGTACCAGTTTGGCCACTTCCAATGGGGGGTGTACCAGTTTGGCCACTTCCATGGGGGGCATACCACTTCCATGGGGGGCGTACGAGATTTGTAGCTGATTCAGAGCACAGACGGGTTTTGTACAGATAAAGGCACATTGAGGAAGATTTCTGCCAGATCCATGCATCGGATCAAGAGATCAGCTGCTAAAACACTATTACATAGCAGCAAACAGATATTTGAAGCTGCTGGTGCCTCTGGAGTCCTACGGACATCAAGGTGTAGAGTCCTCCAGAGCAGGGGCGTAACTACCACCATAGCGACCCATGCGGGCGCTATGGGGCCCGCAGCCGAGTGGGGCCCAGTGAGGATAAGAGCACCGTCGGCACAGTCTCCCAGCCAGGGGAAGAGAGAGGAAAGGAAGAGGCGAGCTGTCCGTATCAGCAGAGAGCTGAATTGCCCGATGTAAGAGCTTTCATTAGAACTTCCAGTGTTCCCGGGGCTCATGTCACATAGCTCCACCTTTTGGCCCGGTGCCTTTGATAGACAAAACGCAGATCCAATGCGGGACATGTGACGTCATCAAAGGTGTCGGGCCAAGAGGTGGGGCCATGTGACGATGAGCCCCGGGAAGACAGGAAATTCAAATGAAAGCTATTACAGCGGGCAATCCTGCTCTCTGCTGATCCGGGTGGCTTGCCTCTTCCTCTGCATAGGTGGGGCTGTATGGGGCACAGGCAGACAAGGCTGTATTGGGCACAGGTCACACTGTATGGGGCACAGGTCACGCTGTATTGGGCTCAGGTCACGCTGTATTGGGCACAGGTCACGCTGCATTGGGCACAAGTCACGCTGTATGTGGCACAGGTCACGCTGCATTGACACTAGGGCAGCTGTGGGGGGGGGGGGTTGTTTGCAGGGGGCCCCATACAACATATTGCTATGGGGCCCTGCTATTTCTAGTTACGCCCCTGCTCCAGAGTCCTCCAACTGTGCATAAACCTTCCATTCGGCCACCACTAACCAATGCTCACAAGCAGAAACGGCTGCATTGGGCAGAAAAATACATGAAGACTAATTTTCAAACAGTCCTGTTCACCGATGAGTGCCGCGCAAACCCCGGATGGTCCAGATGGATGGAGTAGTGGATGGTAATAGTAATGATTACTTTCTCCTCTCCAATCTTGGCTCAATGCTCATAGTCCCTTAACATTACATAACATTTAGTGCTGAATACAGTGCTGTATACTTTTTTTTTTTTTTTGTTTTATTGTTCCCTGCCTGCCCCCTTTTTGTTAAATTGTCAGATGCGTTTTTTCTGACTGCGACGTGGTGTTCTCCCTTTTTAATTTTTTTTTTTTTTTTTATAGTTTTTACATTTCAATCAGCGTCAGTCCTCAATTTAAAGTGCACCAAACACCACTTTTATTTGAATAAAGTGCATCCAATCACACATGGAGGGGGGGCTGGAGGTACAAAGTTAAGGGTATGGAAAAGCTCAGTTATGGGGGATGGAGGACCTCGGTTAGGGGGGGATATAGGAGCTTAATTATGAGGGATGGAGAACCTCAGTTATGTGGATGGAGGAGCTCAGTTGTTGGGGATGAAGGATCTCAGTTATGAGGGATAGAGGAGTTCAGTTATGGGGGGCTGGAGGAGCTTAGTAATGGGAGATAGAGGACCTCAGTTATGGGGGATGGATGACCTCAGTAATGAGAGATGGAGGACCATAGTTATGAAGGATGGAGGACCTTAGTTATGGGGATGGAAGAGCTCAATTATGAGGGATGAAGGACCCCCGTTATGCGGGATGAAGGAGCCCAGTTATGAGTATTCGAGGAGCTCAATTATGAGGGACGAAGGACCCCCGTTATGGGGGATGAAGGAGCTCAGTTATGAGGGATAGAGGAGTTCAGTTATGGGGGGCTGGAGGAGCTTAGTAATGGGAGATAGAGGACCTCAGTTATGGGGGATGGATGACCTCAGTAATGAGAGATGGAGGACCATAGTTATGAAGGGTGGAGGACCTCAGTTATGGGGATGGAAGAGCTCAATTATGAGGGACGAAGGACCCCCGTTATGGGGGGTGGAGGAGCTCAGTTATGGGGGATGGATGACCTCAGTTATGAGAGATGGAAGACCTCAGTTATGGGGGATTGAGGAGCTCAGTTATAGGAATGAAGTACCTCAGTTATGGGGGACTGAGAAGTTTAGTTATTGGGATGGAGGACCTCAGTTTTGGGGGGAAGAGGACCTCAGTTATGGGGGATGGAAGAGCTCAGTTATGAGGGATGGAGGACCTCAGTTATGGAAGATGGAGGACCTCAGTTGTGCAGGATGTAGGACCCCAGTTATGAGGGATGGAGGAGCTCAGTTATGGGTGATGGAGGAGGTCAGTTATGAGGGATGGAGGACCTCAGTTATGGGGGATGGAGGAGCTCAGTTATGAGGGATGAAGGAGCTCAGTTATGGGTAATGGAGGAGGTCAGTTATGAGGGATGGAGGAGATCAGTTATGGGGGGTGGAGGACCTCAGTTATGGGGGATGGAGGAGCTCAGTTATGGGGGATGGAGGAGATCAGTTATGGGGGATGGAGGAGGTCAGTTATGGGGGATGGAGGACCTCAGTTATGGGGGATGGAGGAGCTCAGTTATGAGGGATGGAGGAGCTCAGTTATGGGTGATGGAGGAGCTCAGTTATGAGGGATGGAGGACCTCAGTAATGGGAGATGAAGATTCTCAGTTATGAAGGATGGAGGACCTCAGTTATTGGGGATGGAAAAGCTCAGTTATGGGGGCTGTAGGAGCTCAGTTATGGGGGCTGTAGCAGCTTAGTAATGGGAGATAGAGGACCTCAGTTATGGGGGTGGATGACCTCAGTTATGGGTCTGGAGGAGCTCAGTTATGAGGGATGGAGGAGCTCAGTTACGAAGGATGGAGGAGCTCAGTTATGAAGGATGGAGGAGCTCAGTTATGAAGAATGGAGGACCTCAGTTATGGGGAATAAGGAGCCTAGTTATGGGGGGTGGAGGACCAGAGTTATGGGAGACTGAGAAGCTTAGTTATGAGAGATGGAGGACCTCGGTTATGGGGGATGGAGGACCTGAGTTATGGGAGACTTAGGAGCTTAGTTATGGAGGAGCTCAGTTATGGGGGATGGAGGAGCTCATTTATGAGAGATGGAGGACCTCAGTTATGGGGGATGGAGGACCTGAGTTTTGGGAGACTTAGGAGCTTAGTTATGGAGGAGCTCAGTTATGGGGGATGGAGGAGCTCATTTATGAGGGATGGAGGACCTCAGTTATGGGAGTTGGGGGTGCTTAGTTATGGGGGGTGGATGACCTCAGTTATGGGGGATGGAGGAGCTCAGTTATGGGGAATGGATAACCTAAGTTATGGGGGAGGGAGGACCTCAGTTATAGGAGATGGATGAGCTCAGTTATAGAGGATAGAGGACCTCAGTTATATGAAATAGAGGGCCTTAGTTATGGGGGCTGGGAGAGCTCAGTTATGGGGGATGGAGGACCTCAGTTATGGGGGATGGAGGAGCTCAGTTATGGGGGATGGAGGACCTCAGTTATGGGGGATGGAGGAGCTCAGTTATGGGGGGTGGAGGACCTCAGTTATGGGGGATGGAGGAGCTCAGTTATGGGGGATGGAGGACCTCAGTTATGGGGGATGGAGGAGCTCAGTTATGGGGGATGGAGGACCTCAGTTATGGGGGATGGAGGAGCTCAGTTATGGGGGGTGGAGGAGCTAAGTTATGGGGACTGTAGGAGCTCAGTTATGTGCATTGAGAACTTAAGTTATGGGGGATGTAGGAGCCCAATTATGATGGACGGATGACCTCAGTTATGGGGGATAGAGGAGCTCAGTTATGGGGCATGGAAGAGCTCAGTTATGGGGAATAGAGGAGCTCAGTTATGGGGGATCGAGGAGCTCAGTTATGGGGGATAGAGGAGCTCAGTTATGGGGGATCGAGGAGCTTAGTTATGGGGGATGGAGGAGATCAGTTATGGGGGTGGAGGAGCTCAGTTATGGGGGATGGAGGAGCTCAGTTATGGGGGATGGAGGAGCTCAGTTATGGGGGACGGAGGCAGTGGCGTAGCGTGGGGGGTGCAGGGGGTGCCGTGGACCCGGGCGCGATATTTAGGGGGGCGCCAGTATGTGTCACTGGCTGCCTCCTCCTAATTTCTAATTCTGTGTTCCTGGGCTCCGGCCGCCATGTTAAGTGTCCGGCGCTCTGTGATTGGGCATATGGGGGTCATGTGAGGCGTAGGGCTGGCCTGTCCTCAATCGCTCCTGAAGTCCCGCCTCCGCACATGACCCCCCATACGCCCAATCACAGGGCGCTGGACACTGAACATGGCAGCAGCCAGAGCGCAGGGGAGAGAAGAATGTGAGCCGCCGCTGTCTTCTCCTCCTCCTCCGGATCGATGCAGCCAGGATAAGAAGGTGAGTGAGAGTCTTGTTACTGGCCGGGGGGGGCGAGAGAGAGAGACTGTAGGCAGGACAGTGTAGTGTAGTATAGTATGGAGGTCAGTGTAGTGTAGTATAGTATGCGAAAAGGGAATTTGTCCCCCAAGGACAAAAAGGGTTTTTTAGCAGCACAATACTCGTACCAAGATATTAAAAAAGTAGTAATTTTATTATATATAAGACAATAGAGTAAAAAACATGAACTGTGTATGGCACATTATAAAAAGCGCAGATACATGTACAAGGCTACATATGAATGTTACACATAACAGGTGCTTGGATAGGTCTGACGCATTTCGACCCCATCGGGTCTTCTTCAGAGGAAATGCATGCACTGTTGAGAAATTACATATATAAAAATAATAGCAATACAGCAATGTACAGATGTGTATAGAGATTATCAAGGTTCTAGACATAGTTACCCAAAGTATGCGTGTAGCCAGGTCTCCTGAATCTAAGGCTTTCAAAAGGGGGCCTCCATCAATTCGGTCCCCACCTGGAATCCCCCGGACGGCCAACACCCCGATAGGGGGGAATCAAGCAGCAATAGCGTAACTTACGGTGAACTACACAGTGGAAGTACCCCACATCCGGCACGCGGCACGTGTGGGTCAGCAGCACCTATGATCCAAACATCGTGCAATAGCATCAATCAGGATTTGAAAAAGATGTAATGAGTTTATTTGTTTTCTATTTTCCTGATTTATATAGACTTATGTGAGTCATCTGTTACTGATACTCCTAGTTTTATTGCGTTTTTTTGTATGGGGTACTACGCCCAAGTATAGAAATAGTTGGAGTACGTAATCAAAAATTGTTGAAGCATATAAGTATGTATTGAAGAATAACTAGGGGGATAACTAGTGTAGTATAGTATGGAGGTCAGTGTAGTGGTCACTATGGGGGGCAGTGTAGTGGACAGTATAGTGTAGTATAGTGGTCAGTATAGTGGTTAGTATAGTGGTCAGTATAGTGTAGTTTAGTATGGAAGTCAGTGTAGTGTAGTATAGTGGTTAGTATAGTGGTCAGTATAGTGTAGTGGACAGTGTAGTGTAGTATAGTGGTTAGTGTAGTGTAGTAGTGTAGTGTAGTTTAGTATGGAGGTCAGTGTAGTGTAGTGGACAGTGTAGTATAGTGGTCAGTGTAGTATAGTGGACAGTGTAGTATGGTGGTCAGTATAGTGTAGTATGGTGGACAGTGTAGTATGGTGGTCAGTGTAGTATGGTGGTCAGTGTAGTGTAGTATAGTGGACAGTGTAGTATGGTGGTCAGTGTAGTGTAGTATAGTGGACAGTGTAGTATGGTGGTCAGTATAGTGTAGTATAGTGGACAGTGTAGTGTAGTGGTTAGTGTAGTGGACAGTATAGTATAGTGGACAGTGTGGTATAGTGTAGTATAGTGGTCAGTGTAGTATAGTGGACAGTGTAGTATGGTGGTCAGTGTAGTGTAGTATAGTGGACAGTGTAGTGGTTAGTGTAGTGGACAGTGTAGTATAGTGGACAGTATAGTGTAGTATAGTGGACAGTGTAGTGTAATGGTTAGTGTAGTGGACAGTATAGTATAGTGGACAGTGTAGTATAGTGGTCAGTGTAATGTAGTATAGTGGTCAGTGTAGTATAGTGGTCAGTGTAGTATAGTGGACAGTGTAGTATAGTGGACAGTGTAGTGTAGTATAGTGGACAGTGTAGTATGGTGGTCAGTATAGTGTAGTATAGTGGTCAGTGTAGTATAGTGGACAATGCAGTATAGTGGACAGTGTAGTATAGTGGTCAGTGTAGTATAGTGGTCAGTGTAGTATAGTGGACAGTGTAATATAGTGGACAGTATAGTATAGTGGTCAGTGTAGTATAGTGGACAGTATAGTATAGTGGTCAGTGTAGTATAGTGGTCAGTGTAGTATAGTGGACAGTGTAATGTAGTATAGTGGTCAGTGTAGTATGGTGGTCAGTATAGTGTAGTATAGTGGACAGTGTAGTATGGTGGTCAGTATAGTGTAGTATAGTGGACAGTGTAGTATAGTGGACAGTGTAGTATAGCGGTCAGTGTAGTATGGTGGTCAGTGTAGTATAGTGGTCAGTGTAGTATGGTGGTCAGTATAGTGTAGTATAGTGGACAGTGTAGTATGGTGGTCAGTATAGTGGACAGTGTAGTGTAGTATAGTGGTCAGTGTAGTATAGTGGTCAGTATAGTGTAGTATAGTGGACAGTGTAGTTTGGTGGTCAGTATAGTGTAGTATAGTGGACAGTGTAGTATAGTGGTCAGTGTAGTATGGTGGTCAGTATAGTGTAGTATAGTGGACAGTGTAGTGTAGTATAGTGGTCAGTGTAGTATAGTGGTCAGTATAGTGTAGTATAGTGGACAGTGTAGTATGGTGGTCAGTATAGTGTAGTATAGTGGACAGTGTAGTATAGTGGTCAGTGTAGTATGGTGGTCAGTATAGTGTAGTATGGTGGTCAGTGTAGTGTAGTATAGTGGACAGTGTAGTATGGTGGTCAGTATAGTGTAGTATAGTGGACAGTGTAGTATGGTGGTCAGTATAGTGTAGTATAGTGGACAGTGTAGTATAGTGGTCAGTGTAGTATGGTGGTCAGTATAGTGGACAGTGTAGTCTAGTATAGTGGACAGTGTAGTATGGTGGTCAGTATAGTGTAGTATAGTGGACAGTGTAGTGTAGTATAGTGGACAGTGTAGTATGGTGGTCAGTATAGTGTAGTATAGTGGACAGTGTAGTATGGTGGTCAGTATAGTGTAGTATAGTGGACAGTGTAGTATGGTGGTCAGTATAGTGTAGTATAGTGGACAGTGTAGTCTAGTATAGTGGACAGTGTAGTATAGTGGTCAGTATAGTGTAGTATAGTGGTCAGTGTAGTATGGTGGTCAAGTGTAGTGTAGTATAGTGGACAGTGTAGTATGGTGGTCAGTATAGTGTAGTATATTGGACAGTGTAGTGTAGTATAGTGGACAGTGTAGTATGGTGGTCAGTATAGTGTAGTATAGTGGACAGTGTAGTATGGTGGTCAGTATAGTGTAGTATAGTGGACAGTGTAGTGTAGTATAGTGGACAGTGTAGTATGGTGGTCAGTATAGTGTAGTATAGTGGACAGTGTAGTATAGTGGTCAGTATAGTGTAGTATAGTGGTCAGTGTAGTATGGTGGTCAAGTGTAGTGTAGTATAGTGGTCAGTGTAATGTAGTATAGTGGACAGTGTAGTATAGTGGACAGTGTAGTATAGTGGACAGTGTAGTATAGTGGACAGTGTAGTATAGTGGACAGTGTAGTATAGTGGACAGTGTAGTATAGTATAGTGTTCAGTATAGTGGACAGTGTAGTGGTAAGTGTAATATAGTGGACAGTATAGTATAGTGGTCAGTATAGTGGTCAGTATAGTATAGTGGTCATTGTAGTGGACAATGTAGTGTAGTGGTCAGTATAGTGTAGTATAGTGGTCAGTGTAGTATGGTGGTCAGTGTAGTATGGTGGTCAGTGTAGTATAGTGGTCAGTGTAATATAGTGGACAGTATAGTATAGTGGTCAGTATAGTGGTCATTGTAGTGGACAATGTAGTGTAGTGGTCAGTATAGTGGTCAGTATAGTATAGTGGTCATTGTAGTGGACAATGTAGTGTAGTGGTCAGTATATTATAGTGGTCAGTGTAGTGTGTAGTGGTCAGTATAGGAATCAGGTAGGTCAGTACTATTGTATTTGAAAGGATTTAGGGATAGCTAAAAGTCCGCAGGTTAGGGGGGGCGCAAATTACTTGCCTTGCCCCGGGTGCTGACAACCCACGCTACGCCACTGGACGGAGGAGCTCAGTTATGGGGGATGGAGGAGATCAGTTATGGGGGATGGAGGAGCTCAGTTATGGGGGATGGAGATCAGTTATGGGGGATGGAGGAGATCAGTTATGGGGGATGGAGGAGATCAGTTATGGGGGATGGAGGAGATCAGTTATGGGGGATGGAGGAGATCAGTTATGGGGGATGGAGGAGATCAGTTATGGGGGATGGAGGAGCTCAGTTATGGGGGGGGAGGAGATCAGTTATGGGGGATGGAGGAGATCAGTTATGGGGGATGGAGGAGATCAGTTATGGGGGATGGAGGAGATCAGTTATGGGGGATGGAGGAGATCAGTTATGGGGGATGGAGGAGGTCAGTTATAGGGGATGGAGGGGCTCAGTTATGGGGGATGGAGGAGATCAGTTATGGGGGATGGAGGAGATCAGTTATGGGGGATGGAGGAGCTCAGTTATAGGGGATGGAGGGGCTCAGTTATGGGGGATGGAGGAGATCAGTTATGGGGGATGGAGGAGATCAGTTATGGGGGATGGAGGAGATCAGTTATGGGGGATGGAGGAGGTCAGTTATAGGGGATGGAGGGGCTCAGTTATGGAGGATGGAGGAGATCAGTTATGGGGGATGGAGGAGGTCAGTTATAGGGGATGGAGGGGCTCAGTTATGGAGGATGGAGGAGATCAGTTATGGGGGATGGAGGAGCTCAGTTATGGGGGATGGAGGAGGTCAGTTATAGGGGATGGAGGGGCTCAGTTATGGGGGATGGAGGAGATCAGTTATGGGGGATGGAGGAGATCAGTTATAGGGGATGGAGGAGCTCAGTTATGGAGGATGGAGGAGATCAGTTATGGGGGATGGAGGAGGTCAGTTATAGGGGATGGAGGGGCTCAGTTATGGAGGATGGAGGAGATCAGTTATGGGGGATGGAGGAGCTCAGTTATGGGGGATGGAGGAGATCAGTTATGGGGGATGGAGGAGGTCAGTTATGGGGGATGGAGGAGATCAGTTATGGGGGGTGGAGGAGATCAGTTATGGGGGATGGAGGAGATCAGTTATGGGGGATGGAGGAGCTCAGTTATGGGGGATGGAGGAGATCAGTTATGGGGGATGGAGGAGATCAGTTATGGGGGGTGGAGGAGATCAGTTATGGGGGATGGAGGAGATCAGTTATGGGGGATGGAGGGGCTCAGTTATGGGGGATGGAGGAGATCAGTTATGGGGGATGGAGGAGATCAGTTATGGGGGATGGAGGAGCTCAGTTATGGGGGATGGAGATCAGTTATGGGGGATGGAGGAGATCAGTTATGGGGGATGGAGGAGATCAGTTATGGGGGATGGAGGAGATCAGTTATGGGGGATGGAGGAGATCAGTTATGGGGGGGGAGGAGATCAGTTATGGGGGATGGAGGAGATCAGTTATGGGGGATGGAGGAGATCAGTTATGGGGGATGGAGGAGATCAGTTATGGGGGATGGAGGAGCTCAGTTATGGGGGATGGAGGAGATCAGTTATGGGGGATGGAGGAGCTCAGTTATGGGGGGGAGGAGATCAGTTATGGGGGATGGAGGAGATCAGTTATGGGGGATGGAGGAGATCAGTTATGGGGGATGGAGGAGATCAGTTATGGGGGATGGAGGAGATCAGTTATGGGGGATGGAGGGGCTCAGTTATGGGGGATGGAGGAGATCAGTTATGGGGGATGGAGGAGATCAGTTATAGGGTATGGAGGGGCTCAGTTATGGGGGATGGAGGAGGTCAGTTATGGGGGATGGAGGAGCTCAGTTATGGGGGATGGAGGGGCTCAGTTATGGAGGATGGAGGAGATCAGTTATGGGGGATGGAGGAGCTCAGTTATGGGGGATGGAGGAGATCAGTTATGGGGGATGGAGGAGGTCAGTTATAGGGGATGGAGGGGCTCAGTTATGGGGGATGGAGGAGATCAGTTATGGGGGATGGAGGAGCTCAGTTATGGGGGATGGAGGAGGTCAGTTATAGGGGATGGAGGGGCTCAGTTATGGAGGATGGAGGAGATCAGTTATGGGGGATGGAGGAGCTCAGTTATGGGGGATGGAGGAGGTCAGTTATAGGGGATGGAGGGGCTCAGTTATGGGGGATGGAGGAGGTCAGTTATAGGGGATGGAGGGGCTCAGTTATGGGGGATGGAGGAGCTCAGTTATGGGGGATGGAGGAGATCAGTTATGGGGGATGGAGGAGATCAGTTATGGGGGATGGAGGAGGTCAGTTATGGGGGATGGAGGAGCTCAGTTATGGGGGATGGAGGAGGTCAGTTATAGGGGATGGAGGGGCTCAGTTATGGAGGATGGAGGAGATCAGTTATGGGGGATGGAGGAGATCAGTTATGGGGGATGGAGGAGATCAGTTATAGGGGATGGAGGGGCTCAGTTATGGGGGATGGAGGAGATCAGTTATGGGGGATGGAGGAGATCAGTTATGGGGGATGGAGGAGATCAGTTATAGGGGATGGAGGGGCTCAGTTATGGGGGATGGAGGAGATCAGTTATAGGGGATGGAGGGGCTCAGTTATGGCGGATGGAGGGGCTCAGTTATGGGGGATGGAGGAGATCAGTTATGGGGGATGGAGGAGATCAGTTATGGGGGATGGAGGAGCTCAGTTATGGGGGATGGAGGACCTCAGTTATGGGGGATGGAGGAGATCAGTTATGGGGGATGGAGGAGATCAGTTATGGGGGATGGAGGAGATCAGTTATGGGGGATGGAGGAGATCAGTTATAGGGGATGGAGGGGCTCAGTTATGGGGGATGGAGGAGATCAGTTATGGGGGATGGAGGAGATCAGTTATGGGGGATGGAGGAGGTCAGTTATAGGGGATGGAGGGGCTCAGTTATGGGGGATGGAGGAGATCAGTTATGGGGGATGGAGGAGATCAGTTATGGGGGATGGAGGAGATCAGTTATGGGGGATGGAGGAGATCAGTTATGGGGGATGGAGGAGATCAGTTATGGGGGATGGAGGAGATCAGTTATAGGGGATGGAGGGGCTCAGTTATGGGGGATGGAGGAGATCAGTTATGGGGGATGGAGGAGATCAGTTATGGGGGATGGAGGAGGTCAGTTATAGGGGATGGAGGGGCTCAGTTATGGGGGATGGAGGAGATCAGTTATGGGGGATGGAGGAGATCAGTTATGGGGGATGGAGGAGGTCAGTTATAGGGGATGGAGGGGCTCAGTTATGGGGGATGGAGGAGATCAGTTATGGGGGATGGAGGAGATCAGTTATGGGGGATGGAGGAGGTCAGTTATGGCGGATGGAGGGGCTCAGTTATGGGGGATGGAGGAGGTCAGTTATAGGGGATGGAGGGGCTCAGTTATGGGGGATGGAGGAGATCAGTTATGGGGGATGGAGGAGATCAGTTATGGGGGATGGGGGAGCTCAGTTATGGGGGACGGAGGAGATCAGTTATGGGGGATGGAGGAGCTCAGTTATGGGGGATGGGGGAGCTCAGTTATGGGGGACGGAGGAGATCAGTTATGGGGGATGGAGGGGCTCAGTTATGGGGGATGGAGGAGATCAGTTATGGGGGATGGAGGAGATCAGTTATGGGGGACGGAGGAGATCAGTTATGGGGGATGGAGGGGCTCAGTTATGGGGGATGGGGGAGCTCAGTTATGGGGGACGGAGGAGATCAGTTATGGGGGATGGAGGGGCTCAGTTATGGGGGATGGAGGAGATCAGTTATGGGGGATGGAGGAGATCAGTTATGGGGGATGGAGGAGCTCAGTTATGGGGGATGGAGGACCTCAGTTATGGGGGATGGAGGAGATCAGTTATGGGGGATGGAGGAGCTCAGTTATGGGGGATGGAGGAGATCAGTTATGGGGGATGGAGGAGCTCAGTTATGGGGGATGGAGGAGCTCAGTTATGGGGGATGGAGGAGATCAGTTATGGGGGATGGAGGAGGTCAGTTATAGGGGATGGAGGGGCTCAGTTATGGGGGATGGAGGGGCTCAGTTATGGGGGATGGAGGAGATCAGTTATGGGGGATGGAGGAGATCAGTTATGGGGGATGGAGGAGATCAGTTATGGGGGATGGAGGACCTCAGTTATGGGGGATGGAGGAGCTCAGTTATTGGAGATGGATGAGCTTAGTTATGAGGGGTGCACCGTGCACCCATCCACAGCCACAGAGAGCACCGCGCACCCACCCCAAGCCACAGAGAGCACCGCGCACCCATCCACAGCCACAGAGAGCACTGGGCCAAATCCCGAAACTTTATAGGGATTCTCTCCAGATTAATCAAATGCAGACCCTCCCTCATCATGGGGCCTGGGCAAAGTTATGTTTCAAAAACATCAGTGAAAAAAAATACCACTGGGTTGACCATACCTAGGCCACCCATCCGCCTGGGAAGGTAGGTTACCGACCTCTTAATGAGGTTTAATTTGTTCCCCCATAAACACCTGGAAGAAACAGCTGTAGCTCTTCTCATAGATAGACACTGGCAAAACACAGACAAAGCTGACATACAGAAATACTGGGATCAGGTAAGTTTTAATCAGGTCAATCCTTTCCCTGTAAGAGAGTTTCCAAGCCTTCCAGCTGGCAACCTTGGCATCGGCATCTTGTAGCATGCTTTCTCAATTTGCGAGGCCGTAATCACCAGGACCAAATTTGATGCCTAAAAAACTTTAACTTCCTGCCAGGGCTCTGGGAAGGTGTCCGAAAGCTTGAAGCCATCGCCTTCCTCTGCCATCCAAAAAACTTCACTTTTATCCTAATTGATCTTCGAGTCAGGTGCCTCAGCAATCCTGATCCATCACTGAGACCACCTCCTCTGCCCCAGAGATGAAAACAGACACGTCATCAGCATAGGAAACGACCCTCAGAGGGGGCTCACCTGGAATGCCCAAAGGCACCCCGCACAACGGTCCGCTCTCTAATCTCCTGATGAAAGGATCCATAGCAAACGCATATAGCAGAGGACTCAAAGGACACCCCTGGCGCACACCCAAGTCAACCTCAAAGGGCCGTCGATCCAACCATTCACAAGCATGAGGCTTTCAGCCCCTCTGTACAAAGACTTCAGCCTGCCAATAAAACTGCCCTCCAGGCCATACTGTGCTTGCCAAGAATCAGTCATAGGTACTCATGATTGACCCGATCAAAAGCTTTAGCCTAACCCAATGCCAACAGGTAGTTTCTCCAGTCTGCAGCCATGAACCGATCCAGGGCCTCCCGGACAGCTAACACTGAAAAAGTGCTTCTACCCTGAACCGAACAGTGCTGGTGGCTGGAAAGTAGATTGGCCACATATCAACATTGAGAAGGCGAATGGGCCGCCAATTCTCAATTTTTGAAGAATCTTTAGCCTTTGACAGAAGAATCACCACAGATTGTCGCATGGAGGGAGAGAGTGAACCCTCTCTCAGACAGCCATTAAAAACCTCCACCAAATATGGGGCCAGAGTAACCTTAGAGTGCTTATAAAACTTGGCTGTCAATCCATCTGGCACGGGCGACTTCTTAATGGCAAGCTTATCATTAACCACCTCATCTGCTGTAATGCCATCTGTCAAACTTACAAGAGAACTGCCATTTCCCAGTCCTGGAATAGAATCCAGAAGACCTGACATGCCTGCCCTGACGAGGTCCCTTCTGCCCAGGAGGTCAGCATAATATGACTTGGCGGTTTCCAGGATCCCTGACTTGGACTTCATCAAGGAACCTGTACTATGCCTCTTGTCTGTAGATGGTGGCGCATCTGGTACTCCTTGACTGCCATGATGGTGCGGACGTGCTTGCGCTGTCCTTCTTTCCCCCTTTCCTCCCTGTGGACGGACATCCACCGGCCGTCTTGGAGGGGCGAGGTCCTGGCGTTGGACCTCCCTGCACCCCTAATTGGCTGTGGTGTTCGGGACGTCACCGCCCCCTTTTTCCTCCCCCCCTCCCTGCGCTGTTGGATGCTTTGTACTACACTGACCACTACACTACACTGTCCACTACACTACACTGTCCACTACACTACACTGTCCACTACACTATACAGGCAACCAGAGGCCCGGCTCCCTCTGGTTGCCTGGATACCTGGACGCCACTGCCGTCTCTCTCCCCGACGCTCTGTCAGTTTTCTGATTTGCGCCGGGAATTGGGACACGTGCAGTACGCGCCAGCGGCCGGCCTGAATGACGTCACGTCGGCTACGCCGATTGGTGACTACAGGCGGGGCGGGTGTACAAGAGACGTCGTCATGGCGTCTCTCGCTGTACTCTCTTTACAAATCACTACCCTTGGTGAGATGGCGGTATGACGCTCCACCACCATCTCCTGTCATTCAGTATCTACATGCTCTACAACTAGGTAAGTTTATACCTCCAGCATCCCCCTCTGATTTTACCCAGTTCAGGCTTTATCTCATATGATCACTTTTTTACCTACCTAACAGACTCAGCAAGACTGGGGGTTGAACCGCATAGCTTCCTAAGGAACTATAACGCCCATATACCTTGATGAAACTTACAAGTCTGTCTCTGACCGACAGCCTTCCTCTTTTCTTCCCCTGTTCTACCCAATAAAATGCTGGGAATTACCTTTATCTACTAAGGAGATGGCTGTGGTTTTGCTTCCTACCCCCCCTCCTTCCTAAACTATAGTCTCTACACTGACTAGGGTAAGTGCAATTTTACCCCAATAAGATACCTTTTAATAGATATGTTATTTCCACTATGATATACTGGGAATTATATATATATATTACCTACTATATATATATATATAGATTTTGTCTACTACATATATTATCTACAGTTCATCTGTTATTACTTTTTTAAAAAAACAACCCCCCCCTTGCTTTTCTTCCTCTCCCCTCCCTTGTTTCTTCCCCCCCTTCTCCCGTCCCCCAATCCTCCCCCCTCTCCCCACTTTTCCCCCCACCCCTTTCCTCCCCCCCCCCCATTTCCCTCCCCCCCTTTTTTCCCCCCTCCCCCTCCCCCTTTCCTTCTCCCCCCCCCTTCCCCCCCCCTCCCCTCCCTCTCCTGCCTTCCTTTCCCTTTTCTTCCGCCGTCCCTTCCCCTTCCTTTACTATCCCCCCTTCCCTTCACCCTCTCCCTCTCCTTCCCTCCTTCCCCTCTTCTCCTCCCCCCTCCCCTCCCCCCTCCACCTTACCTATTATTTAGTCCATATCACATTTATCTACCCTCCTTATTTCATACTATAGACTTGTACTATGTTACATTCGTCCCCACATTGCCTTTTCTCCGCCTGACGTTTGCAGAACTGATGTTCCCCTGGTGTTTCCTCTAAACAGCCTCCATTTATTATCTTTTTACTCATATGGAAATGTATATATTATACTCATATAAAAATGTTTCGGAAATTCTGATAATATTGTATTATTCATTACAGTTTCCTTATTTTATGCTCCTGAAGAAGCGCATAAGGCGCGTAACATGTCGAGCTTATGAGCTTATACAGAATTTGACTACCACCATCACATAGCGTTGGACTCAACGATATGTACTGTAACTATATAGGTCAATAAGTTGTATCTGTCTCTTGTTGATCCTGTAGTTCCGTTGCCTTTCTATACTAACCTACTTATTGTGTATGGAGTGCATATTCTGTAAACTATGTATGTCATACCCAGTCTTTATTTATTTTTTGTCTTCCCCCATTTTTAATACAACATTTTTGAAATAAAAATAATATTTTTAATGATATAAGTATTCTTATTGTGCCTATAAAGTCTTGGTGCCTGCCCACACTCTCATGTTTTCCCAAGGAACCTGTACTGTCAACTAGGCCTACAACTGACTTAACTGCTCTACCTTGTTTGCAATTCTGTTAAGGGTCAGGCGAGTGATATTTCCCATAATCCCTTTCCAGAACCAAAGAGGCAATCCTGTCAGATTGATACTCCCTGAGCTAGAGTTTAACCTCAGAGATCATGTCTGAATCTCCATTATTTGAGACAAGTCTATCAAGCTTCCGCTGGGAGGTGACATACTTATCAAGCTGTTTATTTCTTCCTATGTCCTTGAAAAACTCAATGATCCTTCATTTTGTAAGCTCCCACCACTCTGAATTACTGCTGCAAAAGTCCATGATCGATACCTGTGCCTGAAAAAAATCCTCAAAGGATTGACTCACCATCCCATCATACAGGAGTGCCAAATTAAGCTTCCAGGTACACCTCCCCCTAGATGGTGTATCGGGGCTGTTCAGAGTCACTGTCCAGGTGACAGATGTACTCCGTAGGAGTCAGGAGTGCACTGCTAAGGTAGTGGACCCTGGGGCTGACTGCTGCGGATTGAACTCTGGCAGGATCGGGAAGCAGGTCTACTGGAGCATCAACACAGATCCCACTGGGAGCTAGAGCATAGATTCCCCAGGGCGTGGATTCTAAGAGCCAGCAGGTGTTCACCAGAGCCTCTAGTGGTGAGAATGGACTGCGCTGCAGTCTGGCTCCAGGTCACGGCCCCCCCAGGGTCTCACAGCTCACGCTCACTGTAGACTACAGGAGAAAGAGGAAGGAAGCAGCAGGCTGGAACAACAAGAAAAGTGAAGGGATAAGCCAAGGTTGGGGCGACTAGCAGACAAGGATAAACATAGAACAGGCCAAAGGTCAGGGTCACAAGCAGACAGGGATAGTCGAGAACAGGCCAAGATCGGTAACTGGAATCAGACGTAGGAGACACAGCAAGTAGCACAAAAAAGCTAAACACACAATGGTTGATCAGCAAGGTTGGCTTGCAATGCACAGGTTAATATAGTGTTCCTAATTAGAGGCTGAGGTGGAGCTATGCTGAGGGAAGGTTATATAAGCAGTCAGGTGAGGGTGGCTGGCCTCTAAAGGTGAACACATGAAGGAGAGGTAAGCTGACAGAGAAAGATTACTGCATAACCATGACAGTACCCCTCCTCTTATGAGGCCTTCTCCTCCCCCGCCTGGGCCCAGGCTTAAAGGGAAACTCCAGATGAAACCTCCTCAACATACAGGGTGCAAAGATCTCAGATGCAGTGATCCAAAACCTCTCCTCAGGACCAAACCCTTTCCAATGTACGAGGTACTGAAGAATGCCTCTACGGCCGGAAATCCAGAACTTGACTAACCTCGTACTTTAGATTATCCTCAGAGACCGAAACCGAGGTAGGGAGAAGACGAGAGGACTAAAGGCTTCTTAGGAATGGGTAAGGGCATGAGAAGATCATCAGAAGTCTGAGCAGAATCCCCCAGACCCTTAAAGATGAGATAGACACAGGACCATCAGACTGGGCAGAGATCAGTGGATCCCTGAGGCCAGGTTGATTAGAAGGTGACGTGTCACAAGAGTCAAGCTGGATAGCTGAAACACAAGCAGGATGCAGAGAGTCCAGAAAGAAAGGTTGAAAACCCCACCTGGCCAAATGAGGCAGTCTATCCAAAGGATGGATTGAGCCTCTTAGACAAGTTTGAAAGGACGTAGTAGTAGAAGGGTGAGGCCAGGACACAGAAGGTCCTGAATAGGAAAAAGCAGGAAGCCCACTGGGCTTGGGCTGGGCTGGCATAACTGGTGCAAAGGCCGACTGAATAGCATTGCCAGGTGTAGCGACTACCTCATTCGCATCGCAGGGCATAGCAACTGTGGAACTTGTGGACAAGTTAACCTGGCTGTGCATCCAAGGGAGTTTAGGGACAGGCAAGGGTAAATGGTTATGCAAACTGGAGTAAATGATCGGCTCAGGTTCACAGGTGGGCTCCTCATCCAGAGTGCCACATGACCTAGAAAGTGCCTCGGCCCGACTATTGCAGGACAAATCCCAGAAATCGCTATATACTGCGGGAAGAGCAGAAAATACTTGAGTGGTGGCAACAGGAAGTTTCTCTTTTGGGGCAATCTTGAGCCGGCAGGAAGAGGAACAGCAGGAACCCCACGCCAGGATCTGTCCAGCAGTCCAGTCAATGTGTGGAGAATGGAGCCATAACCTAGGAAGACCTAAAATGATAGGAGATGAAGCCTTAGGTAAGACAAGGAAGGATATCCACTCCTGGTGGACTGTCCCTACCGACATCTTAACAGGGAGAGTCTGGAAGCGGATAAGGCCCCCTGGGAGAACAGTGCCATTAATCGCAAGACCACCAATGGCGTTGTGAGGGGCAAAAGGGTAAGCCTCATGAAAGATGCAGTTCCCCAGTCCATGAAATTGCCAGCGGCTCCGGAATCCAGATATGCCAAGACCGAATGAGAGGAAGCGCTGACATGAAGGAACACAGAAAGGAGAAGAGAGAAGGTGAAGGTGATATTTCAGGGTCCAATACTCCACTTTCCAGATGTATTAGCCCCGAGGGTTTTTCCGGACGAAGAGAGCAAGTGTCACGAAAATGACCTTTGACCCCACAATAGAGGCACAGGCCTAGAGGTTCTGCGCCTAGCGCGTACTTTGGGAGATAACTTGGTCCGGCCCACCTGCATAGGTTCCTCAGCAGGCAGGAGGTGCTCCTCGGGACAAAGAAAGGGGACAGGGAGCTCAGGCTGCCTAAAGAACGGGGAGTGCTGGCGTCTTTTTTCCAGATTCCTCTCTTAAAAGCAAATATCGTTCTGGTTACACAAGGTGATGACACCGTCCAGATCAGCAGGAATAGCTCTTCCCGCTAATTCATCCTTCCCTCTCTCAGAGAGGCCATGTAAAAAGGTTGCAACTAGGGCCTCATTATTCCAGCTCAGTTCAGCAGTCAAAATACGAAAACAAAGAGCGTACTGTCCTACAGAAGCGGACTCTTGACGGAGACGTAAAAGGGCGCTGCCCCCTGAGGAGACACGACCCGGTTCCTCGAAGATAGTCCGAAAAAGTTTCAGTAAGTCAGACAGGCTAGATGCCACTGAATCATTCAGTTCCCACAGAGGGGCAGCCCAGGCTAAGGCCTCGCCGGACAGGAGGGATACAATATAGGTTGCCTTTGCCCGATCGGACAGGAAGTTTTGGGGCTAAAGCTAAAAACGAATTGTGCACTGGCTAAGGAACCCCCTGCAGGCCTTGGGGTCCCCAAAGTAATGGGACGGAGCAGGTAAATGCAAAGAATTTGTGGATGTGGATGTGGCTGTGACCGGAATAGGTGCGGCATCAGATATCGGTTGAGGTTGTTGAACCGGGGGTCCTGAGGAGGCCTGGACCTGTTCAAAATCCTGAAGGAATCGCACCACCTGGGTCTCAAGTCTGCAAACTAGGGCCTGCAATGGATCATCTGCAGGTAGTGGCACATCAGCTGGGTCCATGGCTGATCAAACTGTCAGGTCATCTGAGTCTAGGTGACAGATGTACTCCGTAGGAGTCAGGATTGCACCGCTAAGGTAGTGGACCCTGGGGCTGACTGCTGCGTATTGAACTCTGGGAGGTTCGGGAAGCAGGTCTACTGGGGCATCAACACAGATCCCACTGGGAGCTAGAGCATAAATTCCCCAGGGCGCAGAGCCTAAGAGCCAGGAGGTGTTCACCAGAGCCTCTAGTGATGAGGATGGACTGAGCTGCAGTCTGACTCCAGGTCGCGGCCCCCAGGGTCTCACAGCTCACGCTCACGGTAGACTACAACAGAAAGAGGAAGGAAGCAGCAGGCTGGAACAACAAGGATAGTAAAGGGATAAGCCAAGGTTGGGGCGACTAGTAGACAATGATAAACATAGAACACGCCAAAGGTCAGGGTCACAAGCAGACAGGGATAGTCGAGAAGAGGCCAAGATTGGTAACTGGATTTAGGGCGACCAGGGATGAGCAGAAAACCTCCCGGTTCGGTTAGCACCAGAACATGCGAACAGGTAAAAAATGTGTTCGAGCACGCGAACACCGTTAAAGTCTATGGGATTCCAACATGAATAATCATAAATGCTCATTTTACAGGCTTATATGCAAGTTATTGTCATAAAAAGTGTTTGGGGATCCGGGTCCTGCCCCAGGGGACATGGATCAATACAAAATTTTTTTTTTAAAACGTCCGTTTTTTCGGGAGCAGTGATTTTATTGATGCTTAAAGTGAAACAATAAAAGTGAAATATTCCTTTAAATTTCGTACCTGGGGGGTGTCTATAGTATGCCTGTAAAGGGGCGCATGTTTCCCGTGTTTAGAACAGTCCGAGAGCAAAATGACATTTCAAAGGAAGAAAAGTCATTTTAAAAGTACTCACGGCTATATGAATTGTCGGTCCAACAATACACATAATAAGTTCATTGATAAAAATGGCATGCGATTTCCCCACAGGGGAACCCCGAACCAAAATTTTTTAAAAAAATGGCATCGGGGTCCCCCTAAATTCCATACCAGGCCCTTCAGGTCTGGTATGGATATTAAGGGGAACCCCGAGCCAAAAAAAAAATAAAAAGCTTGGGGGTCCCCCTCAAAATCTATACCAGACCTAAAGGGCCTGGTATGGAATTTAGGGGGACCCCCACGCCATTTAAAAAAAAAAAAAAAACACCCCTTGGTCGGTGGTTCTGGGGGTCTGCGGGTGGGGGGCTTATCGGAATCTGGAAGCCCCCTTTAACAAGGGGACCCCCAGAACCCGGCCCCCCCCTGTGTGAAATGGTAAGGGGGCACAAAAGTACCCCTACCATTTCACAAAAAAAGTGTCAAAAATGTTAAAAATGACAAGAGAGTTTTTGACAATTCCTTTGTTTAAATGCTTCTTCTTTCTTCTATCTTCCTTCTTCTTTCTTCTATCTTCTTTCTTCTATCTTCCTTCGGTTTCTTCCTCCATTTTCTTCTTCTTCTTCCTCCGCTCTGGTGTTCTCGTCCGGCATCTTCCTCCACGGCGTCTTCTTCCCTTCTTCGTGCTCGGCCTGCTCTGCATCCATGATGGGAGGCTCCTGCTGTGTGACACTTCTCATCTTCTGACGGTTCTTAAATAACGGAGGGCGGGGCCGCCCAGTGACCCCGCCCTCCATTATTTAAGAACCAGCAGAAGACAAGAAGCGTCACACAGTGGGAGCCTCCTATCATGGATGCGGAGCGGCCCGAGCACGAAGAAGGGAAGAAGACGCCGCGGAGGAAGATGCTGGACGAGAACACTGGAGCAAAAAGCAGCGGATCGGAGGAAGAAGAAGAAGAAGATGGAGGAAGAAACCGAAGGAAGATAGAAGAAAGAAGATAGAAGAAGCATTTAAATGAAGGAATTGTCAAAAACTGTCTCTTGTCATGTTTAACATTTTAACATTTCACCATTTCACACGGGGGGGGGGTCGGGATCTGGGGGTCCCCTTGTTAAAGGGGGCTTTCAGAGTCCGATAAGCCCCCACCCGGAGACCCCCACAACCCCCGGGCAAGGGTTGTGGGGATGAGGCCCTTGTCCTTATCAATATGGGGACAAGGTGCTTTGGGGGAACCCCCAAAGCACCCTTCTAATATTGAGTGCATGTGGCCTGGTATGGTTCAGGAGGGGGGCGCTCTCTGGTCCCCCCTCTTTTCCTGCAGCCTGCCAGGTTACGTGCTAGGATAAGGGTCTGGTATGGATTTTTGGGGGAACCCCACGCCATTTTAAAAAAAATTTTGGTTCAGGGTTCCCCTGTGGGGAAATCCCATGCCGTTTTTATCAATGAACTTTTATGTGTATTGTCGGACCGACAATGCATTAATAGCCGCGAGTAGTTCTAATTGACTTTTTTTCCTTTTAGAAATGTCATTTTGCTGTCAGACTGTTCTAAACACGGGAAACATGCGCCCCTTTACAGGCATACTATAGACACCCCCCAGGTACGAAATTTAAAGGGATATTACACTTTTATTGTTTCACTTTAAGCATTATTAAAATCACTGCTCCCGAACAAACGGACGTTTTTAAAACTTTTTTTTGCATTGAGGTTTTCAAATTTGCCGCGAACACCTCAAATTGTTCACTGTTCGGCGAACTTGCGAACAGCCGATGTTCGAGTGGAACTCAAAGCTCATCCCTAAGGGCGACTAGTAGACAAGGATAAACATAGAACACGCCAAAGGTCAGGGTCACAAGCAGACAGGGATAGTCGAGAACAGGCCAAGATCGCTAACTGGAATCAGACGTAGGAGACACAGCAAGTAGCACACGAAAGGTAAACACACAATGGTTGATCAGCCAGGTTGGCTTGCAATGCACATGTTAATATAGAGTTCCTAATTAGAGGCGGAGGTGGAGCTATGCTGAGGGAAGGTTATATAAGCAGTCAGGTGAGGGTGGCTGGCCTCTAAAGGTGAACACATGAAGCATACCTCCCAACCGTCCCGGATTGCCCGGGAAAGTCCCGCTGTGGGAGGTCTGTCCCGCGTCCCGGGCACCTTCATTCCGGGACAATACAATGTCCCGGAATCGCCCCATTGGGATCTGATGCCCCCTAAAAATTGCCGCTGCATTGCCGCTGTCCCTCACTGCCCGGCGCTGTACTGGTTCTGGCCAAGACCGCTTCATTTCACCCCCAGATGCTGCCTGGCTAACTGCCAAAACAACTGGTTGCTAGGCATGGCCCGCCTGGCGTCTAACAACCAGTGACGTCACGACGAGGAGGAGAGTGGAGCCCCAGCATTCAGTGCGAGCTGGAGGAGGATTCCTCCTCGCGCCTAAGCTCCGCCCCCGGCTCCACCCCCCAACTCCGGGTCTCCCCTGAAGGCTGTTCCTGCTCTGGAAGAAAGGTAGGAGAATGTTCCCTGCATTGTCCTGTGCACACAGAATGAATCCCGCACGGCACAGCCTGAGGCTGGTTTTCTCACTGTGTGGAAATTTTCTTTGATTGGAACTCGTGGCTGCTTGTCCTCATGGTGATTGGCTGCAGCACATGGCAATCATCCTCCTGTATTTGCCAACAGAACACTCCCCGTGGGGGCGGGGTCAGTTGCCGGTCTGTGCTGAAGACGAGGAGGAGGGCTTTCTGCAGGTCTGTGTATGTGTGATAGGAAAGTTGCTGCAGTTAACTTAAGCTGTTGCAGTGTCCTGGCAGATGACAGATAGATTTCTGGTGAAGCCTGTGCCCAGAATCTTAGCTCAGGTTGCAGACACAGAGCATCACTCGTTCTGTCTGTTTAATCTGTACAGGACTCTGCAGCAGGAGATAAGGAGAGTGTGTGCTGAGAACGGGGAAGTGTTCTGTGTGTGTCTCAATCTGAATTGCCCTGTTTATGCTTCCTCTCCTGAGCTCTCTGTCCACCCCCCGTCCAATCCTGCGATCTCCCTGTCCACCCCCCCCCGTCCAATCCTGCGATCTCCCTGTCCACCCCCCCGTCCAATCCTGCGATCTCCCTGTCCACCCCCCCGTCCAATCCTGCGATCTCCCTGTCCACCCCCCCGTCCAATCCTGCGATCTCCCTGTCCACCCCCCCTGTCCAATCCTGCGATCTCCCTGTCCACCCCCCCGTCCAATTCTGCGATCTCCCTGTCCACCCCCCCCGTCCAATCCTGCGATCTCCCTGTCCACCCCCCCGTCCAATCCTGCGATCTCCCTGTCCACCCCCCCGTCCAATCCTGCGATCTCCCTGTCCACCCCCCCGTCCAATCCTGCGATCTCCCTGTCCACCCCCCCCGTCCAATCCTGCGATCTCCCTGTCCACCCCCCCGTCCAATCCTGCGATCTCCCTGTCCACCCCCCCCGTCCAATCCTGCGATCTCCCTGTCCACCCCCCCCCCGTCCCATCCTGCGATCTCCCTGTCCACCCCCCCCCGTCCCATCCTGCGATCTCCCTGTCCACCCCCCCCGTCCCATCCTGTGATCTCCCCGTCCAATCCTGCAATCTCTCCGTCCAATCCTGCGATCTCTCCGTCCAATCCTGCGATCTCTCCGTCCCATCCTGCGATCTCTCCGTCCAATCCTGCGATCTCTCCGTCCAATCCTGGATCTCCCCGTCCCACCATGCGATCTCCCCGTCCCACCATGCGATCTCCCCGTCCCACCCTGCGATCTCCCCGTCCCACCCTGCGGTCTCCCCGTCCCACCCTGCGATCTCCCCGTCCCACCCTGCGATCTCCCCGTCCCATCCTGCGGTCTCCCCGTCCCACCCTGCGATCTCCCCGTCCCATCCTGCGATCTCCCCGTCCCATCCTGCGATCTCCCCGTCCCACCCTGCGATCTCCCCGTCCCACCCTGCGATCTCCCCGTCCCACCCTGCGATCTCCCCGTCCCATCCTGCGGTCTCCCCGTCCAATCCTGCGATCTCCCCGTCCCACCCTGCGATCTCCCAGTCCCATCCTGCGGTCTCCCCGTCCCACCCTGCGATCTCCCCGTCCCACCCTGCGATCTCCCCGTCCCACCCTGCGATCTCCCCGTCCCACCCTGCGATCTCCCCGTCCCACCCTGCGATCTCCCCGTCCCACCCTGCGATCTCCCCGTCCCACCCTGCGATCTCCCCGTCCCACCCTGCGATCTCCCCGTCCAATCCTGCGATCTCCCCGTCCCATCCTGCGATCTCCCTGTCCACCCCCCCATCCCATCCTGGGGTCTCTCTGGACATGTGGCCCCATCCAGTGCGCTGCGTGTCTTCAGAGGTCAGGATGTATGCAGAAAAATAAGAGAGTTTCTCAGTCCAACTGTATTCAACTACATTACATTCTTCTAATAAACTTTAAGCAAAATACTCTAAAAATAGTGTAAAAATAGACAGACTTTTGTTAAATTGAGATATATTATAGTGATGTAAACATGTCTCCAATATGATTGACCACACCTCTTAAACCACAACCAAATGGCCACGCCCTTTTTTGCTGGCCACGCCCACTTCTCGGCATGGTGCGCTGCGCTCTCCACACATCGGATCTTCTAAGTGTCCCTCATTGTCAAGTTCAAAAGTTGGGAGGTATGCATGAAGGAGAGGTAAGCCAACAGAGAAAGATTACTGCATAACCATGACAGTCACAGACAGAATACAGTGATCAGAAAACTGCACCACCTGACACGCTGGTGCCGAGAAGGCAGAGTTCCCCTTTAAAAAAAACCCCTATCTATTCTACTCTGACTACAACCTCGCTGAAAAGTGAATCCCGCGTCGTCTGGGCAGCAATGTATGTGCTCATCCACCAGACCTGCCTCTCTAGCTATTTTGCTTTAAAAAAGCCGTCACAGTCCAGCCTGGCTCCGGTACCTTTCCTGTCCTCAGTGACGGTGTTGAAATCACCATTGAAGACAACTTGCCCGGCTGTAAAAAGAAAAGGCTTGATCTTTATAAAGAGGCATTTCCTGTCCCACTTGGTCTGGGGCCCATAGATATTGATCAGGTGCAGGTCCTGCCCCCCCCCCCCCCCCCATGGAGACGTCTAAGACCATGCATCTCCCCATTTCTAACTCAATAATCCGAGGACAGGTCACCAGGCCGGAAAAAACTACCGCAACTCCAGTGTAAGGCTTGGCAGCAAGAGACCAAAAGGAGGGGCCGCGCCTCCACTCCTTCTCTGCCAGATGAATATCAGCCAAACTAGACAACCAGGTCTCTTGCAAAATGAAAATATCTGCATCAAACCTGCTGAGCAAAAATAAGGCCGTGTTACGAGCACTTACCGATTTTATGCTGGCGACATTAATGGTCGCCACTAGGGATGAGCCAAACGCCCTCCAGTTCGGTTCGCAGCAGAACATGCAAACAGGCAAAAAATTTGGCAGAACACAAGAACACCGTTAAACAGTGGTGTCGGCAGTGGGGGGGGCTCACCGAGGCTGAAGCCCTGAGTGGGACCCAAAAATCCCAATATCTCGAGTGGGCACCGTTCTATTTATAGACCTGAGCGCTGCAGAGTGGGGACCGATCTTATCCGAGCACGGCTGAGCGGGGACCGATCTTATCCGAGCACGGCTGAGCGGGGACCGAGCACGGCCGAGCGGGGACCGATCTTATCCGAGCACGGCTGAGCGGGGACCGATCCTATCCCAAGCACGGCTGAGCGGGGACCGATCTTATCCCAAGCACGGCTGAGCGGGGACCGATCTTATCCCAAGCACGACTGAGCGGGGACCGATCTTATCCCGAGCACGGCTGAGCGGGGACCGATCTTATCCCGAGCACGGCTGAGCAGGGACCGATCTTATCCGAGCACGGCTGAGCGGGGACCGATCTTATCCCAAGCACGGCTGAGCGGGGACCGATCTTATCCCGAGCACGGCTGAGCGGGGACCGATCTTATCCCGAGCACGGCTGAGCGGGGACCGATCTTATCCCGAGCACGGCTGAGCGGGGACCGATCTTATCCGAGCACGGCTGAGCGGGGACGATCTTATCCGAGCACGGCTGAGCGGGGACCGATCTTATCCGAGCACGGCTGAGCGGGGACCGATCTTATCCGAGCACCGCTGAGCAGGGACCGATCTTATCCCGAGCACAGCTGAGCGGGGACCGATCTTTTTCCGAGCACGGCTGAGCGGGGACCGATCTTATCCGAGCACCGCTGAGCGGGGACCGATCTTATCTGAGCACGGCTGAGCGGGGACCGATCTTATCCCAAGCACGGCTGAGCGGGGACCGATCTTATCCCAAGCACGGCTGAGCGGGGACCGATCTTATCCGAGCACGGCTGAGCGGGGACCGATCTTATCCGAGCACCGCTGAGCAGGGACCGATCTTATCCCGAGCACAGCTGAGCGGGGACCGATCTTATCCCGAGCACGGCTGAGCGGGGACCGATCTTATCCGAGCATGGCTGAGCAGGGACTGATCTTATCCCTAGCACGGCTGAACAGGGACCGATCTTATCCGAGCACGGCTGAGCGGGGACCGGTCTTATCCGAGCACAGCTGAACGGGGACCGATCTTATCCCAAGCATGGCTGAGCGGGGACCGATCTTATCCGAGCATGGCTGAGCGGGGACCGATCTTATCCGAGCATGGCTGAGCGGGGACCGATCTTATCCGAGCATGGCTGAGCAGGGACCGATCTTATCCCAAGCACTGCTGAGCGGGGACCGATCTTATCCGAGCACCGCTGAGCGGGGACCGACCTTATCCCGAGCACGGCTGAGCGGGGACCGATCTTATCCGAGCACCACTGAGCAGGGACCGATCTTATCCGAGCACCACTGAGCGGGGACCGATCTTATCCGAGCACGGCTGAGCGGGGACAGATCTTATCCGAGCACCACTGAGTGGGGACTGATCTTATCCAAAAATGGCTGAGCGGGGACCGATCTTATCCAAAAATGGCTGAGCGGGGACCGATCTTATCCAAAAATGGCTGAGCGGGGACCGATCTTATCCGAGCACGGCTGAGCGGGGACCGATCTTATCCGACCACCACTGAGCGGGGACCGATCTTATCCCGAGCACGGCTGAGCGGGGACCGATCTTATCCCGAGCACAGCTGAGCGGGGACCGATCTTATCCAAAAATGGCTGAGCGGGGACCGATCTTATCCGAGCACCACTGAGCGGGGACCGATCTTATCCGAGCACGGCTGAGCGGGGACAGATCTTATCCGAGCATGGCTGAGCGGGGACCGATCTTATCCAAGCATGGCTGAGCGGGGACCGACCTTATCCCGAGCACGGCTGAGCGGGGACCGACCTTATCCCGAGCACGGCTGAGCGGGGACCGATCTTATCCCGAGCACGGCTGAGCGGGGACTGATCTTATCCGAGCACGGCTGAGCGGGGACAGATCTTATCCGAGCACCACTGAGTGGGGACCGATCTTATCCGAGCATGGCTGAGCGGGGACAGATCTTATCCCGAGCACGGCTGAGCGGGGACCGATCTTATCCCGAGCACGGCTGAGTGGGGACCGATCTTATCCGAGCACAGCTGAGCGGGGACCGATCTTATCCGAGCATGGCTGAGCGGGGACCGATCTTATCCGAGCACGGCTGAGCGGGGACCGATCTTATCCGACCACCACTGAGCGGGGACCGATCTTATCCCGAGCACGGCTGAGCGGGGACCGATCTTATCCCGAGCACAGCTGAGCGGGGACCGATCTTATCCAAAAATGGCTGAGCGGGGACCGATCTTATCCGAGCACCACTGAGCGGGGACCGATCTTATCCGAGCACCACTGAGCGGGGACCGATCTTATCCGAGCACGGCTGAGCGGGGACAGATCTTATCCGAGCATGGCTGAGCGGGGACCGATCTTATCCAAGCATGGCTGAGCGGGGACCGACCTTATCCCGAGCACGGCTGAGCGGGGACCGACCTTATCCCGAGCACGGCTGAGCGGGGACCGATCTTATCCCGAGCACGGCTGAGCGGGGACTGATCTTATCCCTAGCACGGCTGAACAGGGACCGATCTTATCCGAGCACGGCTGAGTGGGGACCGGTCTTATCCGAGCATGGCTGAGCAGGGACTGATCTTATCCCTAGCACGGCTGAACAGGGACCGATCTTATCCCAAGCATGGCTGAGCGGGGACCGATCTTATCCGAGCATGGCTGAGCAGGGACCGATCTTATCCGAGCATGGCTGAGCAGGGACTGATCTTATCCCTAGCACGGCTGAACAGGGACCGATCTTATCCGAGCACGGCTGAGCGGGGACCGGTCTTATCCGAGCACAGCTGAACGGGGACCGATCTTATCCCAAGCATGGCTGAGCGGGGACCGATCTTATCCGAGCATGGCTGAGCGGGGACCGATCTTATCCGAGCATGGCTGAGCGGGGACCGATCTTATCCGAGCATGGCTGAGCAGGGACCGATCTTATCCCAAGCACTGCTGAGCGGGGACCGATCTTATCCGAGCACCGCTGAGCGGGGACCGACCTTATCCCGAGCACGGCTGAGCGGGGACCGATCTTATCCGAGCACCACTGAGCAGGGACCGATCTTATCCGAGCACCACTGAGCGGGGACCGATCTTATCCGAGCACGGCTGAGCGGGGACAGATCTTATCCGAGCACCACTGAGTGGGGACCGATCTTATCCGAGCATGGCTGAGCGGGGACAGATCTTATCCCGAGCACGGCTGAGCGGGGACCGATCTTATCCCGAGCACGGCTGAGTGGGGACCGATCTTATCCGAGCACAGCTGAGCGGGGACCGATCTTATCCGAGCATGGCTGAGCGGGGACCGATCTTATCCGAGCACGGCTGAGCGGGGACCGATCTTATCCGACCACCACTGAGCGGGGACCGATCTTATCCCGAGCACGGCTGAGCGGGGACCGATCTTATCCCGAGCACAGCTGAGCGGGGACCGATCTTATCCAAAAATGGCTGAGCGGGGACCGATCTTATCCGAGCACCACTGAGCGGGGACCGATCTTATCCGAGCACCACTGAGCGGGGACCGATCTTATCCGAGCACCACTGAGCGGGGACCGATCTTATCCGAGCACGGCTGAGCGGGGACAGATCTTATCCGAGCATGGCTGAGCGGGGACCGATCTTATCCAAGCATGGCTGAGCGGGGACCGACCTTATCCCGAGCACGGCTGAGCGGGGACCGATCTTATCCGAGCACCACTGAGCGGGGACCGATCTTATCCGAGCACGGCTGAGCGGGGACCGATCTTATCCCGAGCACGGCTGAGCGGGGACCGATCTTATCCAGAGCACAGCTGAGCGGGGACCGATCTTATCCAAAAATGGCTGAGCGGGGACCGATCTTATCCGAGCACCGCTGAGCGGGGACCGATCTTATCCAAAAATGGCTGAGCGGGGACCGACCTTATCCGAGCACGGCTGTGTGGGGACCGATCTTATCCCGAGCACTGCTGAGCGGGGACCGATCTTATCCCGAGCACTGCTGAGCGGGGACCGATCTTATCCAGAGCACAGCTGAGCGGGGACCGATCTTATCCAAAAATGGCTGAGCGGGGACCGATCTTATCCGAGCACCGCTGAGCGGGGACCGATCTTATCCAAGCATGGCTGAGCGGGGACCGACCTTATCCGAGCACGGCTGTGTGGGGACCGATCTTATCCCGAGCACTGCTGAGCGGGGACCGATCTTATCCCGAGCACTGCTGAGCGGGGACCGATCTTATCCGAGCATGGCTGAGCGGGGACCGATCTTATCCCGAGCACCGCTGAGCAGGGACCGATCTTATCCAAGCATGGCTGAGCGGGGACCGACCTTATCCCGAGCACGGATGAGCGGGGACCGATCTTATCCAAGCATGGCTGAGCGGGGACCGATCTTATCCAAGCACGGCTGAGCGGGGACCGATCTTATCCGAGCACGGCTGAGCGGGGACCGATCTTATCCGAGCACGGCTGAGCGGGGACCGATCTTATCCGAGCACGGCTGTGTGGGGACCGATCTTATCCCGAGCACTGCTGAGCGGGGACCGATCTTATCCCGAGCAAGGCTGAACGGGGACCGATCTTATCCCGAGCACTGCTGAGCGGGGACCGATCTTATCCGAGCATGGCTGAACGGGGACCGATCTTATCCCGAGCACCGCTGAGCAGGGACCGATCTTATCCGAGCACGGCTGAGCGGGGACCGATCTTATCCGAGCATGGCTGAGCGGGGACCGATCTTATCCCGAGCACGGCTGAGCGGGGACCGATCTTATCCAAGCGCCACTGAGCAGGGACCGATCTTATCCAAGCATGGCTGAGCGGGGACCGACCTTATCCCGAGCACGGCTGAGCGGGGACCGATCTTATCCGAGCACCACTGAGCGGGGACCGATCTTATCCCGAGCACGGCTGAGCGGGGACCGATCTTATCCCGAGCACAGCTGAGCAGGGACCGATCTTATCCAAAAATGGCTGAGCGGGGACCGATCTTATCCGAGCACCGCTGAGCGGGGACCGATCTTATCCAAGCATGGCTGAGCGGGGACCGACCTTATCCGAGCACCGCTGAGCGGGGACCGATCTTATCCGAGCATGGCTGAGCGGGGACCGACCTTATCCGAGCACCGCTGAGCGGGGACCGATCTTATCCCGAGCACCGCTGAGCGGGGACCGATCTTATCCGAGCATGGCTGAGCGGGGACCGATCTTATCCGAGCATGGCTGAGCGGGGACCGATCTTATCCGAGCACCGCTGAGCGGGGACCGATCTTATCCGAGCATGGCTGAGCGGGGACCGATCTTATCCCGAGCACCGCTGAGCGGGGACCGATCTTATCCGAGCACCGCTGAGCAGGGACCGATCTTATCCGAGCACCACTGAGCGGGGACCGATCTTATCCGAGCACGGCTGAGCGGGGACAGATCTTATCCCGAGCACGGCTGAGCGGGGACCGATCTTATCCGAGCATGGCTGAGCGGGGACCGATCTTATCCAAAAATGGCTGAGCGGGGACAGATCTTATTCGAGCATGGCTGAGCGGGGACCGATCTTATCCAAGCATGGCTGAGCGGGGACCGATCTTATCCCGAGCACGGCTGAGCGGGGAACGATCTTATCCAAGCACGGCTGAGCGGGGACCGATCTTATCCCGAGCACGGCTGAGCGGGGACCGATCTTATCCGAGCACGGCTGAGCGGGGACCGATCTTATCCAAGCATGGCTGAGCGGGGACCGATCTTATCCGAGCACGGCTGAGCGGGGACCGATCTTATCCGAGCACCACTGAGTGGGGACCGATCTTATCCAAGCATGGCTGAGCGGGGACCGATCTTATCCAAGCATGGCTGAGCGGGGACCGATCTTATCCGAGCACGGCTGAGCGGGGACCGATCTTATCCGAGCACCACTGAGCGGGGACCGATCTTATCCGAGCACGGCTGAGCGGGGACCGATCTTATCCCGAGCACGGCTGAACGGGGACCGATCTTATCCGAGCACGGCTGAGCGGGGACCGATCTTATCCCGAGCACGGCTAGGGTGGCCACGTGTCCCGGATTGCCCGGGATTGTCCCTTATTTCAGCTTTTTGTCCTGTGTCCCGGGTACCTTCATTCCGGGACAATACAGTGTCCCGGAATGAAAAAAAAACACACTTCCGGGGCTGGCACCAGTTCGATTCCATCTCCGAGTCCGCCACTCTTGTACAGTTGTACACAGTAACACACACCATGCAGTTTAACTGGTTGCTAGGCTAGGTCCGCCCGCCCCGCGTCTAGCAACCAGTGACGTCAGCTGGCACGTCCCTCACGTGATAGTCAGTGCAGGCGCAGCAGCAGTGGGCACCCGGCCACCCTCACTCTAGTCTACACTCGGCTGAGCAGCGCGCCGCCTCAGTCCTAGAAGAGAGCAGCCGCTGACTGAGCCGCCAGCCTGCCAGGCTGCCACATGTCTTACTAGCCTGCCCTTCCCTGTGGCTGTGCCCAGCCCCAGTCAGTGGTGCCACTGCCTGCCAGTCCCGGACCCGGAGCCGCCGCCTGTGCCGACTACTCCAGCCAGCAGCGCAACCCGGGTCGACTCCGAGCTGCCCGACTTCTCCAACTTCTCTCCATCTGAGCCGCCTCGTCCGAGTCCTCCCTCCAGCTCCCTCCCGCCCACGAGGTCCGCCCGCCGCCACCGCCAGATAAACTTTAGGTTAGTGTAACTGTAACTTCCACTACCTACCTAGTTCAGTGAGCAATGCACACTCCCTCTCAGTTCTGCTGCTGTCCCCAGACCCCCACTCCCTCTCAGTTCTGCTGCTGTCCCCCACCCCCCTCTGACTGTCCCCCTGTCCATCTCACTGTCCCCCTGTCCATCCCACTGTCCCCCTGTCCATCCCTCTGTCCCCCTGTCCATCCCTCTGTCCCCCTGTCCATCCCTCTGTCCCCCTGTCCATCCCTCTGTCCCCCTGTCCATCCCTCTGTCCCCCTGTCCATCCCTCTGTCCCCCTGTCCATCCCTCTGTCTCCCTGTCCATCCCTCTGTCCCCCTGTCCATCCCTCTGTCCCCCTGTCCATCCCACTGTCCATCCCTCTGTCTCCCTGTCCATCCCTCTGTCTCCCTGTCCATCCCTCTGTCCCCCTGTCCATCCCACTGTCCATCCCTCTGTCTCCCTGTCCATCCCTCTGTCTCCCTGTCCATCCCTCTGTCTCCCTGTCCATCCCTCTGTCTCCCTGTCCATCCCTCTGTCTCCCTGTCCATCCCACTGTCGCCCTGTCCATCCCTCTGTCTCCCTGTCCATCCCACAGTCCTCCTGTCCATCCCACAGTCCTCCTGTCCATCCCTCAGTCCCCCTGTCCATCCCTCAGTCCCCCTGTCCATCCCTCAGTCCCCCTGTCCATCCCTCAGTCCCCCTGTCCATCCCTCAGTCCCCCTGTCCATCCCTCAGTCCCCCTGTCCATCCCTCAGTCCCCCTGTCCACCCCACAGTCCCCCTGTCCACCCCACAGTCCCCCTGTCCACCCCACAGTCCCCCTGTCCACCCCACAGTCCCCCTGTCCATCCCACAGTCCCCCTGTCCATCCCATTGTTCTCCTGTGCATCCCACTGTCCTTCTGACTTCTCTGCGCCCCTCCTGACCACTCTGCAGCCCCCCTCCACCCCACTGCCTCCCCCTGTGCATCCCGCTGGTGTGGGGTTCTTTGGGGTGCTGTGGTTAGGGTGGTCCAATTTGGGGTGCCTTAGATATGATGGACTGATTTGGAGTGTTGAGATAGAATTGGCCACTTTGGTGTGGTGTTGATAGTGTGGGTTGCTATAGGTAGGATGGGCTACTTTAAACTGTCAGTGGAAGGGTGCAGTGGATAGAAAGGATTGTTGTAAGGTAGTGTGGGTTTTAAATTTAGGCCCCTTCCACGGTTAACACAATGTGGCTACACCCTCTTTAAGCCAATAATTAGCGCAATTTAAGACATGTCCACTGTTCACCACAATCTTTTTTCATACGCCCCTGCCCCAAAAATCAGCAAAAAAATGTCAAAAAGCATCTTTTTTTTGGGGGGGGGGTGTCCCTGAATGGCAGTTTAGAAATGTGGTCACCCTAAGCACGGCTGAGCGGGGACCGATCTTATCCGAGCACGGCTGAGCGGGGACCGATCTTATCCGAGCACGGCTGAGCGGGGACCGATCTTATCCGAGCATCGCTGAGCGGGGACCGATCTTATCCGAGCATGGCTGAGCGGGGACCGATCTTATCCAAGCACGGCTGAGCGGGACCGATCTTATCCGAGCACCACTGAGCGGGGACCGATCTTATCAGAGCACGGCTGAGTGGGGACCGATCTTATCCGAGCATGGCTGAGCGGGGACCGATCTTATCCGAGCACCACTGAGCGGGGACCGATCTTATCCGAGCACAGCTGAGCGGGGACCGATCTTATCCGAGCACAGCTGAGCGGGGACCGATCTTATCAGAGCATGGCTGAGCGGGGACCGATCTTATCCGAGCATGGCCGAGCGGGGACCGATCTTATCCGAGCACGGCTGAGCGGGGACCGATCTTATCCCGAGCACGGCTGAGCGGGGACCGATCTTATCCGAGCACGGCTGAGCGGGGACCGATCTTATCCTGAGCACGGCTGAGCAGGGACCGATCTTATCCGAGCACGGCTGAGCGGGGACAGATCTTATCCGAGCACCGCTGAGCCGGGACCGATCTTATCCAAGCATGGCTGAGCGGGGACCGATCTTATTTGAGCACGGCTGAGCGGGGACCGATCTTATCCGAGCACGTCTTAGAGGGGACCGATCTTATCCGAGCACGGCTGAGCGGGGACCGATCTTATCCCGAGCACGGCTGAGCGGGGACCGATCTTATTCGAGCACGGCTGAGCGGGGACCGATCTTATCCCGAGCACGGCTGAGCGGGGACCGATCTTATCCCGAGCACGGCTGAGCGGGGACAGATCTTATCCGAGCACGGCTGAGCGGGGACCGATCTTATCCCGAGCACGGCTGAGCGGGGACCGATCTTATCCCGAGCACGGCTGAGCGGGGACCGATCTTATCCGAGCACGGCTTAGCGGGGACCGATCTTATCCGAGCACGGCTTAGCGGGGACCGATCTTATCCGAGCACGGCTGAGCGGGGACCGATCTTATCCTGAGCACGGCTGAGCAGGGACCGATCTTATCCGAGCACGGCTGAGCGGGGACAGATCTTATCCGAGCACCGCTGAGCCGGGACCGATCTTATCCAAGCATGGCTGAGCGGGGACCGATCTTATTTGAGCACGGCTGAGCGGGGACCGATCTTATCCGAGCACGTCTTAGAGGGGACCGATCTTATCCGAGCACGGCTGAGCGGGGACCGATCTTATCCCGAGCACGGCTGAGCGGGGACCGATCTTATTCGAGCACGGCTGAGCGGGGACCGATCTTATCCCGAGCACGGCTGAGCGGGGACCGATCTTATCCCGAGCACGGCTGAGCGGGGACAGATCTTATCCGAGCACGGCTGAGCGGGGACCGATCTTATCCCGAGCACGGCTGAGCGGGGACCGATCTTATCCCGAGCACGGCTGAGCGGGGACCGATCTTATCCGAGCACGGCTTAGCGGGGACCGATCTTATCCGAGCACGGCTTAGCGGGGACCGATCTTATCCGAGCACGGCTGAGCGGGGACCGATCTTATCCGAGCACGGCTGAGTGGGGACCGATCTTATCCGAGCACGGCTGAGCGGGGACCGATCTTATCCGAGCACCGCTGAGCGGGGACCGATCTTATCCGAGCACGGCTGAGCGGGGACCGATCTTATCCGAGCACCGCTGAGCGGGGACCGATCTTATCCGAGCACGGCTGAGCGGGGACCGATCTTATCCGAGCACGGCTGAGCGGGGACCGATCTTATCCGAGCACAGCTGAGCGGGGACCGATCTTATCCCGAGCACAGCTGAGCGGGGACCGATCTTATCCGAGCACCGCTGAGCGGGGACCGACCTTATCCCGAGCATGGCTGAGCGGGGACCGATCTTATCCGAGCACCGCTGAGCGGGGACCGATCTTATCCGAGCACGGCTGAGCGGGGACCGATCTTATCCGAGCACCACTGAGCAGGGACCGATCTTATCCGAGCACCACTGAGCAGGGACCGATCTTATCCGAGCACCGCTGAGCGGGGACCGACCTTATCCCGAGTACGGCTGAGCGGGGACCGATCTTATCCGAGCATGGCTGAGCGGGGACCGATCTTATCCGAGCACCGCTGAGCGGGGACCGATCTTATCCGAGCATGGCTGAGCGGGGACCGATCTTATCCGAGCACAGCTGAGCGGGGACCGATCTTATCCGAGCACAGCTGAGCGGGGACCGATCTTATCCGAGCACGGCTGAGTGGGGACCGATCTTATCCGAGCATGGCTGAGCGGGGACCGATCTTATCCCGAGCACGGCTGAGTGGGGACCGATCTTATCCGAGCATGGCTGAGCGGGGACCGATCTTATCCCGAGCACAGCTGAGCGGGGACCGATCTTATCTGAGCATGGCTGAGCGGGGACAGATCTTATTCGAGCACGGCTGAGCGGGGACCGATCTTATCCCGAGCACGGCTGAGCGGGGACCGATCTTATCCGAGCACGGCTGAACGGGGACCGATCTTATCCCGAGCACGGCTGAGCGGGGACCGATCTTATCCGAGCACCACTGAGCAGGGACCGATCTTATCCGAGCACCGCTGAGCGGGGACCGACCTTATCCCGAGCACGGCTGAGCGGGGACCGATCTTATCCGAGCATGGCTGAGCGGGGACAGATCTTATTCGAGCATGGCTTAGCGGGGACAGATCTTATTCGAGCACGGCTGAGCGGGGACCGATCTTATCCCGAGCACGGCTGAGCGGGGACCGATCTTATCCCGAGCACGGCTGAGCGGGGACCGATCTTATCCAAGCAACGCTGAGCGGGGACCGATCTTATCCGAGCACGTCTTAGAGGGGACCGATCTTATCCGAGTACGGCTGAGCGGGGACCGATCTTATCCGTGCACGGCTGAGCGGGGACCGATCTTATCCGAGCACCACTGAGCGGACACCGATCTTATCCGAGCACGGCTGAGCGGGGAACGATCTTATCCGAGCACGGCTGAGCGGGGACCGATCTTATTCGAGCACCGCTGAGCGGGGACCGATCTTATTCGAGCACCGCTGAGCGGGGACCGATCTTATTCGAGCACCGCTGAGCGGGGACCGATCTTATTCGAGCACCGCTGAGCGGGGACCGATCTTATCCCGAGCACGGCTGAGTGGGGACCGATCTTATCCGAGCAGCGCTGAGCGGGGACCGATCTTATTCGAGCACCGCTGAGCGGGGACCGATCTTATCCCAAGCACGGCTGAGTGGGGACCGATCTTATCCGAGCAGCGCTGAGCGGGGACCGATCTTACCTGAGCACGGCTGAGCGGGGACCGATCTTATCCCGAGCGCGGCTGAGTGGGGACCGATCTTATCCGAGCACGGCTGAGCGGGGACCGATCTTATCTGAGCACGGCTGAGCGGGGACCGATCTTATCCGAGCACCGCTGAGCGGGGACCGACCTTATCCCGAGCACGGCTGAGCGGGGACCGATCTTATCCGAGCATGGCTGAGCGGGGACAGATCTTATTCGAGCACGGCTGAGCGGGGACAGATCTTATTCGAGCACGGCTGAGTGGGGACCGATCTTATCCCGAGCACGGCTGAGCGGGGACCGATCTTATCCCGAGCACGGCTGAGCGGGGACCGATCTTATCCAAGCAACGCTGAGCGGCGACCGATCTTATCCGAGCACGTCTTAGAGGGGACCGATCTTATCCGAGTACGGCTGAGCGGGGACCGATCTTATCCGTGCACGGCTGAGCGGGGACCGATCTTATCCGAGCACCACTGAGCGGGGACCGATCTTATCCGAGCACGGCTGAGCGGGGAACGATCTTATCCGAGCACGGCTGAGCGGGGACCGATCTTATTCGAGCACCGCTGAGCGGGGACCGATCTTATTCGAGCACCGCTGAGCGGGGACCGATCTTATTCGAGCACCGCTGAGCGGGGACCGATCTTATCCCGAGCACGGCTGAGTGGGGACCGATCTTATCCGAGCAGCGCTGAGCGGGGACCGATCTTATTCGAGCACCGCTGAGCGGGGACCGATCTTATCCCAAGCACGGCTGAGTGGGGACCGATCTTATCCGAGCAGCGCTGAGCGGGGACCGATCTTACCTGAGCACGGCTGAGCGGGGACCGATCTTATCCCGAGCGCGGCTGAGTGGGGACCGATCTTATCCGAGCACGGCTGAGCGGGGACCGATCTTATCTGAGCACGGCTGAGCGGGGACCGATCTTATCCGAGCACGGCTGAGCGGGGACCGATCTTATCCGAGCACGGCTGAGCGGGGACCGATCTTATCCCGAGCACGGCTGAGCGGGGACCGATCTTATCCCGAGCACGGCTGAGCGGGGACCGATCTTATCCCGAGCACGGCTGAGCGGGGACAGATCTTATCCGAGCACGGCTGAGCGGGGACCGATCTTATCCCGAGCACGGCTGAGTGGGGACCGATCTTATCCGAGCAGCGCTGAGCGGGGACCGATCTTATTCGAGCACCGCTGAGCGGGGACCGATCTTATCCCGAGCACGGCTGAGTGGGGACCGATCTTATCCGAGCAGCGCTGAGCGGGGACCGATCGCACAGCTGAGCGGGGACCGATTTTATCCGAGCACCGTTGAGCGGGGACTGATCTTATCCGAGCATGGCTGAGCGGGGACCGACCTTATCCGAGCACGGCTGAGCGGGGACCGATCTTATCCAAGCACGGCTGAGCGGGGACCGATCTTATCCGAGCACAGCTGAGCGGGGACCGATCTTATCCGAGCACGGCTGAGCGGGGACCGATCTTATCCGAGCACGGCTGAGCGGGGACCGATCTTATCCAAGCATGGCTGAATGGGGACCGATCTTATCCGAGCATGGCTGAATGGGGACCGATCTTATCCGAGCACGGCTGAGCGGGGACCGATCTTATCCGAGCACGGCTGAGCGGGGACCGATCTTATCCGAGCACGGCTGAGCGGGGACCGATCTTATCCGAGCACGGCTGAGCGGGGACCGATCTTATCCGAGCACAGCTGAGCGGGGACCGATCTTATCCGAGCACGGCTGAGCGGGGACCGATCTTATCCGAGCACGGCTGAGCGGGGACCGATCTTATCCAAGCATGGCTGAATGGGGACCGATCTTATCCGAGCATGGCTGAATGGGGACCGATCTTATCCGAGCACGGCTGAGCGGGGACCAATCTTATCCGAGCACCACTGAGCGGGGACCGATCTTATCCGAGCATGGCTGAGCGGGGACCGATCTTATCCGAGCACAGCTGAGCGGGGACCGATCTTATCCGAGCACGGCTGAGCGGGGACCGATCTTATCCCGAGCACGGCTGAGCGGGGACCGATCTTATCCCGAGCACAGCTGAGCGGGGACAGATCTTATTCGAGCACGGCTGAGCGGGGACCGATCTTATCCCGAACATGGCTGAGCGGGGACCGATCTTATCCCGAGCACAGCTGAGCGGGGACCGATCTTATCCAAGCATGGCTGAGCGGGGACAGATCTTATTCGAGTACGGCTGAGCGGGGACCGATCTTATCCCGAGCACGGCTGAGCGGGGACCGATCTTATCCAAGCATGGCTGAGCGGGGACCGATCTTATCCGAGCATGGCTGAGCGGGGACCAATCTTATCCGAGCACAGCTGAGCGGGGACCGATCTTATCCGAGCACGGCTGAGCGGGGACCGATCTTATCCCGAGCACGGCTGAGCGGGGACCGATCTTATCCGAGCACCGCTGAGCGGGGACCGATCTTATCCGAGCACGGCTGAGCGGGGGCCGATCTTATTCGAGCACGGCTGAGCGGGGACTGATCTTATCCGAGCACGGCTGAGCGGGGACCGATCTTATCCCGAGCACGGCTGAGCGGGGACCGATCTTATCCAAGCATGGCTGAGCGAGGACCGATCTTATCTGAGCATGGCTGAGCGGGGACCGATCTTATCCCGAGCACGGCTGAGTGGGGACCGATCTTATCCGAGCAGCGCTGAGCGGGGACCGATCTTATTCGAGCACGGCTGAGTGGGGACCGATCTTATCCGAGCAGCGCTGAGCGGGGACCGATCGCACAGCTGAGCGGGGACCGATCTTATCCGAGCACCGTTGAGTGGGGACTGATCTTATCCGAGCATGGCTGAGCGGGGACAGATCTTATCCGAGCACGGCTGAGCGGGGACCGATCTTATCCAAGCATGGCTGAGCGGGGACCGATCTTATCCGAGCATGGCTGAGCGGGGACCGATCTTATCCGAGCACAGCTGAGCGGGGACCGATCTTATCCGAGCATGGCTGAGCGGGGACCGATCTTATCCGAGCACAGCTGAGCGGGGACCGATCTTATCCGAGCACAGCTGAGCGGGGGCCGATCTTATCCCGAGCACGGCTGTGCGGGGACCGATCTTATCCGAGCACGGCTGAGCGGGGACCGATCTTATCCGAGCACGGCTGAGCGGGGACCGATCTTATCCGAGCATGGCTGAGCGGGGACCGAACTTATCCGAGCACAGCTGAGCGGGGACCGATCTTATCCGAGCACGGCTGAGCGGGGACCGATCTTATCCCGAGCACGGCTGAGCGGGGACCGATCTTATCCCGAGCACGGCTGAGCGGGGACCGATCTTATCCGAGCACGGCTGAGCGGGGACCGATCTTATCCGAGCACGGCTGAGTGGGGACCGATCTTATCCGAGCACCACTGAGCGGGGACCGATCTTATCCGAGCATGGCTGAGCGGGGACCGATCTTATCCCGAGCACGGCTGAGTGGGGACCGATCTTATCCCGAGCACGGCTGAGCGGGGACCGATCTTATCTGAGCACGGCTGAGCGGGGACCGATCTTATCCGAGCACCACTGAGCGGGGACCGATCTTATCCGAGCATGGCTGAGCGGGGACCGATCTTATCCGAGCACGGCTGAGCGGGGCCCGATCTTATCCGAGCACGGCTGAGCAGGGACCGATCTTATCCGAGCACGGCTGAGCGGGGACCGATCTTATCCGAGCAAGGCCGAGCGGGGACCGATCTTATCCGAGCACCGCTGAGCGGGGACCGATCTTATCCAAGCATGGCTGAATGGGGACCGATCTTATCCCGAGCACGGCTGAACGGGGACCGATCTTATCCCGAGCACGGCTGAGCGGGGACCGATCTTATCCGAGCACCGTTGAGCGGGGACCGATCTTATCCGAGCACGGCTGAGCGGGGTCCGATCTTATCCCGAGCACGGCTGAGCGGGGACCGATCTTATCTGAGCACCGCTGAATGGGGACCGATCTTATCCGAGCACAGCTGAGCGGGGACCGATCTTATCCCGAGCACGGCTGAGCGGGGACCGATCTTATCCGGAGCACGGCTGAGCGGGGACCGATCTTATCCGAGTACGGCTGAGTGGGGACCGATCTTATCCCGAGCACGGCTGAGCGGGGACCGATCTTCTCCCAGCACGGCTGAATGGGGACCGATCTTCTCCCAGCACGGCTGAACGGGGACCGATCTTATCCGAGCACGGCTGAGCGGGGACCGATCTTATTCGAGCACGGCTGAGTGGGGACCGATCTTATCCCAGCACGGCTGAGCGGGGACCGATCTTATCTGAGCACCGCTGAATGGGGACCGATCTTATCCGAGCACAGCTGAGCGGGGACCGATCTTATCCCGAGCACGGCTGAGCGGGGACCGATCTTATCCGGAGCACGGCTGAGCGGGGACCGATCTTATCCGAGTACGGCTGAGCGGGGACCGATCTTATCCGAGCACGGCTGAGCGGGGACCGATCTTATTCGAGCACGGCTGAGTGGGGACCGATCTTATCCCAGCACGGCTGAACGGGGACCGATCTTATCCCGAGCACGGCTGAGTGGGGACCGATCTTATCCCGAGCACGGCTGAGTGGGGACCGATCTTATCCGAGCACCACTGAGCGGGGACCGATCTTATCTGAGCACGGCTGAGCGGGGACCGATCTTATCCGAGCACCACTGAGCGGGGACCGATCTTATCCGAGCATGGCTGAGCGGGGACCGATCTTATCCGAGCATGGCTGAGCGGGGACCGAACTTATCCGAGCACAGCTGAGCGGGGACCGATCTTATCCGAGCACGGCTGAGCGGGGACCGATCTTATCCGAGCACCGCTGAGCGGGGACCGATCTTATCCAAGCATGGCTGAATGGGGACCGATCTTATCCCGAGCACGGCTGAGCGGGGACCGATCTTATCCGAGCACCGTTGAGCGGGGACCGATCTTATCCGAGCACGGCTGAGCGGGGTCCGATCTTATCCCGAGCACGGCTGAGCGGGGACCGATCTTATCTGAGCACCGCTGAATGGGGACCGATCTTATCCGAGCACAGCTGAGCGGGGACCGATCTTATCCCGAGCACGGCTGAGCGGGGACCGATCTTATCCGGAGCACGGCTGAGCGGGGACCGATCTTATCCGAGTACGGCTGAGTGGGGACCGATCTTATCCCGAGCACGGCTGAGCGGGGACCGATCTTCTCCCAGCACGGCTGAATGGGGACCGATCTTCTCCCAGCACGGCTGAGCGGGGACCGATCTTATCCGAGCACGGCTGAGCGGGGACCGATCTTATCCGAGCACGGCTGAGCGGGGACCGATCTTATCCCGAGCAGGGCTGAATGGGGACCGATCTTATCCGAGCACGGCTGAACGGGGACCGATCTTATCCCGAGCACGGCTGAGCGGGGACCGATCTTATCCCGAGCACGGCTGAGCGGGGACCGATCTTATCCCGAGCACGGCTGAGCGGGGACCGATCTTATCCCGAGCACGGCTGAGCGGGGACCGATCTTATCCGAGTACGGCTGAGTGGGGACCGATCTTATCCCGAGCACGGCTGAGCGGGGACCGATCTTATCCGAGCACGGCTGAATGGGGACCGATCTTATCCCGAGCACGGCTGAGCGGGGACCGATCTTATCCGAGCACGGCTGAGCGGGGACCGATCTTATCCGAGCACCTCTGAGCGGGGACCGATCTTATCCGAGCATGGCTGAGCGGGGACCGATCTTATCCCGAGCACGGCTGAGCGGGGACCGATCTTATCCCGAGCACCGCTGAGCGGGGACCGATCTTATCCGAGCATGGCTGAGCGGGGACCGATCTTATCCGAGCACGGCTGAGCGGGGACCGATCTTATCCAAGCACGGCTGAGCGGGGACCGATCTTATCCCGAGCACGGCTGAGCGGGGACCGATCTTATCCGAGCACGGCTGAGCGGGGACCGATCTTATCCGAGCACGGCTGAGCGGGGACCGATCTTATCCGAGCACGGCTGAGCGGGGACCGATCTTATCCGAGCATGGCTGAGCGGGGACAGATCTTATTCGAGCACGGCTGAGCGGGGACCGATCTTATCCCGAGCACGGCTGAGCGGGGACCGATCTTATCCCGAGCACGGCTGAGCGGGGACCGATCTTATCCGAGCACGGCTGAGCGGGGACCGATCTTATCCGAGCACGGCTGAGCGGGGACCGATCTTATCCGAGCAAGGCCGAGCGGGGACCGATCTTATCCGAGCACCGCTGAGCGGGGACCGATCTTATCCAAGCATGGCTGAATGGGGACCGATCTTATCCCGAGCACGGCTGAACGGGGACCGATCTTATCCCGAGCACGGCTGAGCGGGGACCGATCTTATCCGAGCACCGTTGAGCGGGGACCGATCTTATCCGAGCACGGCTGAGCGGGGTCCGATCTTATCCCGAGCACGGCTGAGCGGGGACCGATCTTATCTGAGCACCGCTGAATGGGGACCGATCTTATCCGAGCACGGCTGAGCGGGGACCGATCTTATCCCGAGCACGGCTGAGCGGGGACCGATCTTATCCGGAGCACGGCTGAACGGGGACCGATCTTATCCGAGTACGGCTGAGTGGGGACCGATCTTATCCCGAGCACGGCTGAGCGGGGACCGATCTTCTCCCAGCACGGCTGAATGGGGACCGATCTTATCCGAGCACGGCTGAACGGGGACCGATCTTATCCAAGCACGGCTGAGCGGGGACCGATCTTATTCGAGCACGGCTGAGTGGGGACCGATCTTATCCCAGCACGGCTGAACGGGGACCGATCTTATCCCGAGCACGGCTGAGTGGGGACCGATCTTATCCCGAGCAGGGCTGAATGGGGACCGATCTTATCCGAGCACGGCTGAATGGGGACCGATCTTATCCCGAGCACGGCTGAGCGGGGACCGATCTTATCCCGAGCACGGCTGAGCGGGGACCGATCTTATCTGAGCACCGCTGAATGGGGACCGATCTTATCCGAGTACGGCTGAGTGGGGACCGATCTTATCCCGAGCACGGCTGAGCGGGGACCGATCTTATTCGAGCACGGCTGAGTGGGGACCGATCTTATCCCAGCACGGCTGAACGGGGACCGATCTTATCCCGAGCACGGCTGAGTGGGGACCGATCTTATCCCGAGCAGGGCTGAATGGGGACCAATCTTATCCGAGCACGGCTGAGCGGGGACCGATCTTATCCGAGCACGGCTGAGCGGGGACCGATCTTATCTGAGCACGGCTGAGCGGGGACCGATCTTATCCGAGCACGGCTGTGTGGGGACCGATCTTATCCCGAGCACGGCTGAGCGGGGACCGATCTTATCCCGAGCACGGCTGAGCGGGGACCGATCTTATCCCGAGCACGGCTGAGCGGGGACCGATCTTATCCCGAGCACGGCTGAGCGGGGACCGATCTTATCCCGAGCACGGCTGAGCGGGGACAGATCTTATCCGAGCACAGCTGAGCGGGGACCGATCTTATCCCGAGCACGGCTGAGCGGGGACCGATCTTATCCGAGCAGCGCTGAGCGGGGACCGATCTTATTCGAGCACCGCTGAGCGGGGACCGATCTTATTCGAGCACCGCTGAGCGGGGACCGATCTTATCCCGAGCACGGCTGAGTGGGGACCGATCTTATCCGAGCAGCGCTGAGAGGGGACCGATCTTATCCCGAGCGCGGCTGAGTGGGGACCGATCTTATCCGAGCACGGCTGAGCGGGGACCGATCTTATCTGAGCACGGCTGAGCGGGGACCGATCTTATCCGAGCACGGCTGAGCGGGGACCGATCTTATCCCGAGCACGGCTGAGCGGGGACCGATCTTATCCCGAGCACGGCTGAGCGGGGACCGATCTTATCCCGAGCACGGCTGAGCGGGGACAGATCTTATCCGAGCACGGCTGAGCGGGGACCGATCTTATCCCGAGCACGGCTGAGCGGGGACCGATCTTATCCCGAGCACGGCTGAGCGGGGACCGATCTTATCCCGAGCACGGCTGAGCGGGGACAGATCTTATCCGAGCACGGCTGAGTGGGGACCGATCTTATCCGAGCAGCGCTGAGCGGGGACCGATCTTATTCGAGCACCGCTGAGCGGGGACCGATCTTATCCCGAGCACGGCTGAGTGGGGACCGATCTTATCCGAGCAGCGCTGAGCGGGGACCGATCGCACAGCTGAGCGGGGACCGATCTTATCCGAGCACCGTTGAGCGGGGACTGATCTTATCCGAGCATGGCTGAGCGGGGACAGATCTTATACGAGCACGGCTGAGCGGGGACCGATCTTATCCGAGCACGGCTGAGCGGGGACCGATCTTATCCGAGCACGGCTGAGCGGGGACCGATCTTATCCGAGCACAGCTGAGCGGGGACCGATCTTATCCAAGCATGGCTGAGCGGGGACAGATCTTATCCCGAGCACGGCTGACCGGGGACCGATCTTATCCGAGCACGGCTGAGCGGGGACCGATCTTATCCGGGCACGGCTGAGCGGGGACCGATCTTATCCAAGCATGGCTGAATGGGGACCGATCTTATCCGAGCATGGCTGAGTGGGGACCGATCTTATCCGAGCACGGCTGAGCGGGGACCGATCTTATCCGAGCACCACTGAGCGGGGACCGATCTTATCTGAGCATGGCTGAGCGGGGACCGATCTTATCCGAGCACAGCTGAGCGGGGACCGATCTTATCCGAGCACGGCTGAGCGGGGACCGATCTTATCCCGAGCACGGCTGAGCGGGGACCGATCTTATCCCGAGCACGGCTGAGCGGGGACCGATCTTATCCCGAGCACGGCTGAGCGGGGACAGATCTTATTCGAGCACGGCTGAGCGGGGACCGATCTTATCCCGAACATGGCTGAGCGGGGACCGATCTTATCCCGAGCACAGCTGAGCGGGGACCGATCTTATCCAAGCATGGCTGAGCGGGGACAGATCTTATCCGAGCACGGCTGAGCGGGGACCGATCTTATCCCGAGCACGGCTGAGCGGGGACCGATCTTATCCCGAGCACGGCTGAGCGGGGACCGATCTTATCCCGAGCATGGCTGAGCGGGGACAGATCTTATCCGAGCACAGCTGAGCGGGGACCGATCTTATCCCGAGCACGGCTGAGCGGGGACCGATCTTATCCGAGCACAGCTGAGCGGGGACTGATCTTATCCCGAGCAAGGCTGAGCGGGGACCAATCTTATCCAAGCACCGCTGAGCAGGGACCGATCTTATCCGAGCACGGCTGAGCGGGGACCGACCTTATCCCGAGCACGGCTGAGCGGGGACCGATCTTATCCGAGCACCGCTGAGCGGGGACCGACCTTATCCCGAGCACGGCTGAGCGGGGACCGATCTTATCCGAGCACCACCGAGCGGGGACCGATCTTATCCGAGCATGGCTGAGCGGGGACAGATCTTATCCGAGCACGGCTGAGCGGGGACCGATCTTATCCGAGCACAGCTGAGCGGGGACCGATCTTATCCGAGCACGGCTGAGCGGGGACCGATCTTATTCGAGCACAGCTGAGCGGGGACCGATCTTATCTGAGCACGGCTGAGCGGGGACCGATCTTATCCCGAGCACGGCTGAGCGGGGGCCGATCTTATTCGAGCACAGCTGAGCGGGGGCCGATCTTATTCGAGCACAGCTGAGCGGGGACCGATCTTATCCGAGCACGGCTGAGCGGGGACCGATCTTATCCCGAGCACGGCTGAGCGGGGACCGATCTTATCCGAGCACCGTTGAGCGGGGACCGATCTTATCCGAGCACGGCTGAGCGGGGGCCGATCTTATCCGAGCACGGCTGAGCGGGGACCGATCTTATCCGAGCACGGCTGAGCGGGGACCGATCTTATCCCGAGCACGGCTGAGCGGGGACCGATCTTATCCAAGCATGGCTGAGCGAGGACCGATCTTATCTGAGCAGCGCTGAGCGGGCACCGATCTTATTCGAGCACGGCTGAGTGGGGACCGATCTTATCCGAGCAGCGCTGAGCGGGGACCGATCGCACAGCTGAGCGGGGACCGATCTTATCCGAGCACCGTTGAGTGGGGACTGATCTTATCCAAGCATGGCTGAGCGAGGACCGATCTTATCTGAGCACGGCTGAGCGGGGACCGATCTTATCCGAGTACGGCTGAGTGGGGACCGATCTTATCCCGAGCACGGCTGAGCGGGGACCGATCTTATCCGAACACGGCTGAATGGGGACCGATCTTATCCCGAGCACGGCTGAGCGGGGACCGATCTTATCCGAGCACGGCTGAGCGGGGACCGATCTTATCCGAGCACCTCTGAGCGGGGACTGATCTTATCCGAGCATGGCTGAGCGGGGACCGATCTTATCCCGAGCACGGCTGAGCGGGGACCGATCTTATCCCGAGCACCGCTGAGCGGGGACCGATCTTATCCGAGCATGGCTGAGCGGGGACCGATCTTATCCGAGCACGGCTGAGCGGGGACCGATCTTATCCGAGCATGGCTGAGCGGGGACCGATCTTATCCGAGCACGGCTGAGCGGGGACCGATCTTATCCGAGCACCTCTGAGCGGGGACCGATCTTATCCGAGCATGGCTGAGCGGGGACCGATCTTATCCAAGCACGGCTGAGCGGGGACCGATCTTATCCCGAGCACGGCTAAGCGGGGACCGATCTTATCCGAGCACGGCTGAGCGGGGACCGATCTTATCCGAGCACGGCTGAGCGGGGACCGATCTTATCCAAGCACGGCTGAGCGGGGACCGATCTTATCCGAGCATGGCTGAGCGGGGACAGATCTTATTCGAGCACGGCTGAGCGGGGACCGATCTTATCCCGAGCACGGCTGAGCGGGGACCGATCTTATCCCGAGCACGGCTGAGCGGGGACCGATCTTATCCCGAGCACGGCTGAGCGGGGACCGATCTTATCCGAGCACGGCTGAGCGGGGACCGATCTTATCCGAGCACGGCTGAGCGGGGACCGATCTTATCCGAGCAAGGCCGAGCGGGGACCGATCTTATCCGAGCACCGCTGAGCGGGGACCGATCTTATCCAAGCATGGCTGAATGGGGACCGATCTTATCCCGAGCACGGCTGAACGGGGACCGATCTTATCCCGAGCACGGCTGAGCGGGGACCGATCTTATCCGAGCACCGTTGAGCGGGGACCGATCTTATCCGAGCACGGCTGAGCGGGGTCCGATCTTATCCCGAGCACGGTTGAGCGGGGACCGATCTTATCTGAGCACCGCTGAATGGGGACCGATCTTATCCGAGCACAGCTGAGCGGGGACCGATCTTATCCCGAGCACGGCTGAGCGGGGACCGATCTTATCCGGAGCACGGCTGAGCGGGGACCGATCTTATCCGAGTACGGCTGAGTGGGGTCCGATCTTATCCCGAGCACGGCTGAGCGGGGACCGATCTTCTCCCAGCACGGCTGAATGGGGACCGATCTTCTCCCAGCACGGCTGAGCGGGGACCGTTCTTATCTGAGCACGGCTGAACGGGGACCGATCTTATCCGAGCACGGCTGAGCGGGGACCGATCTTATTCGAGCACGGCTGAGTGGGGACCGATCTTATCCCAGCACGGCTGAACGGGGACCGATCTTATCCCGAGCACGGCTGAGTGGGGACCGATCTTATCCCGAGCAGGGCTGAATGGGGACCGATCTTATCCGAGCACGGCTGAATGGGGACCGATCTTATCCCGAGCACGGCTGAGCGGGGACCGATCTTATCCCGAGCACGGCTGAGCGGGGACCGATCTTATCTGAGCACCGCTGAATGGGGACCGATCTTATCCGAGCACGGCTGAGTGGGGACCGATCTTATCCCGAGCACGGCTGAGTGGGGACCGATCTTATCCCAGCACGGCTGAGTGGGGACCGATCTTATCCCAGCACGGCTGAACGGGGACCGATCTTATCCCGAGCACGGCTGAGTGGGGACCGATCTTATCCCGAGCAGGGCTGAATGGGGACCAATCTTATCCGAGCACGGCTGAGCGGGGACCGATCTTATCCGAGCACGGCTGAGCGGGGACCGATCTTATCTGAGCACGGCTGAGCGGGGACCGATCTTATCCGAGCACGGCTGTGTGGGGACCGATCTTATCCCAGCACGGCTGAACGGGGACCGATCTTATCCCGAGCACGGCTGAGCGGGGACCGATCTTATCCCGAGCACGGCTGAGCGGGGACCGATCTTATCCCGAGCACGGCTGAGCGGGGACCGATCTTATCCCGAGCACGGCTGAGCGGGGACAGATCTTATCCGAGCACGGCTGAGCGGGGACCGATCTTATCCCGAGCACGGCTGAGCGGGGACCGATCTTATCCCGAGCACGGCTGAGCGGGGACCGATCTTATCCCGAGCACGGCTGAGCGGGGACCGATCTTATCCCGAGCACGGCTGAGCGGGGACCGATCTTATCCCGAGCACGGCTGAGCGGGGACAGATCTTATCCGAGCACAGCTGAGCGGGGACCGATCTTATCCCGAGCACGGCTGAGTGGGGACCGATCTTATCCGAGCAGCGCTGAGCGGGGACCGATCTTATTCGAGCACCGCTGAGCGGGGACCGATCTTATTCGAGCACCGCTGAGCGGGGACCGATCTTATCCCGAGCACGGCTGAGTGGGGACCGATCTTATCCGAGCAGCGCTGAGCGGGGACCGATCTTATCCCGAGCGCGGCTGAGTGGGGACCGATCTTATCCGAGCAGCGCTGAGCGGGGACCGATCTTATTCGAGCACCGCTGAGCGGGGACCGATCTTATCCCGAGCACGGCTGAGTGGGGACCGATCTTATCCGAGCAGCGCTGAGCGGGGACCGATCTTATCCCGAGCGCGGCTGAGTGGGGACCGATCTTATCCCGAGCGCGGCTGAGCGGGGACCGATCTTATCTGAGCACGGCTGAGCGGGGACCGATCTTATCTGAGCACGGCTGAGCGGGGACCGATCTTATCCCGAGCACGGCTGAGCGGGGACCGATCTTATCCCGAGCACGGCTGAGCGGGGACCGATCTTATCCCGAGCACGGCTGAGCGGGGACAGATCTTATCCGAGCACGGCTGAGCGGGGACCGATCTTATCCCGAGCACGGCTGAGCGGGGACCGATCTTATCCCGAGCACGGCTGAGCGGGGACCGATCTTATCCCGAGCACGGCTGAGCGGGGACCGATCTTATCCCGAGCACGGCTGAGCGGGGACCGATCTTATCCCGAGCACGGCTGAGCGGGGACCGATCTTATCCCGAGCACGGCTGAGTGGGGACCGATCTTATCCGAGCAGCGCTGAGCGGGGACCGATCTTATTCGAGCACCGCTGAGCGGGGACCGATCTTATCCCGAGCACGGCTGAGTGGGGACCGATCTTATCCGAGCAGCGCTGAGCGGGGACCGATCGCACAGCTGAGCGGGGACCGATCTTATCCGAGCACCGTTGAGCGGGGACTGATCTTATCCGAGCATGGCTGAGCGGGGACAGATCTTATCCCGAGCACGGCTGACCGGGGACCGATCTTATCCGAGCACGGCTGAGCGGGGACCGTTCTTATCCGAGCACGGCTGAGCGGGGACCGATCTTATCCAAGCATGGCTGAATGGGGACCGATCTTATCCGAGTACGGCTGAGCGGGGGCCGATCTTATCCCGAGCACGGCTGAGCGGGGACCGATCTTATCTGAGCATGGCTGAGCGGGGACCGATCTTATCCGAGCACAGCTGAGCGGGGACCGATCTTATCCGAGCACGGCTGAGCGGGGACCGATCTTATCCGAGCACGGCTGAGCGGGGACCGATCTTATCCGAGCACGGCTGAGCGGGGACCAATCTTATCCGAGCACCACTGAGCGGGGACCGATCTTATCCGAGCACGGCTGAGCGGGGACCGATCTTATCCGAGCACCACTGAGCGGGGACCGATCTTATCCGAGCATGGCTGAGCGGGGACCGATCTTATCCGAGCATGGCTGAGCGGGGAACGATCTTATCCGAGCACAGCTGAGCGGGGACCGATCTTATCCGAGCACGGCTGAGCGGGGGCCGATCTTATCCCGAGCACGGCTGAGCGGGGACCGATCTTATCCGAGCACGGCTGAGCGGGGACCGATCTTATCCGAGCACGGCTGAGCGGGGACCGATCTTATCCGAGCACGGCTGAGCGGGGACAGATCTTATTCGAGCACGGCTGAGCGGGGACCGATCTTATCCCGAGCATGGCTGAGCGGGGACCGATCTTATCCCGAGCGCGGCTGAGTGGGGACCGATCTTATCCGAGCAGCGCTGAGCGGGGACCGATCGCACAGCTGAGCGGGGACCGATCTTATCCGAGCACCGTTGAGCGGGGACCGATCTTATCCAAGCATGGCTGAGCGAGGACCGATCTTATCTGAGCATGGCTGAGCGGGGACCGATCTTATTCGAGCACGGCTGAGCGGGGACCGATCTTATCTGAGCACGGCTGAGCGGGGACCGATCTTATCCGAGCACGGCTGTGTGGGGACCGATCTTATCCGAGCACGGCTGAGTGGGGACCGATCTTATCCGAGCAGCGCTGAGCGGGGACCGATCTTATTCGAGCACCGCTGAGCAGGGACCGATCTTATCCCGAGCACGGCTGAGCGGGGACAGATCTTATTCGAGCACGGCTGAGCGGGGACCGATCTTATCCCGAACATGGCTGAGCGGGGACCGATCTTATCCCGAGCACAGCTGAGCGGGGACCGATCTTATCCAAGCATGGCTGAGCGGGGACAGATCTTATCCGAGCACGGCTGAGCGGGGACCGATCTTATCCCGAGCACGGCTGAGCGGGGACCGATCTTATCCCGAGCACGGCTGAGCGGGGACCGATCTTATCCCGAGCATGGCTGAGCGGGGACAGATCTTATCCGAGCACAGCTGAATGGGGATCTTATCCCGAGCATGGCTGAGCGGGGACCGATCTTATACCGAGCATGGCTGAGCGGGGACCAATCTTATCCAAGCATGGCTGAGCGGGGACCGATCTTATCCAAGCATGGCTGAACAGGGACCGATCTTATCCGAGCACCACTGAGCGGGGACCGATCTTATCCAAGCATGGCTGAATGGGGACCGATCTTATCCGAGCACGGCTGAGTGGGGACCGATCTTATCCGAGCACCACTGAGCGGGGACCGATCTTATCCGAGCACGGCTGAGCGGGGACCGATCTTATCCGAGCACCACTGAGCGGGGACCGATCTTATCCGAGCATGGCTGAGCGGGGACCGATCTTATCCGAGCATGGCTGAGCGGGGACCGATCTTATCCGAGCACAGCTGAGCGGGGACCGATCTTATCCGAGCACGGCTGAGCGGGGACCGATCTTATCCCGAGCACGGCTGAGCGGGGACCGATCTTATCCGAGCACGGCTGAGCGGGGACCGATCTTATCCCGAGCACGGCTGAGCGGGGACCGATCTTATCCGAGCACGGCTGAGCGGGGACCGATCTTATCCGAGCACCACTGAGCGGGGACCGATCTTATCCGAGCATGGCTGAGCGGGGACCGATCTTATCCGAGCATGGCTGAGCGGGGACCGAACTTATCCGAGCACAGCTGAGCGGGGACCGATCTTATCCGAGCACGGCTGAGCGGGGACCGATCTTATCCGAGCACGGCTGAGCGGGGACCGATCTTATCCGAGCACGGCTGAATGGGGACCGATCTTCTCCCAGCAGGGCTGAGCGGGGACCGATCTTATCCGAGCACGGCTGAGCGGGGATTGATCTTATCCGAGCACGGCTGAGCGGGGACCGATCTTATCCCGAGCATGGCTGAGCGGGGACCAATCTTATCCGAGCACCGCTGAGTGGGGACCGATCTTATCCAAGCATGGCTGAGCGGGGACCGATCTTATCCGAGCACGGCTGAGCGGGGACCGATCTTATCCCGAGCATGGCTGAGCGGGGACCGATCTTATCCGAGCACGGCTGAGCGGGGACCGATCTTATCCCGAGCATGGCTGAGCGGGGACCGATCTTATCCCAAGCATGGCTGAATGGGGACCGATCTTATCCCGAGCACGGCTGAGCGGGGACCGATCTTATCCGAGCACGGCTGAGCGGGGACCGATCTTATCCGAGCACCTCTGAGCGGGGACCGATCTTATCCGAGCATGGCTGAGCGGGGACCGATCTTATCCGAGCACGGCTGAGCGGGGACCGATCTTATCCGAGCACGGCTGAGCGGGGACCGATCTTATCCGAGCACAGCTGAGCGGGGACCGATCTTATCCGAGCATGGCTGAGCGGGGACCGATCTTATCCGAGCACGGCTGAGCGGGGACCGATCTTATCCGAGCATGGCTGAGCGGGGACCGATCTTATCCAAGCACGGCTGAGCGGGGACCGATCTTATCCCGAGCACGGCTGAGCGGGGACCGATCTTATCCGAGCACGGCTGAGCGGGGACCGATCTTATCCGAGCACGGCTGAGCGGGGACCGATCTTATCCGAGCATGGCTGAGCGGGGACCGATCTTATCCGAGCACCGCTGAGCGGGGACCGATCTTATTCGAGCACGGCTGAGCGGGGACCGATCTTATCCCGAGCACGGCTGAGCGGGGACCGATCTTATCCCGAGCACGGCTGAGCGGGGACCGATCTTATCCCGAGCACGGCTGAGCGGGGACAGATCTTATTCGAGCACGGCTGAGCGGGGACCGATCTTATCCCGAGCACGGCTGAGCGGGGACCGATCTTATCCCGAGCACGGCTGAGCGGGGACCGATCTTATCCGAGCACGGCTGAGCAGGGACCGATCTTATCCGAGCACGGCTGAGCGGGGACCGATCTTATCCGAGCACGGCTGAATGGGGACCGATCTTATCCCGAGCACGGCTGAGCGGGGACCGATCTTATTCGAGCACGGCTGAGTGGGGACCGATCTTATCCCAGCACGGCTGAACGGGGACCGATCTTATCCCGAGCACGGCTGAGTGGGGACCGATCTTATCCCGAGCAGGACTGAATGGGGACCGATCTTATCCGAGCACGGCTGAGCGGGGACCGATCTTATCCCGAGCACGGCTGAGCGGGGACCGATCTTATCCCGAGCACGGCTGAGCGGGGACCGATCTTATCTGAGCACCGCTGAATGGGGACCGATCTTATCCGAGCACAGCTGAGCGGGGACCGATCTTATCCCGAGCACGGCTGAGCGGGGACCGATCTTATCCGGAGCACGGCTGAGCGGGGACCGATCTTATCCGAGTACGGCTGAGTGGGGACCGATCTTATCCCGAGCACGGCTGAGCGGGGACCGATCTTATCTGAGCACGGCTGAATGGGGACCGATCTTATCCCGAGCACGGCTGAGCGGGGACCGATCTTATCCGAGCACGGCTGAGTGGGGACCGATCTTATCCCAGCACGGCTGAACGGGGACCGATCTTATCCCGAGCACGGCTGAGTGGGGACCGATCTTATCCCGAGCAGGGCTGAATGGGGACCGATCTTATCCGAGCACGGCTGAGCGGGGACCGATCTTATCCGAGCACGGCTGAGTGGGGACCGATCTTATCTGAGCACCGCTGAATGGGGACCGATCTTATCCGAGCACAGCTGAGCGGGGACCGATCTTATCCCGAGCACGGCTGAGCGGGGACCGATCTTATCCGAGTACGGCTGAGTGGGGACCGATCTTATCCCGAGCACGGCTGAGCGGGGACCGATCTTATCCGAGCACGGCTGAGTGGGGACCGATCTTATCCGAGTACGGCTGAGTGGGGACCGATCTTATCCCGAGCACGGCTGAGCGGGGACCGATCTTATCCCAGCACGGCTGAACGGGGACCGATCTTATCCGAGTACGGCTGAGTGGGGACCGATCTTATCCCGAGCACGGCTGAGCGGGGACCGATCTTATCCGAGCACGGCTGAGTGGGGACCGATCTTATCCCAGCACGGCTGAACGGGGACCGATCTTATCCCGAGCACGGCTGAGTGGGGACCGATCTTATCCCGAGCAGGGCTGAATGGGGACCGATCTTATCCGAGCACGGCTGAGCGGGGACCGATCTTATCCGAGCAGGGCTGAATGGGGACCGATCTTATCCGAGCACGGCTGAACGGGGACCGATCTTATCCCGAGCACGGCTGAGCGGGGACCGATCTTATCCGAGCACGGCTGAGTGGGGACCGATCTTATCTCGAGCACAGCTGAGCGGGGACCGATCTTATCCCGAGCATGGCTGAATGGGGACCGATCTTATCCGAGCACGGCTGAATGGGGACCGATCTTATCCCGAGCATGGCTGAACGGGGACCGATCTTATCCGAGCACGGCTGAGCGGGGACCGATCTTATCCCGAGCACGGCTGAGCGGGGACCGATCTTATCCGAGCATGGCTGAGCGGGGACCGATCTTATCCGAGCACCACTGAGCGGGGACCGATCTTATCCGAGCACCACTGAGCGGGGACCGATCTTATCCGAGCACCGCTGAGCGGGGACCGATCTTATCCAAGCATGGCTGAATGGGGACCGATCTTATCCCGAGCACGGCTGAACGGGGACCGATCTTATCCCGAGCACGGCTGAGCGGGGACCGATCTTATCCGAGCACCGTTGAGCGGGGACCGATCTTATCCGAGCACGGCTGAGCGGGGTCCGATCTTATCCCGAGCACGGCTGAGCGGGGACCGATCTTATCTGAGCACCGCTGAATGGGGACCGATCTTATCCGAGCACAGCTGAGCGGGGACCGATCTTATCCCGAGCACGGCTGAGCGGGGACCGATCTTATCCGGAGCACGGCTGAGCGGGGACCGATCTTATCCGAGTACGGCTGAGTGGGGACCGATCTTATCCCGAGCACGGCTGAGCGGGGACCGATCTTCTCCCAGCACGGCTGAGCGGGGACCGTTCTTATCCGAGCACGGCTGAGCGGGGACCGATCTTATCCGAGCACGGCTGAGCGGGGACCGATCTTATCCGAGCACGGCTGAATGGGGACCGATCTTATCCCGAGCACGGCTGAGCGGGGACCGATCTTATTCGAGCACGGCTGAGTGGGGACCGATCTTATCCCAGCACGGCTGAACGGGGACCGATCTTATCCCGAGCACGGCTGAGTGGGGACCGATCTTATCCCGAGCAGGGCTGAATGGGGACCGATCTTATCCCGAGCACGGCTGAGCGGGGACCGATCTTATCTGAGCACCGCTGAATGGGGACCGATCTTATCCGAGCACAGCTGAGCGGGGACCGATCTTATCCCGAGCACGGCTGAGCGGGGACCGATCTTATCCGGAGCACGGCTGAGCGGGGACCGATCTTATCCCGAGCACGGCTGAGCGGGGACCGATCTTATCCCGAGCATGGCTGAGTGGGGACCGATCTTATCCCGAGCAGGGCTGAATGGGGACCGATCTTATTCGAGCACGGCTGAATGGGGACCGATCATATCCGAGTACGGCTGAGTGGGGACCGATCTTATCCCGAGCACGGCTGAGCGGGGACTGATCTTATCCGGAGCACGGCTGAGCGGGGACCGATCTTATCCGAGTACGGCTGAGTGGGGACCGATCTTATCCCGAGCACGGCTGAGCGGGGACCGATCTTATCCGGAGCACGGCTGAGCGGGGACCGATCTTATCCCGAGCATGGCTGAGCGGGGACCGATCTTATCCCGAGCATGGCTGAGTGGGGACCGATCTTATCCCGAGCAGGGCTGAATGGGGACCGATCTTATCTGAGCACGGCTGAATGGGGACCGATCATATCCCGAACACGGCTGAGCGGGGACCGATCTTATCTCGAGCACAGCTGAGCGGGGACCGATCTTATCCGAGCACGGCTGAGCGGGGACCGATCTTATCCGAGCACGGCTGAGCGGGGACCGATCTTATCCGAGCACCGCTGAGCAGGGACCGATCTTATCCCGAGCACAGCTGAGCGGGGACCGATCTTATCCCGAGCACGGCTGAGCGGGGACCGATCTTATCCGAGCACCGCTGAGCGGGGACCGATCTTATCTGAGCACGGCTGAGCGGGGACCGATCTTATCCCAAGCACGGCTGAGCGGGGACCGATCTTATCCCAAGCACGGCTGAGCGGGGACCGATCTTATCCGAGCACGGCTGAGCGGGGACCGATCTTATCCGAGCACCGCTGAGCAGGGACCGATCTTATCCCGAGCACAGCTGAGCGGGGACCGATCTTATCCCGAGCACGGCTGAGCGGGTACCGATCTTATCCGAGCACCGCTGAGCGGGGACCGATCTTATCTGAGCACGGCTGAGCGGGGACCGATCTTATTCGAGCACGGCTGAGCGGGGACCGATCTTATCCGACCACCGCTGAGCGGGGACCGATCTTATCCCGAGCACGGCTGAGCGGGGACTGATCTTATCCCTAGCACGGCTGAACAGGGACCGATCTTATCCGAGCACGGCTGAGTGGGGACCGGTCTTATCCGAGCATGGCTGAGCAGGGACTGATCTTATCCCTAGCACGGCTGAACAGGGACCGATCTTATCCCAAGCATGGCTGAGCGGGGACCGATCTTATCCGAGCATGGCTGAGCAGGGACCGATCTTATCCGAGCATGGCTGAGCAGGGACTGATCTTATCCGAGCACGGCTGAGCGGGGACCGGTCTTATCCGAGCACAGCTGAACGGGGACCGATCTTATCCCAAGCATGGCTGAGCGGGGACCGATCTTATCCGAGCATGGCTGAGCGGGGACCGATCTTATCCGAGCATGGCTGAGCGGGGACCGATCTTATCCGAGCATGGCTGAGCAGGGACCGATCTTATCCCAAGCACTGCTGAGCGGGGACCGATCTTATCCGAGCACCGCTGAGCGGGGACCGACCTTATCCCGAGCACGGCTGAGCGGGGACCGATCTTATCCGAGCACCACTGAGCAGGGACCGATCTTATCCGAGCACCACTGAGCGGGGACCGATCTTATCCGAGCACGGCTGAGCGGGGACAGATCTTATCCGAGCACCACTGAGCGGGGACCGATCTTATCCGAGCATGGCTGAGCGGGGACAGATCTTATCCGAGCACGGCTGAGTGGGGACCGATCTTATCCGAGCACAGCTGAGCGGGGACCGATCTTATCCCGAGCACGGCTGAGTGGGGACCGATCTTATCCGAGCACAGCTGAGCGGGGACCGATCTTATCCGAGCATGGCTGAGCGGGGACCGATCTTATCCGAGCACGGCTGAGCGGGGACCGATCTTATCCGACCACCACTGAGCGGGGACCGATCTTATCCCGAGCATGGCTGAGCGGGGACCGATCTTATCCCGAGCACAGCTGAGCGGGGACCGATCTTATCCAAAAATGGCTGAGCGGGGACCGATCTTATCCGAGCACCACTGAGCGGGGACCGATCTTATCCGAGCACGGCTGAGCGGGGACAGATCTTATCCGAGCATGGCTGAGCGGGGACCGATCTTATCCAAGCATGGCTGAGCGGGGACCGACCTTATCCCGAGCACGGCTGAGCGGGGACCGATCTTATCCGAGCACCACTGAGCGGGGACCGATCTTATCCGAGCACGGCTGAGCGGGGACCGATCTTATCCCGAGCACGGCTGAGCGGGGACCGATCTTATCCCGAGCACAGCTGAGCGGGGACCGATCTTATCCAAAAATGGCTGAGCGGGGACCGATCTTATCCGAGCACCGCTGAGCGGGGACCGATCTTATCCAAGCATGGCTGAGCGGGGACCGACCTTATCCGAGCACGGCTGTGTGGGGACCGATCTTATCCCGAGCACTGCTGAGCGGGGACCGATCTTATCCCGAGCACTGCTGAGCGGGGACCGATCTTATCCGAGCATGGCTGAGCGGGGACCGATCTTATCCCGAGCACCGCTGAGCAGGGACCGATCTTATCCAAGCATGGCTGAGCGGGGACCGACCTTATCCCGAGCACGGATGAGCGGGGACCGATCTTATCCAAGCATGGCTGAGCGGGGACCGATCTTATCCAAGCATGGCTGAGCGGGGACCGATCTTATCCAAGCACGGCTGAGCGGGGACCGATCTTATCCGAGCATGGCTGAGCGGGGACCGATCTTATCCAAGCATGGCTGAGCGGGGACCGATCTTATCCGAGCACCGCTGAGCGGGGACCGATCTTATCCGAGCACCGCTGAGCGGGGACCGATCTTATCCGAGCACCGCTGAGCGGGGACCGATCTTATCCAAGCGCCACTGAGCAGGGACCGATCTTATCCGAGCACCACTGAGCGGGGACCGATCTTATCCGAGCACGGCTGAGCGGGGACAGATCTTATCCCGAGCACGGCTGAGCGGGGACCGATCTTATCCGAGCACGGCTGAGCGGGGACCGATCTTATCCGAGCAGCGCTGAGCGGGGACCGATCTTATCCAAGCGCCACTGAGCGGGGACCGATCTTATCCGAGCATGGCTGAGCAGGAACAGATCTTATCCGAGCACCGCTGAGCGGGGACCGATCTTATCCAAGCACGGCTGAGCGGGGACCGATCTTATCCGAGCACGGCTGAGCGGGGACCGATCTTATCCGAGCACGGCTGAGCGGGGACCGATCTTATCCGAGCACGGCTGTGTGGGGACCGATCTTATCCCGAGCACTGCTGAGCGGGGACCGATCTTATCCCGAGCAAGGCTGAACGGGGACCGATCTTATCCCGAGCACTGCTGAGCGGGGACCGATCTTATCCGAGCATGGCTGAGCGGGGACCGATCTTATCCGAGCAGCGCTGAGCGGGGACCGATCTTATCCAAGCGCCACTGAGCGGGGACCGATCTTATCCGAGCATGGCTGAGCAGGAACAGATCTTATCCGAGCACCGCTGAGCGGGGACCGATCTTATCCAAGCACGGCTGAGCGGGGACCGATCTTATCCGAGCACGGCTGAGCGGGGACCGATCTTATCCGAGCACGGCTGAGCGGGGACCGATCTTATCCGAGCACGGCTGTGTGGGGACCGATCTTATCCCGAGCACTGCTGAGCGGGGACCGATCTTATCCCGAGCAAGGCTGAACGGGGACCGATCTTATCCCGAGCACTGCTGAGCGGGGACCGATCTTATCCGAGCATGGCTGAACGGGGACCGATCTTATCCCGAGCACCGCTGAGCAGGGACCGATCTTATCCGAGCACGGCTGAGCGGGGACCGATCTTATCCGAGCATGGCTGAGCGGGGACCGATCTTATCCCGAGCACGGCTGAGCGGGGACCGATCTTATCCAAGCGCCACTGAGCAGGGACCGATCTTATCCAAGCATGGCTGAGCGGGGACCGACCTTATCCCGAGCACGGCTGAGCGGGGACCGATCTTATCCGAGCACCACTGAGCGGGGACCGATCTTATCCCGAGCACGGCTGAGCGGGGACCGATCTTATCCCGAGCACAGCTGAGCAGGGACCGATCTTATCCAAAAATGGCTGAGCGGGGACCGATCTTATCCGAGCACCGCTGAGCGGGGACCGATCTTATCCAAGCATGGCTGAGCGGGGACCGACCTTATCCGAGCACCGCTGAGCGGGGACCGATCTTATCCGAGCATGGCTGAGCGGGGACCGACCTTATCCGAGCACCGCTGAGCGGGGACCGATCTTATCCCGAGCACCGCTGAGCGGGGACCGATCTTATCCGAGCATGGCTGAGCGGGGACCGATCTTATCCGAGCATGGCTGAGCGGGGACCGATCTTATCCGAGCACCGCTGAGCGGGGACCGATCTTATCCGAGCATGGCTGAGCGGGGACCGATCTTATCCCGAGCACCGCTGAGCGGGGACCGATCTTATCCGAGCACCGCTGAGCAGGGACCGATCTTATCCGAGCACCACTGAGCGGGGACCGATCTTATCCGAGCACGGCTGAGCGGGGACAGATCTTATCCCGAGCACGGCTGAGCGGGGACCGATCTTATCCAAAAATGGCTGAGCGGGGACAGATCTTATTCGAGCATGGCTGAGCGGGGACCGATCTTATCCAAGCATGGCTGAGCGGGGACCGATCTTATCCCGAGCACGGCTGAGCGGGGAACGATCTTATCCAAGCACGGCTGAGCGGGGACCGATCTTATCCCGAGCACGGCTGAGCGGGGACCGATCTTATCCGAGCACGGCTGAGCGGGGACCGATCTTATCCAAGCATGGCTGAGCGGGGACCGATCTTATCCGAGCACGGCTGAGCGGGGACCGATCTTATCCGAGCACCACTGAGTGGGGACCGATCTTATCCAAGCATGGCTGAGCGGGGACCGACCTTATCCCGAGCACGGCTGAGCGGGGACCGATCTTATCCAAGCACGGCTGAGCGGGGACAGATCTTATCCGAGCATGGCTGAGTGGGGACCGATCTTATCCAAGCATGGCTGAGCGGGGACCGATCTTATCCGAGCATGGCTGAGCGGGGACCGATCTTATCCGAGCACCACTGAGCGGGGACCGATCTTATCCGAGCACGGCTGAGCGGGGACCGATCTTATCCCGAGCACGGCTGAACGGGGACCGATCTTATCCGAGCACGGCTGAGCGGGGACCGATCTTATCCCGAGCACGGCTAGGGTGGCCACGTGTCCCGGATTGCCCGGGATTGTCCCTTATTTCAGCTTTTTGTCCTGTGTCCCGGGTACCTTCATTCCGGGACAATACAGTGTCCCGGAATGAAAAAAAAACACACTGCCGGGGCTGGCACCAGTTCGATTCCATCTCCGAGTCCGCCACTCTTGTACAGTTGTACACAGTAACACACACCATGCAGTTTAACTGGTTGCTAGGCTAGGTCCGCCCGCCCCGCGTCTAGCAACCAGTGACGTCAGCTGGCATGTCCCTCACGTGATAGTCAGTGCAGGCGCAGCAGCAGTGGGCACCCGGCCACCCTCACTCTAGTCTACACTCGGCTGAGCAGCGCGCCGCCTCAGTCCTAGAAGAGAGCAGCCGCTGACTGAGCCGCCAGCCTGCCAGGCTGCCACATGTCTTACTAGCCTGCCCTTCCCTGTGGCTGTGCCCAGCCCCAGTCAGTGGTGCCACTGCCTGCCAGTCCCGGACCCGGAGCCGCCGCCCGTGCCGACTACTCCAGCCAGCAGCGCAACCCGGGTCGACTCTGAGCTGCCCGACTTCTCCAACTTCTCTCCATCTGAGCCGCCTCGTCCGAGTCCTCCCTCCAGCTCCCTCCCGCCCACGAGGTCCGCCCGCCGCCACCGCCAGATAAACTTTAGGTTAGTGTAACTGTAACTTCCACTACCTACCTAGTTCAGTGAGCAATGCACACTCCCTCTCAGTTCTGCTGCTGTCCCCAGACCCCCACTCCCTCTCAGTTCTGCTGCTGTCCCCCACCCCCCTCTGACTGTCCCCCTGTCCATCTCACTGTCCCCCTGTCCATCCCACTGTCCCCCTGTCCATCCCTCTGTCCCCCTGTCCATCCCTCTGTCCCCCTGTCCATCCCTCTGTCCCCCTGTCCATCCCTCTGTCCCCCTGTCCATCCCTCTGTCCCCCTGTCCATCCCTCTGTCCCCCTGTCCATCCCTCTGTCCCCCTGTCCATCCCTCTGTCCCCCTGTCCATCCCTCTGTCCCCCTGTCCATCCCTCTGTCCCCCTGTCCATCCCTCTGTCTCCCTGTCCATCCCTCTGTCCCCCTGTCCATCCCTCTGTCCCCCTGTCCATCCCACTGTCCATCCCTCTGTCTCCCTGTCCATCCCTCTGTCTCCCTGTCCATCCCTCTGTCCCCCTGTCCATCCCACTGTCCATCCCTCTGTCTCCCTGTCCATCCCTCTGTCTCCCTGTCCATCCCTCTGTCTCCCTGTCCATCCCACTGTCGCCCTGTCCATCCCTCTGTCTCCCTGTCCATCCCACAGTCCTCCTGTCCATCCCACAGTCCTCCTGTCCATCCCTCAGTCCCCCTGTCCATCCCTCAGTCCCCCTGTCCATCCCTCAGTCCCCCTGTCCATCCCTCAGTCCCCCTGTCCATCCCTCAGTCCCCCTGTCCATCCCTCAGTCCCCCTGTCCATCCCTCAGTCCCCCTGTCCACCCCACAGTCCCCCTGTCCACCCCACAGTCCCCCTGTCCATCCCACAGTCCCCCTGTCCATCCCATTGTTCTCCTGTGCATCCCACTGTCCTTCTGACTTCTCTGCGCCCCTCCTGACCACTCTGCAGCCCCCCTCCACCCCACTGCCTCCCCCTGTGCATCCCGCTGGTGTGGGGTTCTTTGGGGTGCTGTGGTTAGGGTGGTCCAATTTGGGGTGCCTTAGATATGATGGACTGATTTGGAGTGTTGAGATAGAATTGGCCACTTTGGTGTGGTGTTGATAGTGTGGGTTGCTATAGGTAGGATGGGCTACTTTAAACTGTCAGTGGAAGGGTGCAGTGGATAGAAAGGATTGTTGTAAGGTAGTGTGGGTTTTAAATTTAGGCCCCTTCCACGGTTAACACAATGTGGCTACACCCTCTTTAAGCCAATAATTAGCGCAATTTAAGACATGTCCACTGTTCACCACAATCTTTTTTCATACGCCCCTGCCCCAAAAATCAGCAAAAAAATGTCAAAAAGCATCTTTTTTTTGGGGGGGGGTGTCCCTGAATGGCAGTTTAGAAATGTGGTCACCCTAAGCACGGCTGAGCGGGGACCGATCTTATCCGAGCACGGCTGAGCGGGGACCGATCTTATCCGAGCACGGCTGAGCGGGGACCGATCTTATCCGAGCATCGCTGAGCGGGGACCGATCTTATCCGAGCATGGCTGAGCGGGGACCGATCTTATCCAAGCACGGCTGAGCGGGACCGATCTTATCCGAGCACCACTGAGCGGGGACCGATCTTATCAGAGCACGGCTGAGTGGGGACCGATCTTATCCGAGCATGGCTGAGCGGGGACCGATCTTATCCGAGCACCACTGAGCGGGGACCGATCTTATCCGAGCACAGCTGAGCGGGGACCGATCTTATCCGAGCACAGCTGAGCGGGGACCGATCTTATCAGAGCATGGCTGAGCGGGGACCGATCTTATCCGAGCATGGCCGAGCGGGGACCGATCTTATCCGAGCACGGCTGAGCGGGGACCGATCTTATCCCGAGCACGGCTGAGCGGGGACCGATCTTATCCGAGCACGGCTGAGCGGGGACCGATCTTATCCCGAGCACGGCTGAGCAGGGACCGATCTTATCCGAGCACGGCTGAGCGGGGACAGATCTTATCCGAGCACCGCTGAGCCGGGACCGATCTTATCCAAGCATGGCTGAGCGGGGACCGATCTTATTTGAGCACGGCTGAGCGGGGACCGATCTTATCCGAGCACGTCTTAGAGGGGACCGATCTTATCCGAGCACGGCTGAGCGGGGACCGATCTTATCCCGAGCACGGCTGAGCGGGGACCGATCTTATTCGAGCACGGCTGAGCGGGGACCGATCTTATCCCGAGCACGGCTGAGCGAGGACCGATCTTATCCGGAGCACGGCTGAGCGGGGACAGATCTTATCCGAGCACGGCTGAGCGGGGACCGATCTTATCCCGAGCACGGCTGAGTGGGGACCGATCTTATCCCGAGCACGGCTGAGCGGGGACCGATCTTATCCGAGCACGGCTGAGCGGGGAACGATCTTATCCGAGCACGGCTGAGCGGGGACCGATCTTATTCGAGCACCGCTGAGCGGGGACCGATCTTATCCCAAGCACGGCTGAGTGGGGACCGATCTTATCCGAGCAGCGCTGAGCGGGGACCGATCTTACCTGAGCACGGCTGAGCGGGGACCGATCTTATCCCGAGCGCGGCTGAGTGGGGACCGATCTTATCCGAGCACGGCTGAGCGGGGACCGATCTTATCTGAGCACGGCTGAGCGGGGACCGATCTTATCCGAGCACCGCTGAGCGGGGACCGACCTTATCCCGAGCACGGCTGAGCGGGGACCGATCTTATCCGAGCATGGCTGAGTGGGGACAGATCTTATTCGAGCATGGCTGAGCGGGGACAGATCTTATTCGAGCACGGCTGAGCGGGGACAGATCTTATTCGAGCACGGCTGAGTGGGGACCGATCTTATCCCGAGCACGGCTGAGCGGGGACCGATCTTATCCCGAGCACGGCTGAGCGGGGACCGATCTTATCCAAGCAACGCTGAGCGGGGACCGATCTTATCCGAGCACGTCTTAGAGGGGACCGATCTTATCCGAGTACGGCTGAGCGGGGACCGATCTTATCCGTGCACGGCTGAGCGGGGACCGATCTTATCCGAGCACCACTGAGCGGGGACCGATCTTATCCGAGCACGGCTGAGCGGGGAACGATCTTATCCGAGCACGGCTGAGCGGGGACCGATCTTATTCGAGCACCGCTGAGCGGGGACCGATCTTATTCGAGCACCGCTGAGCGGGGACCGATCTTATTCGAGCACCGCTGAGCGGGGACCGATCTTATCCCGAGCACGGCTGAGTGGGGACCGATCTTATCCGAGCAGCGCTGAGCGGGGACCGATCTTATTCGAGCACCGCTGAGCGGGGACCGATCTTATCCCAAGCACGGCTGAGTGGGGACCGATCTTATCCGAGCAGCGCTGAGCGGGGACCGATCTTACCTGAGCACGGCTGAGCGGGGACCGATCTTATCCCGAGCGCGGCTGAGTGGGGACCGATCTTATCCGAGCACGGCTGAGCGGGGACCGATCTTATCTGAGCACGGCTGAGCGGGGACCGATCTTATCCGAGCACGGCTGAGCGGGGACCGATCTTATCCGAGCACGGCTGAGCGGGGACCGATCTTATCCCGAGCACGGCTGAGCGGGGACCGATCTTATCCCGAGCACGGCTGAGCGGGGACCGATCTTATCCCGAGCACGGCTGAGCGGGGACAGATCTTATCCGAGCACGGCTGAGCGGGGACCGATCTTATCCCGAGCACGGCTGAGTGGGGACCGATCTTATCCGAGCAGCGCTGAGCGGGGACCGATCTTATTCGAGCACCGCTGAGCGGGGACCGATCTTATCCCGAGCACGGCTGAGTGGGGACCGATCTTATCCGAGCAGCGCTGAGCGGGGACCGATCGCACAGCTGAGCGGGGACCGATCTTATCCGAGCACCGTTGAGCGGGGACTGATCTTATCCGAGCATGGCTGAGCGGGGACCGACCTTATCCGAGCACGGCTGAGCGGGGACCGATCTTATCCGAGCACGGCTGAGCGGGGACCGATCTTATCCGAGCACAGCTGAGCGGGGACCGATCTTATCCGAGCACGGCTGAGCGGGGACCGATCTTATCCGAGCACGGCTGAGCGGGGACCGATCTTATCCAAGCATGGCTGAATGGGGACCGATCTTATCCGAGCATGGCTGAATGGGGACCGATCTTATCCGAGCACGGCTGAGCGGGGACCGATCTTATCCGAGCACGGCTGAGCGGGGACCGATCTTATCCGAGCACGGCTGAGCGGGGACCGATCTTATCCGAGCACGGCTGAGCGGGGACCGATCTTATCCGAGCACGGCTGAGCGGGGACCGATCTTATCCGAGCACGGCTGAGCGGGGACCGATCTTATCCAAGCATGGCTGAATGGGGACCGATCTTATCCGAGCATGGCTGAATGGGGACCGATCTTATCCGAGCACGGCTGAGCGGGGACCGATCTTATCCGAGCATGGCTGAGCGGGGACCGATCTTATCCGAGCATGGCTGAGCGGGGACCGATCTTATCCGAGCACAGCTGAGCGGGGACCGATCTTATCCGAGCACGGCTGAGCGGGGACCGATCTTATCCCGAGCACGGCTGAGCGGGGACAGATCTTATTCGAGCACGGCTGAGCGGGGACCGATCTTATCCCGAACATGGCTGAGCGGGGACCGATCTTATCCCGAGCACAGCTGAGCGGGGACCGATCTTATCCAAGCATGGCTGAGCGGGGACAGATCTTATTCGAGTACGGCTGAGCGGGGACCGATCTTATCCCGAGCACGGCTGAGCGGGGACCGATCTTATCCAAGCATGGCTGAGCGGCGACCGATCTTATCCGAGCACGGCTGAGCGGGGACCGATCTTATCCCGAGCACGGCTGAGCGGGGACCGATCTTATCCCGAGCACGGCTGAGCGGGGACCGATCTTATCCCGAGCACGGCTGAGCGGGGACCGATCTTATCCCGAGCACGGCTGAGCGGGGACAGATCTTATCCGAGCACAGCTGAGCGGGGACCGATCTTATCCGAGCACAGCTGAGCGGGGACTGATCTTATCCCGAGCAAGGCTGAGCGGGGACCGATCTTATCCGAGCACGGCTGAGCGGGGACCGACCTTATCCCGAGCACGGCTGAGCGGGGACCGATCTTATCCGAGCACCACTGAGCAGGGACCGATCTTATCCGAGCACCGCTGAGCGGGGACCGACCTTATCCCGAGCACGGCTGAGCGGGGACCGATCTTATCCGAGCATGGCTGAGCGGGGACAGATCTTATCCGAGCACGGCTGAGCGGGGACCAATCTTATCCGAGCACAGCTGAGCGGGGACCAATCTTATCCGAGCATGGCTGAGCGGGGACAGATCTTATCCGAGCACAGCTGAGCGGGGACCGATCTTATCCGAGCACGGCTGAGCGGGGACCGATCTTATCCCGAGCACGGCTGAGCGGGGACCGATCTTATCCGAGCACCGCTGAGCGGGGACCGATCTTATCCGAGCACGGCTGAGCGGGGGCCGATCTTATTCGAGCACGGCTGAGCGGGGACCGATCTTATCCGAGCACGGCTGAGCGGGGACCGATCTTATCCCGAGCACGGCTGAGCGGGGACCGATCTTATCCAAGCATGGCTGAGCGAGGACCGATCTTATCTGAGCATGGCTGAGCGGGGACCGATCTTATCCCGAGCACGGCTGAGTGGGGACCGATCTTATCCGAGCAGCGCTGAGCGGGGACCGATCTTATTCGAGCACGGCTGAGTGGGGACCGATCTTATCCGAGCAGCGCTGAGCGGGGACCGATCGCACAGCTGAGCGGGGACCGATCTTATCCGAGCACCGTTGAGTGGGGACTGATCTTATCCAAGCATGGCTGAGCGAGGACCGATCTTATCTGAGCACGGCTGAGCGGGGACCGATCTTATCCGAGCATGGCTGAGTGGGGACCGATCTTATCCGAGCAGCGCTGAGCGGGGACCGATCTTATTTGAGCACGGCTGAGTGGGGACCGATCTTATCCGAGCAGCGCTGAGCGGGGACCGATCGCACAGCTGAGCGGGGACCGATCTTATCCGAGCACCGTTGAGTGGGGACTGATCTTATCCGAGCATGGCTGAGCGGGGACAGATCTTATCCGAGCACGGCTGAGCGGGGACCGATCTTATCCAAGCATGGCTGAGCGGGGACCGATCTTATCCGAGCACCACTGAGCGGGGACCGATCTTATCCGAGCATGGCTGAGCGGGGACCGATCTTATCCGAGCACAGCTGAGCGGGGACCGATCTTATCCGAGCACGGCTGAGCGGGGGCCGATCTTATCCCGAGCACGGCTGAGCGGGGACCGATCTTATCCGAGCACGGCTGAGCGGGGACCGATCTTATCCGAGCACGGCTGAGCGGGGACCGATCTTATCCGAGCACGGCTGAGCGGGGACCGATCTTATCCGAGCATGGCTGAGCGGGGACCGATCTTATCCGAGCACGGCTGAGCGGGGACCGATCTTATCCCGAGCATGGCTGAGCGGGGACCGATCTTATCCCGAGCATGGCTGAGCGGGGACCGATCGTATCCAAGCATGGCTGAGCGGGGACCGATCTTATCCAAGCATGGCTGAATGGGGACCGATCTTATCCGAGCACGGCTGAGTGGGGACCGATCTTATCCGAGCACCACTGAGCGGGGACCGATCTTATCCGAGCACGGCTGAGCGGGGACCGATCTTATCCGAGCATCACTGAGCGGGGACCGATCTTATCCGAGCATGGCTGAGCGGGGACCGATCTTATCCGAGCATGGCTGAGCGGGGACCGAACTTATCCGAGCACAGCTGAGCGGGGACCGATCTTATCCGAGCACGGCTGAGCGGGGACCGATCTTATCCCGAGCACGGCTGAGCGGGGACCGATCTTATCCCGAGCACGGCTGAGCGGGGACCGATCTTATCCGAGCACGGCTGAGCGGGGACCGATCTTATCCGAGCACGGCTGAGTGGGGACCGATCTTATCCGAGCACCACTGAGCGGGGACCGATCTTATCCGAGCATGGCTGAGCGGGGACCGATCTTATCCGAGCACGGCTGAGCGGGGACAGATCTTATTCGAGCACGGCTGAGCGGGGACCGATCTTATCCCGAGCACAGCTGAGCGGGGACCGATCTTATCCGAGCACAGCTGAGCGGGGACCGATCTTATCCGAGCACAGCTGAGCGGGGACCGATCTTATCCGAGCACAGCTGAGCGGGGACCGATCTTATCCGAGCATGGCTGAGCGGGGACCGATCTTATCCGAGCACGGCTGAGCGGGGACCGATCTTATCCGAGCATGGCTGAGCGGGGACCGATCTTATCCGAGCACGGCTGAGCGGGGACCGATCTTATCCGAGCACGGCTGAGCGGGGACCGATCTTATCCGAGCACCTCTGAGCGGGGACCGATCTTATCCGAGCATGGCTGAGCGGGGACCGATCTTATCCGAGCACGGCTGAGCGGGGACCGATCTTATCCAAGCACGGCTGAGCGGGGACCGATCTTATCCCGAGCACGGCTGAGCGGGGACCGATCTTATCCGAGCACGGCTGAGCGGGGACCGATCTTATCCGAGCACGGCTGAGCGGGGACCGATCTTATCCGAGCATGGCTGAGCGGGGACCGATCTTATCCGAGCACGGCTGAGCGGGGACCGATCTTATCCGAGCACGGCTGAGCGGGGACCGATCTTATCCGAGCACCTCTGAGCGGGGACCGATCTTATCCGAGCATGGCTGAGCGGGGACCGATCTTATCCGAGCACGGCTGAGCGGGGACCGATCTTATCCAAGCACGGCTGAGCGGGGACCGATCTTATCCCGAGCACGGCTGAGCGGGGACCGATCTTATCCGAGCACGGCTGAGCGGGGACCGATCTTATCCGAGCACGGCTGAGCGGGGACAGATCTTATTCGAGCACGGCTGAGCGGGGACAGATCTTATCCCGAGCACGGCTGAGCGGGGACCGATCTTATCCCGAGCACGGCTGAGCGGGGACCGATCTTATCCGAGCACGGCTGAGCGGGGACCGATCTTATCCGAGCACGGCTGAGCGGGGACCGATCTTATCCGAGCACAGCTGAGCGGGGACCGATCTTATCCGAGCACGGCTGAGCGGGGACCGATCTTATCCGAGCACGGCTGAGCGGGGACCGATCTTATCCGAGCACGGCTGAGCGGGGACCGATCTTATCCGAGCATGGCTGAGCGGGGACCGATCTTATCCGAGCACGGCTGAGCGGGGACCGATCTTATCCGAGCACGGCTGAGCGGGGACCGATCTTATCCCGAGCACGGCTGAGCGGGGACCGATCTTATCCGAGCACAGCTGAGCGGGGACCGATCTTATCCGAGCACCGTTGAGCGGGGACCGATCTTATCCGAGCACGGCTGAGCGGGGTCCGATCTTATCCCGAGCACGGCTGAGCGGGGACCGATCTTATCTGAGCACCGCTGAATGGGGACCGATCTTATCCGAGCACGGCTGAGCGGGGACCGATCTTATCCGGAGCACGGCTGAGCGGGGACCGATCTTATCCGAGTACGGCTGAGTGGGGACCGATCTTATCCCGAGCACGGCTGAGCGGGGACCGATCTTCTCCCAGCACGGCTGAATGGGGACCGATCTTCTCCCAGCACGGCTGAGCGGGGACCGTTCTTATCCGAGCACGGCTGAACGGGGATCGATCTTATCCGAGCACGGCTGAGCGGGGACCGATCTTATCCGAGCACGGCTGAGCGGGGACCGATCTTATTCGAGCACGGCTGAGTGGGGACCGATCTTATCCCAGCACGGCTGAACAGGGACCGATCTTATCCGAGCACGGCTGAGTGGGGACCGATCTTATCCCGAGCAGGGCTGAATGGGGACCGATCTTATCCGAGCACGGCTGAACGGGGACCGATCTTATCCCGAGCACGGCTGAGCGGGGACCGATCTTATCCGACCACCGCTGAGCGGGGACCGATCTTATCCGAGCATGGCTGAGCAGGGACCGATCTTATCCGAGCATGGCTGAGCAGGGACTGATCTTATCCCTAGCACGGCTGAACAGGGACCGATCTTATCCGAGCACGGCTGAGCGGGGACCGGTCTTATCCGAGCACGGCTGAGCGGGGACCGGTCTTATCCCAAGCATGGCTGAGCGGGGACCGATCTTATCCGAGCATGGCTGAGCGGGGACCGATCTTATCCGAGCATGGCTGAGCGGGGACCGATCTTATCCGAGCATGGCTGAGCAGGGACCGATCTTATCCCAAGCACTGCTGAGCGGGGACCGATCTTATCCGAGCACCTCTGAGCGGGGACCGATCTTATCCGAGCATGGCTGAGCGGGGACCGATCTTATCCCGAGCACGGCTGAGCGGGGACCGATCTTATCCCGAGCACCGCTGAGCGGGGACCGATCTTATCCGAGCATGGCTGAGCGGGGACCGATCTTATCCGAGCACGGCTGAGCGGGGACCGATCTTATCCGAGCATGGCTGAGCGGGGACCGATCTTATCCGAGCATGGCTGAGCGGGGACAGATCTTATTCGAGCACGGCTGAGCGGGGACCGATCTTATCCCGAGCACGGCTGAGCGGGGACCGATCTTATCCCGAGCACGGCTGAGCGGGGACCGATCTTATCCGAGCACGGCTGAGCGGGGACCGATCTTATCCGAGCACGGCTGAGCGGGGACCGATCTTATCCGAGCAAGGCCGAGCGGGGACCGATCTTATCCGAGCACCGCTGAGCGGGGACCGATCTTATCCAAGCATGGCTGAATGGGGACCGATCTTATCCCGAGCACGGCTGAACGGGGACCGATCTTATCCCGAGCACGGCTGAGCGGGGACCGATCTTATCCGAGCACCGTTGAGCGGGGACCGATCTTATCCGAGCACGGCTGAGCGGGGTCCGATCTTATCCCGAGCACGGCTGAGCGGGGACCGATCTTATCTGAGCACCGCTGAATGGGGACCGATCTTATCCGAGCACAGCTGAGCGGGGACCGATCTTATCCCGAGCACGGCTGAGCGGGGACCGATCATATCCGGAGCACGGCTGAGCGGGGACCGATCTTATCCGAGTACGGCTGAGTGGGGACCGATCTTATCCCGAGCACGGCTGAGCGGGGACCGATCTTCTCCCAGCACGGCTGAATGGGGACCGATCTTCTCCCAGCACGGCTGAACGGGGACCGATCTTATCCGAGCACGGCTGAGCGGGGACCGATCTTATTCGAGCACGGCTGAGTGGGGACCGATCTTATCCCAGCACGGCTGAGCGGGGACCGATCTTATCTGAGCACCGCTGAATGGGGACCGATCTTATCCGAGCACAGCTGAGCGGGGACCGATCTTATCCCGAGCACGGCTGAGCGGGGACCGATCTTATCCGGAGCACGGCTGAGCGGGGACCGATCTTATCCGAGCACCGTTGAGCGGGGACCGATCTTATCCGAGCACGGCTGAGCGGGGACCGATCTTATCTGAGCACCGCTGAATGGGGACCGATCTTATCCGAGCACAGCTGAGCGGGGACCGATCTTATCCCGAGCACGGCTGAGCGGGGACCGATCTTATCCGGAGCACGGCTGAGCGGGGACCGATCTTATCCGAGCACGGCTGAGCGGGGACCGATCTTATCCGAGCACGGCTGAGCGGGGACCGATCTTATTCGAGCACGGCTGAGTGGGGACCGATCTTATCCCAGCACGGCTGAACGGGGACCGATCTTATCCCGAGCACGGCTGAGCGGGGACCGATCTTATCCCGAGCACGGCTGAGCGGGGACCGATCTTATCCCGAGCACGGCTGAGCGGGGACCGATCTTATCCCGAGCACGGCTGAGCGGGGACCGATCTTATCCCGAGCACGGCTGAGCGGGGACCGATCTTATCCGGAGCACGGCTGAGCGGGGACCGATCTTATCCGAGTACGGCTGAGCGGGGACCGATCTTATCCCGAGCACGGCTGAGCGGGGACCGATCTTCTCCCAGCACGGCTGAATGGGGACCGATCTTCTCCCAGCACGGCTGAACGGGGACCGATCTTATCCGAGCACGGCTGAGCGGGGACCGATCTTATTCGAGCACGGCTGAGTGGGGACCGATCTTATCCCAGCACGGCTGAGCGGGGACCGATCTTATCTGAGCACCGCTGAATGGGGACCGATCTTATCCGAGCACAGCTGAGCGGGGACCGATCTTATCCCGAGCACGGCTGAGCGGGGACCGATCTTATCCGGAGCACGGCTGAGCGGGGACCGATCTTATCCGAGTACGGCTGAGCGGGGACCGATCTTATCCGAGCACGGCTGAGCGGGGACCGATCTTATTCGAGCACGGCTGAGTGGGGACCGATCTTATCCCAGCACGGCTGAACGGGGACCGATCTTATCCCGAGCACGGCAGAGTGGGGACCGATCTTATCCCGAGCACGGCTGAGTGGGGACCGATCTTATCCGAGCACCACTGAGCGGGGACCGATCTTATCTGAGCACGGCTGAGCGGGGACCGATCTTATCCGAGCACCACTGAGCGGGGACCGATCTTATCCGAGCATGGCTGAGCGGGGACCGATCTTATCCGAGCATGGCTGAGCGGGGACCGAACTTATCCGAGCACAGCTGAGCGGGGACCGATCTTATCCGAGCACGGCTGAGCGGGGACCGATCTTATCCGAGCACCGCTGAGCGGGGACCGATCTTATCCAAGCATGGCTGAATGGGGACCGATCTTATCCCGAGCACGGCTGAGCGGGGACCGATCTTATCCGAGCACCGTTGAGCGGGGACCGATCTTATCCGAGCACGGCTGAGCGGGGTCCGATCTTATCCCGAGCACGGCTGAGCGGGGACCGATCTTATCTGAGCACCGCTGAATGGGGACCGATCTTATCCGAGCACAGCTGAGCGGGGACCGATCTTATCCCGAGCACGGCTGAGCGGGGACCGATCTTATCCGGAGCACGGCTGAGCGGGGACCGATCTTATCCGAGTACGGCTGAGTGGGGACCGATCTTATCCCGAGCACGGCTGAGCGGGGACCGATCTTCTCCCAGCACGGCTGAATGGGGACCGATCTTCTCCCAGCACGGCTGAGCGGGGACCGATCTTATCCGAGCACGGCTGAGCGGGGACCGATCTTATCCGAGCACGGCTGAGCGGGGACCGATCTTATTCGAGCACGGCTGAGTGGGGACCGATCTTATCCCAGCACGGCTGAACGGGGACCGATCTTATCCCGAGCACGGCTGAGTGGGGACCGATCTTATCCCGAGCAGGGCTGAATGGGGACCGATCTTATCCGAGCACGGCTGAACGGGGACCGATCTTATCCCGAGCACGGCTGAGCGGGGACCGATCTTATCCCGAGCACGGCTGAGCGGGGACCGATCTTATCCCGAGCATGGCTGAGCGGGGACCGATCTTATCCCGAGCAGGGCTGAATGGGGACCGATCTTATCCGAGCACGGCTGAACGGGGACCGATCTTATCCCGAGCACGGCTGAGCGGGGACCGATCTTATCCGAGCACGGCTGAGCGGGGACCGATCTTATCCGAGCACGGCTGAGCGGGGACCGATCTTATCCGAGCATGGCTGAGCGGGGACCGATCTTATCCGAGCATGGCTGAGCGGGGACCGATCTTATCCGAGCACGGCTGAGCGGGGACCGATCTTATCCGAGCATGGCTGAGCGGGGACCGATCTTATCCGAGCACGGCTGAGCGGGGACCGATCTTATCCGAGCACCTCTGAGCGGGGACCGATCTTATCCGAGCATGGCTGAGCGGGGACCGATCTTATCCGAGCACGGCTGAGCGGGGACCGATCTTATCCAAGCACGGCTGAGCGGGGACCGATCTTATCCCGAGCACGGCTGAGCGGGGACCGATCTTATCCGAGCACGGCTGAGCGGGGACCGATCTTATCCGAGCACGGCTGAGCGGGGACCGATCTTATCCGAGCATGGCTGAGCGGGGACCGATCTTATCCCGAGCACGGCTGAGCGGGGACCGATCTTATCCCGAGCACGGCTGAGCGGGGACCGATCTTATCCCGAGCACGGCTGAGCGGGGACCGATCTTATCCCGAGCACGGCTGAGCGGGGACCGATCTTATCCGAGTATGGCTGAGTGGGGACCGATCTTATCCCGAGCACGGCTGAGCGGGGACCGATCTTATCCGAGCACGGCTGAATGGGGACCGATCTTATCCCGAGCACGGCTGAGCGGGGACCGATCTTATCCGAGCACGGCTGAGCGGGGACCGATCTTATCCGAGCACCTCTGAGCGGGGACCGATCTTATCCGAGCATGGCTGAGCGGGGACCGATCTTATCCCGAGCACGGCTGAGCGGGGACCGATCTTATCCCGAGCACCGCTGAGCGGGGACCGATCTTATCCGAGCATGGCTGAGCGGGGACCGATCTTATCCGAGCACGGCTGAGCGGGGACCGATCTTATCCGAGCATGGCTGAGCGGGGACCGATCTTATCCGAGCACGGCTGAGCGGGGACCGATCTTATCCGAGCACCTCTGAGCGGGGACCGATCTTATCCGAGCATGGCTGAGCGGGGACCGATCTTATCCGAGCACGGCTGAGCGGGGACCGATCTTATCCAAGCACGGCTGAGCGGGGACCGATCTTATCCCGAGCACGGCTGAGCGGGGACCGATCTTATCCGAGCACGGCTGAGCGGGGACCGATCTTATCCGAGCACGGCTGAGCGGGGACCGATCTTATCCGAGCACGGCTGAGCGGGGACCGATCTTATCCGAGCATGGCTGAGCGGGGACAGATCTTATTCGAGCACGGCTGAGCGGGGACCGATCTTATCCCGAGCACGGCTGAGCGGGGACCGATCTTATCCCGAGCACGGCTGAGCGGGGACCGATCTTATCCGAGCACGGCTGAGCGGGGACCGATCTTATCCGAGCACGGCTGAGCGGGGACCGATCTTATCCGAGCAAGGCCGAGCGGGGACCGATCTTATCCGAGCACCGCTGAGCGGGGACCGATCTTATCCAAGCATGGCTGAATGGGGACCGATCTTATCCCGAGCACGGCTGAACGGGGACCGATCTTATCCCGAGCACGGCTGAGCGGGGACCGATCTTATCCGAGCACCGTTGAGCGGGGACCGATCTTATCCGAGCACGGCTGAGCGGGGTCCGATCTTATCCCGAGCACGGCTGAGCGGGGACCGATCTTATCTGAGCACCGCTGAATGGGGACCGATCTTATCCGAGCACAGCTGAGCGGGGACCGATCTTATCCCGAGCACGGCTGAGCGGGGACCGATCTTATCCGGAGCACGGCTGAGCGGGGACCGATCTTATCCGAGTACGGCTGAGTGGGGACCGATCTTATCCCGAGCACGGCTGAGCGGGGACCGATCTTCTCCCAGCACGGCTGAATGGGGACCGATCTTCTCCCAGCACGGCTGAGCGGGGACCGTTCTTATCCGAGCACGGCTGAACGGGGACCGATCTTATCCAAGCACGGCTGAGCGGGGACCGATCTTATTCGAGCACGGCTGAGTGGGGACCGATCTTATCCCAGCACGGCTGAACGGGGACCGATCTTATCCCGAGCACGGCTGAGTGGGGACCGATCTTATCCCGAGCAGGGCTGAATGGGGACCGATCTTATCCGAGCACGGCTGAATGGGGACCGATCTTATCCCGAGCACGGCTGAGCGGGGACCGATCTTATCCCGAGCACGGCTGAGCGGGGACCGATCTTATCTGAGCACCGCTGAATGGGGACCGATCTTATCCGAGTACGGCTGAGTGGGGACCGATCTTATCCCGAGCACGGCTGAGCGGGGACCGATCTTATTCGAGCACGGCTGAGTGGGGACCGATCTTATCCCAGCACGGCTGAACGGGGACCGATCTTATCCCGAGCACGGCTGAGTGGGGACCGATCTTATCCCGAGCAGGGCTGAATGGGGACCAATCTTATCCGAGCACGGCTGAGCGGGGACCGATCTTATCCGAGCACGGCTGAGCGGGGACCGATCTTATTCGAGCACCGCTGAGCGGGGACCGATCTTATCCCGAGCACGGCTGAGTGGGGACCGATCTTATCCG